>OZ018301.1:22229524-22674810 GCA_963969485.1 Nomada goodeniana
CGGTGCTGCGGTCATGTTTAACCCTGCGTAAGTAGTGCAGCTTGATCTTGGTCAGCCATGCTGCCTGTAGGACGGAATTATTTCGAATTAAGAATCCCGTTGTTAGGGGAAGAGTCTTTTCATGTTGGGTAACCTTTAACGAGATTGCGAACGTCCCTGTTTGACTTGAAGTAGAACTAGATTATTCTTGGCGAGGGATGCCGTAAGTAGAATAGGCTTAAGCTTTGTCAGACGCGGTAGAACAAGACCGCGTGTGATCGTACTTAGAAAACTTGTTGCATGGGGGCCAATAGGTTGCAGAATCGAGCACGAAGCAATTAAAACTTAACTTGAAAGCATGTCCGAGGGACTCGAGGCGTACTTTACCATATTGAAGAGAAGAATCGATGAAATTCCAATGAATTTTCGTATCGATAATATTCTTATGTAATCAATAAATTTGGAGACTTTGCTGCTTCGTGTTACGAACCGTAATTAAATCACATTATCAGCGGACAAATCGATTAAGTTACAAAGTAGTAGTGGAAATGGTTGTACGCGAACAACGAAGTCCTGTTTCATATACAGGACAGAGGATTACACGAAGGGCGTGAAATTAGCCGACTTGTTCTGTTTTTCTCACACGTATCGTCATCTGCTTGCTGTTCAACAACGAATAGACTTACCGCAGTGGTGTTGCGGTTTTTCACTTTGCCCTCTGGTACATTGTATCTCCCTTTAGCGTCGACAAAATGCAAGCTCAACGAAATAAAGAGGCTCTGAGAGGAAGATCGAGCCACTCCCGCTCCCATGACAGAAATTCCTATCGATTTCCTTTAAATTTTATCTGCTCGTATTTTTTGTACTGTAAATATTTGAAAAATTTCAACGGCAACGAAGGAACGAGGCATTTATTTGTTGAGATATTTACAGCGTTCCATACAAAAATCTGGGAAGTGGATTTCTTGTAATTTACTAGCATCTCGGTGCGAAGCTTTTCTACGAAATCTACTGTAACTGTGTTAATATAAAAACAACTATTGCTGAGACGTAGCAGTAACATAGCAGAGATAGCACACGATATTCAACGAATATTCGGTTCATTTCAAATACAACGAATGATGGAACTGGTTGATTGAGAAAAGTACATCATCGAAGGGCCGAGAAATCTGGCTAGAAATCCTGAGCAAATATTGCACACGTTTGTGCTCTTTATCCAGTACAATAATATGCACGTACCGGTCTGCAATGCGGCGAAGTTGGCCTGCAATCGGCTGTGCAAATTGTTCCGCTTTTATCTTTGGACCAATGTAACGACGGCGGAGAGTACGCTTAATTTCACCGTGGACTTTTCCCGCTGGCCTCTCTGACTATTATAATGCGCCATTAGGAACGTAAAAGCAACACGCGTTTTCGTACTGGACGTCGTCCGAAATAATGGCCGCGCGAAGGAAACCAGCGCTGCCTAGAATTAGAAGCTGCCGCAACTCGTACTTCAAATTACAATACTACACGGACTGTCGATCATTGAAATTTCTCGTGCGTTTCAACGCGATGTCTGCGCGTAATCACGTGAACCGGGCCCGAACGAATTAATTTAAGCAAATGGAGATAAAGTGTCGCGAAGTGAAATATAAAAGGGGAAGTAATTGTGGTTCGATCGAGAAGAAAATAGCGGTTACGAAATAGAAGGTAATCCGCGTTATTCACGAACCGAATTCGGCCAACCTGCACCGGGGCTTTTCTCTATTTTATCATTTTGAATAGAAACCTGCTGTTCGACAGATAAAGTTGGTCGGAATAGGCTCGATTCGCGCCACCGATAATCCAGCAGTTTGCACGTTTCCGTGGCGGAGATATCTTTCACTGTTTTCGTTTTTCGCGCCTGTGGAAATGCAGGTCCAAGTACACACAGACACACATACACACACATATATATATATATATATATATATATATATATACATACGTGCTTGGGCGCCTGAGTGTGTACATAAAAGACTGAACACAGGAGTTACAATTTCCGCGATGCACGTTCATCGATCGGCAAATCGTGACGCAAAGTGGCATAAAGTGCATCAAAGTGGTCTGCCATGTCGTACCGATCCAGTGACACTTGCACTTCGTTTGATTCTGGTACTTGCTTGGACACTTCTCATACGGGACTAATATGTGTTCTACAATATCCAGAGCAAGGTGAAGGTCGATTGAAAATTGAATATGGACAGCGACTATTGAAAGCTTACCGATAATTTCTAGCAAAGTTTTCAGAATCATAATTAGAAATGGGTGATAGATTTAGCTCGGTATCTGTGCAGCGTTACGTAATCACATTTAATCAGAATAGGAGCTCGATATCATATGTTCATCGAAGCCAAGAGGAAGTTAATACCGGACAAGTAAAATTGGACCACATGCGTCCAGATACAGTAGAATTAGGCATCACATGGCCAGACCGCGATTATATTGGCGATCCATAGGAATAACGCTAATCCAATCGCGATTAACCACGTTCGAACAACTCGAACAGCTTCTGTGGATGTCCCCAAAAACTATTGGAATTTGTCGCCAGCATAAGGCAAATATTGCACGCGCAATATTGATTCTCCTGTACACACGAAGGGACTGTGCTTGAAGATCCTACAGTGTTTGCTTAGGTCTGACGTTCGAACAATATCCCGGTGTTATCTCTGTGTATTACTCCTCGTGCCTGTGTTATTGTATTTGTTCCCACATTTTTCCCACAACGTATACGTGTGCTCACACGATCGGGCAAAAAATAAGTTCAAGCCTGTCGTCTGCTTCAGAATTAAATTCAGAACGAAATTTCACGAACGAAAATGTATTACGAACGGAACAATTCTCGATTACTTCCAATCTTCGACCGATTCCGCGCTCGTTCTAAACACTCTCGCAATAGACCTCTCTCGCCTAGAGATACCAAAATGGAGGGGCGCCTCCATCAAGGAACTAAGAGGTAACACGACGTAGGCCAGTGCCCGCAAACGGAGCATCTCGATTCCCGCTGTTTCAGGCATACCAGCGACATACAAATCGATTTCACATGCCCCGTCCAATACACGCAAGAGATCCACTCTCGCCAACGTCTCTGTCGCGCAACCCAACGAATTGGCCGTCGTCGAACGATAATTGGAGTTCCCCCGTTTTCCATTAGCACCGTCGTGGACCGTCGAGATTCTCAGAACGGCGCGATCGCCAGCAGCACGGCATTATTTTCATATTCTATGCGAAGCCGCGCGGTGCAAGCGTTCACCTGCGCGGCCATTAAACGGGTGGCCCGTGCAATTATTCCGAGAGCCTGGCGGCCAGAGTAAGACGTAGCGGTGCGAGGAAAATTGTTGCTCGATCGGCAGAAAATCCGACGCGACCCTTTGCCCGCCGATAGCTCGCAGATTGTGCGCGTCGAACGAATTAACGGCCGGGCTGCGAAAATCACCGGGAGACATCGGCCGTGTATAGCGGCGGGACGCGAAATGGTCGAGAAAAGCTTCGCGGGCGTAATCAGTCGGAGCTTTTGAATTTCGTGTCGGACGAGCGCTTAGTAACGAGTGTTCGACTAACGGTTGCTACGTACGTCGCCTCCAGGCAGCGGAATTAACGCTGGAATAATTTAACCCGCTCGTGAACGCGCGCGCGTGCACGCGAAGCTGCCGCCACCGTCCCGCGGAAATTAGATTTCACCTGGAAAAGTAATTGGCGGACAGTGGAGCTGACTGGCGGCGGTTCCCTCGTCTGTCGACCTCGACACGCGTCGGATATTGAATTTTTTCTTTGGCCAGTGAAGGGGGGGGGGGGTGGCTGGCGATGGATGGGCAGAGGGTGGGTTTATTGGGCAGGGATGATACCTCTTCAGGAGGTAAATAGATAATAAAATATGGACGTGGAGATGATAGTGAATATGAGAGCGTAATAACGATGGTCATAGTTACGTTGGGTTTGTAAACAGAATTATATTGGATACAGTATCCTGAAACGATGTTACTGTAATGCATGTTCATAGATGCACGTATTCACCGCTACGCGCGTGTAACTATTGCGTTCGTATTGAGAATTATTACGACAGGTACAGTCTCAGCCAGGTAAAATATCGCGGTGCGCATCTGAAATAATATTTTGCGTTCTTGTTTCGTTCTTTGAACAGCGTTCTCTATTTTACCACGGTACATATTTAATTTTCAGATTTGGACGAGGTGACGTGGAGCTTAATCTGACGGCAAAAATAAATAAAATTGCGAAATAGCAGCGTGGCCATAGGATCCGGTGGGTGAGTTCCGATACAACTTGATAAAGGGTGAATCGATATAGAGAAGAGACCTATACGTTCAACGGGGACCCCGTATTTCTTCCCACACTGACACAATAAATACAGCCTGATAAATAAATTCTGCTGAAAGGATATTCCAGGCGGGGCGCGATAATGTTTGTTTTGTGGGTCACGCGAAGAACTGCGGAAATTGATACAGCAACGTCACATCGAGAGGAAGCGGGATCGCTTTTCGCTGATAAGTGACTAAAAAGCATTAGCTGCAAGTTTTACGTTACGCTGGCTTCGTCAATGGTCACCCGACGAATCAATAAACGCGAGAACTCCGTGCTTTACGACGACTTTCGGTCGAAACCCGACGGAATTTTGTTGTAAACTTTGACAGACGATTGCTGAACAACGGGTCCAACGTTGTCAAGGATTTTCTCCCGTTTCTGTTTAATATTATGCCAAATGCAAGGCATGCTTCTCTGTTAAGTCAACTGTAATGAATCATGTCGCAAGATCAGCTAAGTCAGAACCATAAATTCTGAGAACATCCTGACACGGGCAGACGCGTCCATTTTCATTATATTATAGAAGAGCAAAAGCTTGTGCAATCCAGTCGGCAGCAGCGAACTATAACTGAAACTTATCGTTAGAATAATTTCTTATCCTACGTACGTGTTCTCAACTGGCAGAGAAATGGAGAATCAAGAGATAAGAATGCCGGATTAATATTTAAACCCAAGCTAGATAACCCATATTATTCCGACGAAATGCAAATGCACTAAAAACTACATCTCTCTTCGTTCCACTGACGAATACGTGAATAAAATTTACACAGAAACGTCTGCTTCCATCTAATCCTTCCACGGAAGATCACCATTCACTGTTCTTCAAAATACCTACATGTTCGCCGCCTTTGATCTTCGAATATTTCAAACACTTCGCCAACCTCCTATACGAATTTTAAAGAAAAAAGAATTTCCAAAACAAAACCCATTTCAATGCCACGCCGAAAGTTTTTCTCCAACGTTTCAACCTCCCGTGAATTCTATCCAGGGAACAGTTTTTCCTGCTCGGCCAGCGTGCCCAGGTGGTCCAAGAAACGCGCCGTCCACGAAACCCCTGGCAGGTGTAAACGGCGCAGGTGCTCAGGCGTGGGCACGAGACCCTCTGGCAACGCGCCAGTCTACGAAACAAAGCTGGAACTATGTAAAGCCTGCTAACTTCATCTTCACCGGTTAACCAAACTGGCTTCGAATATTCACCGTCCAAACAGACATCGTGGCAAATTTCTCGCATATTTACGGGATCGATGACCCGATTCCCTTGTTCGTGCGTCGATTCATTGGGTTGTTCGGGGATCGGTAGCGGTATAACGTCTGGCCGACTTATGACGGAGATGAAGTACCCCTGTTGTGTTACACTGTGAAAGGGATGAACCCTCGGAGGGCGAATTAGGGAATGAAAGGGGCTTCAATGTTTTTTCCGCAGGATCCAGATTTTTATGCCACTTGCCGCAAGGGCAACGCGACGAGAGAAAAAGGTGAACGAGTTTCGTAACTGCGAAATGTGTCGAGTGGTTCGAAAAGTGTCTAATTAATAATCATTATTTATTGTAATATAACAACGTTCAATATTACCAGTACTCGTAGCACCGTGTCTTTCTTCATTTGCATCCTTTGTTCAACGCACATCATTATTTACAATGATGATTAATT
Source organism: Nomada goodeniana (assembly GCA_963969485.1). Taxonomy (NCBI): domain Eukaryota; kingdom Metazoa; phylum Arthropoda; class Insecta; order Hymenoptera; family Apidae; genus Nomada; species Nomada goodeniana. The sequence goes on from OZ018301.1 coordinate 22,235,495, forward strand.
AAACGAAGGTAATTTGCTTTCGTACGCCAGCTTACAGAGGGTCGGCGTAACAAAGAAGGGTCTTTTGGTTGCATTTATAATTACTAGCCGACACAGGCGAAAGCGCATTGCAAATGATCGAAACGTAATTAAAAGTCAAATATTTCGTTTCGCCGGATCGTGACTTGCTCGCACGGCGAAACGAGGAGGCAAATGTTTGTTTAGCTGCGTTCCAGGGGGTGGGGGCCGGCCGGAAGAATTAAATTATGTAAAAGGTCAAGTGTCCTTTTCGCTCTGGATGCGAGTGGCTGCATAATGGAACGCGTTTGAGAAACGTTGATATAAACGGCGCAGCTGCGCTTGAACCGCTTCAGTAGCGAACACGTAATTGACACAGGGGCTACGCGTTCTCCGCTTATCATCCGCCTCGAGTTAATACCGTTAATTCGGATTTCACCGCTGCGAAATAAAGCTGCGCGCGTCTCACCGCGCGATAATTGCGTCGCCAGCGGTTTTATTACGCCATTCTGAACGATCTCCCTGATTTTCCTTCAGTTTGCGCTCCTTTGTTCGCGAACAACGAAATGGGGGTGATTGAAGAAGAAAAAAGAAACGTCGGACCAAGGAAGTGAAACCGTTCATTTTGTTCCGCGATATTTCGCATGCGAAATATCACAATTCGAATTCACGACGCGGAGGCGCAAGTGAATTGCGAACTAATTAATATTATTCCACGAACGGAATGCAATTAACGAATCAAAGTTCGTTAATTAGACAGAATGCGGGATATTTCGCGGCTTGTTATTCGTGACGGTCGACGCGAGGCAACATTTGTGTCGCTTAAGTGTTTCACGACTTTGGCTAACAAGTAGATATTGACCATAGATTACGGAGTGGAGAAACCTGTACAAGTCAGCCCCCTCATATATTTCTTCGGCCCGTCCTATCGATTGCTCACGTCGAGGCCGTACGAACTTAACCCCCGCGCGGTCACTACCTCGAATAACTTTTAATTGGCCCTTCCGATCGAGCTTTGTTGCTGGACCATTTCCGTTCGTCGATTAAACTCGCACACGGCGAACCGTGGCACGAACAAATGCCGAAACCCGTTTTCCAGAGAAAGCACAGTTCGGTTCCTGTCAATAAATCATGAAATTTCGATCAAATTTGTTGACAAGAAAAACACGAGAGAACGCATTGGTACTTTTTCTGTAGCTCTGACAAGTCAGAAATAATTTTCCACGTGCCGGTAGAAGAGAAAATGTGTATTTCAGTAAGCATTGCATTAATACTGTTGATCTAGTTAGCGTTAATTAGATCTTCCCCGAGCGTGGTCAGACGTCCCGTTTTTAAATTATAAATACGGTGGCCGTGTATTTTTCGAGTACTTTCGGGGTCCTACAGTAGTGCAACAGTATATCTTAGATAATATTAATTCCGGGTTATATATACAGCACTATTTAACGATCGACGACTGATCGAAAGAATGTTCACACTCGCTGGTAGGACGATCTTTCTTTCCGTCGTCGACCGACCGTACGTGACTTTCTTATCGCGCGGGATTATATTAAAATCCGTCGTGCGAACGGCTTAGCAGGTGCAAGAAGGCGAATGCGTTGGCACCCGAGGAAACTAATTTGGATTCGAGAAGTGGAAATAGACGGAGCATTCTCTTGCGAACTCGGAGAAATTCACCAGCCACCCGTCACGGTCGACTTCGAAATGATCCACTCGTTATTATAAAATCGTGCATCTCGTTTACCGTACTTTCGATTCCGCCTGCCTTCGCCCTCCTCCGTTCCACGGTGGAATAGGCTGCAATGATTTTCGTAATAAATTCCCGTGGCACGCGTAATTATCCGGAACTGTAATTAGCTTTTGCACTTTGCAATCTCACGGTTCCTGAAATATTTAGTTATAGGCCAGCTCTCGGATAGTTCGGCGTGCCTATTCAACGATGCTGCAAGTTGTTTCCCACGGTGTCGTTTTATTAACAACAGAAACGGTTCCGAAACTAATTTCATAGAATTTAATTTCCCCGCTTGGCATCAAGGAAACGTAACTCGATATCCACGCGAAGAAAGGGTCCGATTCGTGAGATTGAACATTCAAAGCGACTGCCGCTCGCCATTCCAACCTGGCAACGCTTAACAAACCTCCAAGTTCTTCCGAGCAACGGCAAAATGATCAACGGGTCGGTTCCTTCGTTTCCCCTCGCGGGACCTCGTTCAACGGTTGAAGAGTCACGGAATTTCATTGACCCGGCTTGATGCCGTAGGTACACTTAATAAGCGAATCTTTCGATGAATCGAGTCTTACGTATTTCTTCGCCTTCATGTACAGAACATTAGCATAGCGTGTGCAAATCATTCTTGGTTTAAATAAAGTGAAGAATGGTTTTATTATTTCAAACAGTATTATTAAATTCTAATAAAAAACTTCAAATAGTAATAACAGTAACAAATCACAGTCTACTTTAATTTAAAGTTAAAAGTTTAATAATTACGCTTGTCCTCATTCATAATTGACACACAACAAATTGCTTCAATTGTCCCTTCTAATTACCTAAAAAATGTCCTTCAAAAATTTTTTAATTTCTAGAAAGAGGGCAGACAAGCATATCCTCTCGCGATCATATTGTTCAAATACCGGCCCAAATTTTCTCCGAAAATTCTCTCGGAACATCTTCATGGATAATATGTTTCCGAAAATCGCAGCGGCTTGCCGTGCACACTCCAGCCTGGCGATTTCATCTCCGGCTGCCAGGTTAAGTGGCACGGAACGACGGAAATGAATTTTTCATTCGTCGCGAGGGAGGCGGCTGCGTGTCGACAAGCAACGCTAATATTTCCCGACCGCCCTTGCTTTCAGCGCGAATCCTCGCCACGTGGCTCGCGGTTAATTCCCGTCGATCTTCAGCCAACTGTCTTCCCCGTCGACGTAACTTTTCGCACGCGTCGTTGAAACTTCGCGATATATTCCGTGCACGCGTCCCGTCGCGTTTTTCCAGTCGATTCGAAATCGATGGCAGGGAGCGGCCGCGACAAATTGCCGGGAAACTTTTCATTCCGTCGATGGTCGTTTCAACTTCCGACGCCGGCGACGTCCCTTCTTGCATTCATTCGCGGTTTTTTTCTGCGTTTACTTTTGGTATCGGCGTAACAGCAATCCTGTTTGGGGGGGGGGGGGAGGATCGATGGCGCGAACCCTACGAGATAGGGAGACCAATGTGATGGATGATTGAAAAGTGGGGAAATGTTGCTTGGCGAAATTCTGAGAGCAATGTCTGCGAATTAATTGGAGAGAAGGCAAGCTTCGAAACTCGGGGGTCGATCAAATGAGAGTACAAAAATTTGTTGATGCTTATATGAATAGTCTAAGTGTGTCCAAAACAGTGCACACCTGCCATTAATTCTTTTCTGCCAGTTTCGAACCACCCCGAACGACGCAGAGGGTTCAAAGTATTCCGCAACGAATGTTAATGACTGAAATAACTTTTACTCGCACCTCCGATTCGAGGACTTACAGTAAAATAATCAAACGGAGATCAATAGGTAAGAATAACAGCCGCTCGAGAGACACTAATTAATTCTATTACCCATTCATTAAATTCATCCTTCACGCGTCACAAATTATTCCGCAACCGCCCTATATGCCGAGAAGGAAATTTGCTGTGCGAGAACTGAACTTCCAGCAAGTTCCATCGACAACCACTTCACAGCATCTTCTGAGCTCCATGCCAAGTGACGGGGGTCACTACGTCGTAACAGGCGTCGTAATTCGATAGAAGGGATACGTCCGTGCGACACTAGAAAGCCTGTCATCTTGTCCATTCGAAAAAGAAAAGGACACGCCAGACACATTTTCTGGCTTCTTCGGGCGTTTCGCGCGTGGAGAACATCGATCAAGCGGAACGGACACGATCAAAAGACGCCGCTCCAGCGTCCATTCCAGATATCAATTTGTCTGGGTCGTCCTCGATCAAGGGGTGACTACGACTGTAGTTGCCAAGGATATTATGAGTGACAAACAAGGTCGAGACTGCAGAACGACCTCCTTATCCCTGCGGGGGTGGCCGCGGGGGTTGAACAAACAGAAGCCTAAGCGAAGGGTAAACTCGGTGAAGAAGTACAGGGGCGCGTTTCGATAGGCACACTTATCTCTCTGGCTTGAAAAGTCGTGGTCGAGTATAAATGGAATCGAACGGGGGAGGATTGTTCTTCTGTGAAGTGGTCGTGGAATAAGATACGACGAATTAGATTGCATTAAGAGGATTGAGAAGTGTTTGTCGACCAAGATAAAATTCTGAATTGAATCAAGAGAACGAGAGGAAACATATTACACCTGGGTACGTTGCTGTCGGCGTTGGTATAGGATACTTCGATAAATTCAAAATTTTGCGTCCCTTTGACGTTAGAACGCGACGATACTTGTGAGGGAAATTAAGATGAGAGAAATTAGTCTGTATTAAATTTTACCCGACAGCTTTTTAAGCATCGTCGCTAAGGTTGGCAACCGAAAGAGATCCGAACGGGTGGCTCAACCCTTGGCTAATACCATGGTATTAATTTTACCCTGAGCCTCTTAGAGCGTATCCCCGGTTTCATTAAAATCCCGGAGCATCGTAAAATTCTGGGCAGCCTGTTTTGTTCGTATTAATTAACCTATCGCGCGTTGTTTGTCGCTTCTCGAACGAGACTATCTGAAAAATTGTATTCAAGCCTCGTCACTCTTCCACGTCTCGTGCTAATTGCCCAAAGACATAATTGTGTTCCGCTATGGAACGTTGGAACGATGATATCACGAACGTGGAATTTTAATCTGTCCGAAATATTGCTATAATTCCAGAAGGAAATGCTTCTGGATTCGAGATTTAATAAAAAATGCAAGATCCATGAAATTCCACAGAATTATTCTCCAAAGTGAATCCAGCCGACGAATGAGGGGTATTTGCCACGTATATCCCCCGAGAATTTCAGCCAATCTTTGAGGATCAAACAAGGATTACTCTTTACCCTCATAACACATTTAACGTGCGGGTATTCATTTTGCCGCACCTGTTACTCATTCGTGACGAAAATAAATAAAATAAAATATACCTGTACGATTCACCCGCGCGCTCTACACTTAAGACAGGAATTATTCCGAAAATATTCAATATCAAATTCCTTAATGAGCAGTTTCACAATCTCGAAAAGAAAGGTACCAGATAAGACCCAGTATTAACAATGAAGCGAGGGCGAGAGCGGCCCGTTACTTATAGCTTTTATGCCAACAGGGTGGGGGCCCACTTTATTCTTTACAAAGAGACCTCGACGACGTTTCAAGTAGACGTTGCTCTGTGACGATCGTTGCTCAAGATGTTGGATTAAAGCTTGCACACAGCCGGCGAACGCGAATGTATTTCACCGTGGTGTTGTTCATTTTCCACGGACGCTGGACCGCGGCGAAAAAGTAGACAAGGGAACGAACGAGACAGGGATTTGGAGATAATTAAAGGGGAGGTGGGCAGGTAATCGTAGACGCCGTAAAAGGAAAAGACAGCGGACTCTTCCGAGAGAATTAAAACGAAGCAGAGAAGCCGAGGACCGCTGTGGGAAATTTCGAGGGTGGAAAAAAAGTAGCGGAGAAGAGGGGAGGGTCGCAGAGAAAAATAGAGGTACAATCTAACGATACGGGAAAGATAGATTCAAGCAATGGAAGAAACAGAAATTCGGATAGAAGGGTGAAATTAATTGCCTCGTCGCCAATGGAACTGAATTAATGCGTGCCCGGATAAAACGTTTCCATGAACTTTAGCCGCGGCGCGTTTGCACGATGATATCGCAATTTCTGTCACCAATTTTTCCCGCATTCGCTTAAAAGCTTTGAATACGCGGCATGATACAATCCATTAAGACTTTTCCGCATCGCTCCGGGCGAAATTTCAAACCCGTCGAACTTTCGTCGCGACTACTTGTACCGGGAGTGCAAACCGAGATATCTCAGGCAGCGCACAGCCTCCGTAAGAAAATGTCAGGGAAAACCACCAGCTATCTTCCAACGTTCCTTTATGGAAGCCTCGCTCTCGCCTGATATTATCCTTCATCGGTTATTTTCGGAAGACATATTCTTTTCAGTTAACACTTCAATTTAATGAACATCTCGAAACTGCAAGGAATAAATTGTCTTGTAGGTATTTAACTAACACTGTTAAAAATAACTTCTTTCTTAATGAAAATGGCAATGCGTTAAGTGCATCACTGTGCTTTGCGTTCGAATTAGATTTTTCAGTGCAGCAGACCGCGAAAAATGAATAAAATAACCGAGAGAATAAATAACCAAATTTCTAAATGATCGCCCAGCGTCTTTGCGTCTGCAAATTAATATTTTATCGTCGAGCGAAAATTGATTTATGCGCAAATCCACCGTCGCGGCATTCATCCTTTCAACCACGTTTAAATGCGCGTTCGAAATCGGTTTCTCGCGCGGTTTCGCGTTGCTCACGACGAGTTTCGACGAGTGGAGAAAGTTTCTAAGCGCCGCCGAGGGCGCGATGCCAAAGTTGAATGATTTAAGTCGAGCGGAAAACGCGGCTGGCAAAAAGCGGGATAGATTGAAAAGTGGAATAGTCGTGGGAGAAAAGGCGATGGGGGTGGGAGTGTAGCGAGCGCGGGAAATGGAGATCGTGGAAACCTTTTCAAGGAGACAAGAAGGCCGTCGCGTGAAACATAAGTTTCGCGAGAAGAAATCCTCGAGTGATGGTAAACTTTCGAATGAAAAGCGAATGGAATTAAAAGGGAATAGACGGGAAAGTTTTCCGGCAAGTTGCGTACTTTCTTACCCCGTTAATATGATAATTATCAAGTTTTACCGTGGCACTGATTAAGAGCGGAAGTTTTCCATTGGGAAATAGTTGGCGTGCCTCGGACGTACCTGAAACAGAAGGAAACATGATATCAGTGGGGCGAAATGCTATTGTATAGAATTGAACGCGCGAGAAATGAAGAGTATTAGCGAATGAAATTTCGCGAAAGCAGCTAGATGATTCGTACGTCCGTCAAATTTAATTTCCAATCTCCCACGGTGACGAGTTCCAATCGTCAATTCGTCGATAAATTGATTTGCGAATTTCACAGCTCGCGGGATTTGCTTGCTCGCGACCGTGTGAGACCGTTCTGCTGCTGCAAAAAACCGACGACAATCGAAAATAGTATCAACAGTGCAACCGATCTTGAAGTACCGTAACGGAAGCGGAGGAATTGCTACCTTCCAGCAACCCGATTAACCTCTGCAATGGATGACGTTCAATCAGCGGAGGAAACGTCAGAGCCGGTGTGCGAATCAGCACGCTTTGTTGAAGCCGACAGTACCGTCGAACGTTCTTAAATCAATTTCCGAAAAATGCTCACGAGAGTATTTCGCGAGAGGAACGACGATTGTTTCTCGTTTCTCATCGTACAAGAATAGTACGGCGAGCGGCGTTGGTTTGGAAAAAAAGGCTGACAAATAAAGTTCGGTACGTTCTGAATTCATCGATGGCCTGGCCATTCGTTGACCTATACTACTAAAAGGCGAGTCAGCCGAGGGATTCCTATATTCTACTAATTACAACAGATCATCCGCCCTGGAGACCAGGTAAACGTTCGATCAGATAAATCCCCAGTGACCTATTTTCTCGCGTTGCTTAGCCGGATGTCTGATGAGTATCAGGTCTACTCTACTAGTCAAACCGTTCGATCACTGCCGGGCCTGTTCCACTAATCGCATCCCCTCATCAGGATCAACGTGTCCACGTTATTAGCCCGTGTGTCTGTCGATAGAGCGTCACATTCTACCATTCACTTCGTACACTCTGCCACTTCACTCCTGAAGTCGGTCAAAATATCATTATCGAGACAGGCTTCATTTAACGAAACGAAGATCACACTTTGTTCACACCTCGGGCGTGAAACGGTCCCCTCAATTCTTGAACTTAATCGTTCCATTCGCATCGCATCCCGACTGCAACCGTAACGAGATAAAGCGAGCGAATTAAACCACCCCCTCGTCCCACTGCCTGCTCTCTGTTTCTCACGGGTGGAGCCGCACAGCGTGCGAGGTCATTTTCATGAACGTCGAGTTTCCTCTGAGCCTGCACGGCTATGCAACAGCAACTTCGTCTAGCGGCCTATAGCACGGCCATAACTTTCACGAGCCCGGGACTAAGATGGATGCGTGTCGAACTACGCCGCTCGTGGCTATACTATGCCACGGGGCCACGTAATAAGGTTCCGTATGCGACCGAGGAATAGAATTAAAGCAACTTCCGGGGAAATTATCTCAAGTTATCGAGACCTCGAGTTGCACAACAGAGAACTTGAAACGCTGATATTCGCCAGAGCGACATTCACGAGCACCCTGGGTTAATAAGTTAAGTGTATTAATATTACTTAATATTATACAACTACCGTCGGACCTATTCGCTTACTGTGTATTTTTCAATAACGGAACAGAAGTAATTTCACGGTGCCGCAGTCATGGTACGGACGCAATCGTGTAAGACAATTCCACATTGTACCTGGGAAACTCCCAGAAAGACAGTCACTTGTGTCACCACACGAGCAATGTCCCGATGTAATTCTCCGGCGAGCAAAGTTCCGGCAATCAACATGCAAAGCGGAAATCAGTGAGCGGCAGCGGAATACAGATACTAAGAATTAACGTGTAAACCGGGCTACGCTCGTCGGAAACTGTAAGCCAGGATTTCAGCCGACGAACCCTGTCGTATGCAAGTGAAAATCTAACGACTTCCGTCAGCTCTCGCTCCGCATCCATCAGATAACCAACAAACTTTCCCACGAAGTATATTCAACATTTTAATCCGTGCCACGGTATGTTCCATTTATTGGAAACGTTTCTAACCGCGCACCCGACGATGATACGAATGATTCGTTCGAATCGTCATCCTGAAATTTCATTTCGAAGCGAACATTGAGATCGTCGTTTCGTTATAAATACAAGTGTTACAGGCTCGATACTGGCACGGGTAATTTTAATGCAGACGATTAAATTGGACGTCTCCCGTATAACGTTAGAAAATACGTCGGACGGCGGCTCGACCGAAATGGAACTTTAAAGTCCATTATTTCGACTGAATTCCAGTCGATTTGAATTCGCAATAACCGCGCGCCATTAGCCGTGCGGCTCCTTCCCAACTGGAATGTCGTTAAAATCGTCGACGATTAATAATTCCGGCGGGCGAGGTACGCCGTCAGGTGTGCGGGCTAGTTCAACTTTAAACAGCATCGATTATTTAAGCCCCGGATGAATCATATCCGCGGTGCAAACGGAATCGCAACGAAAACGGCCAACTACGCTAACGGGAAAGTTGTCGGAACTTATTTGCACCTAGTTCGCCGGCTGTTTGTTATCATGTCGCTACGCGGGGCCGCCAAGTTCCACTTAAAGTTACGGGAGGACTTGCTATAACGGTCGCCGACAGTGTACACAAACGGCAAAAACTAATGCACCGCTCTGCGCGTATCGGCTGGATGGATTCAAGGAAATTGCGTGGGACAAGTGAAATTGATTCGTAATAGCCTCGTCCCTGTTGGCTAATATTTACTCGGCCGAAGTATTAATATCGCGGGACGATGGTTTATTTACGCGGCGTCGCATCGATTCCAGCGGGCGGACAAAAAAATGTTTGTTACGAGCAGATGGAATTATTATATCGAGACCGGGGGACCCCGTGGAAGAGTAATTAAAATTCTGCCGTCTCGCGAGGCGGACGTTCGTCGCGAGATGGGGCGTGCAAGCCCCATTCAATTAACGCGAAAACCGATGGCCCGTTGAAATTAATACGCTGTCCGCGGGATGTGTACACGGCGTTTGCGAATCTCAGCACGATGCGTTGATTAAGTAACATTCAAATGGTAATGCAGCGCCTTCGATTGGCCTGACCGTAATTTAATCGCTCAGCAACTTCGCAATTGATCGCACGGAATGTATACAGTTATCGCCAAACTGATTTTCATCCGGGGACGCGCTGAAGAATCCTTCCAGTCTGCGTAGTTGCGCGAGCGAGATCGTCATTACGCGATTATCTCGTTCTCGGGAACGATCGAGCAATTAACGAATCACAATTTCACTGTTCGCCTTCGAGACACTATTTACTCGACGCTATCGTACCGCTTCGATCACAAGCAGTCAATAGATGCTAGACGCTTTAATAGAATAATAGACTGTCTGGCTAAAGCGAACCAGTACTACTGAACTCAGTCTGCTGATGACACTTGCATATATTTATTTGTACACGCGATGCAATTATTCCAAACGTAGTAATTATTTCTTAAATAGCGTATTACTTGCGCAGATATATTTGGTAAGCTACAAATTATTTATTTAATATTTATGCGTTGTGTTGCGTTGCGCTATGATTCACGTTTATTTCAATTTATTGTTCCACTCCGTTTTGTAATCCACATGGGGCTTCGACAAATACAATTCGAAAGAGGTTTCGCTCCACCGAATGTGAATCAACAATTTTTCGGTAAACATTTTACGGTCCCTTCGCATCACCTACTTGAAGTCACATTTCCTACATAATAAAGTCGTATGACAATAACAATGCCACATCCACTCAGGCTAAATGAATCGTACCTAACACTTGCAGCAAGGCTGTTCCTCTAGTACAATGTCTGACCCATGCCGTGCTTATTCCACTAGCGCAACTTCACCTCGAACTATCCTATTACCGCAGCTCACAATCCGACAAACTAACATCAACCTGCTATGCAAAACGGATCTTCGCGCCATTAAATTACGTCAATCAATTCTGAACAATCAAACTATAAAAATAACTTGGCCGTCAACGTACTCGACGTACACGTAGAGTGTCCGCAAGTAGTTACTGTTTAATGCTGAGCCAGCTAGCTGATATTCCTCTCGCGAAGTGACATTATAATCCAGGAGTTTCGTGACAGCTTCCTGTAACGCGTTTACCACGTTACGACGACGTTACGTCGTCGGCTACGAGGAAAGTTCGCGGACACCGTGCGAATTAATGCGTCATTTGAGCAAAGCGTGAGCGGAATAACGCGGGCGGATTTCGCGTGTCGATTCGACGATCGCATGCGTGGTGAAATCGCAATGAGCCAACGTTTGCTCTGCCCTGGGCGGTATCTTCTTGCCTTCGAGAAGATGATAACACACCAGTGTATGACGCAACAGACGACGTTTCGAAACGCGCGGATTAATAAACGTTTCACTAATCTGGAAACATTATCGAATACATTTACAAATTTTCTTACTATACGGATAGAAGCTATTTATATTGTTTGGTGTGATCTATATTTTGAATTATTGTACAAGAACGGTAGAATGCACAAAACTGATGGTAAATAAATTTAGTCAGGGGGTTTAATAAAATTAATCGTGGGCTAAATTTGTTAATGTATTAAACGCGAGATATTGTATCCCGTCCCTGCAAACGAGTCGCAACGAAAATGCAGCCATTACGTCTGTGACATATAAGACACAGGCAGCGCCGGGGGATATTAGGATTAATGGATAGTACATCACCGGCACCAAGGAAACTGTACGCATCCATCTTCGTTTGCGTATCTCTTATTCACCGTACCGATATGCCGGTGCTATATATTTGTTTTTTAAATTTCACACTGCGAGCAAAACGAAATCGAAAAACATTTTGAGCGAACTCTAAACACGGGCAAATATTTGCAGAGACTCGAAACGTCCAAGTAGATTCTTGGTTCGCGAAATGGAGTTCCCGGTAAGTACATTTCAGCCGTGGAGTTTTCGTCGCCGACGACGTCTACTTGTTTCCGTCCCCATTTCTTTCTCGCGTCAGTTTTGTGGATTTTCGGATTCGCGCGACTACGAGGAGCGATAACGAGAGTGGATAGAAAAAAATGATAACAGCTGGACGACGCTGGCGGTTTGCTCCTTTGTCGTTCCTCTCTCACGTCGGTCGTCGCACAAAGGGGTAACATTGTCGGCGAGAGAGTGAGACAGGAAAAAGGGAACACGGAATCGCTCCTCGGAGAGAACGTTCCTGAATAGAGTTTTGATTTCGGATTCCCGGCGGTCTACGTGCCGCAGATTTTCCTCGATTTTAAATGCCGCGATCGCTTAACGTCGTCACCGTCGCATCTCCCTGCATTTGAATCTTCAAAATGTGACTGGTATTGCACAGAATTTTAATAAGGAAATATTCACCGGTTACTCGACTTCGCAGTTTCACGATGATTTAAGCGACGAAACGAATGAAGTAAAATAAAAATTTCGCGAATTTGGAGAAAGGAAAAAGGATGATTACTTTCTCGCCCCTTGCATGAATTGAAAACATCGTACGGGAAAAATGGTTTGCTGGATTCGAAAGTAAAAACTTTGATAGTGCATGCGCCAGATGCGACTTATCTTTTCAACGTTTCAATCATCTGCACGGAAATATATTTCCTCTGGCAAATAGAATAATTGAATCATCCAACCGGCATAAAGATTAATTTCAACGCAACGAAAGTTTCTAGTCGTAATAAAATTTACAGTACTATTAATCGGCGGCGGATTTCTTAAAGAAACGAGCTTTAGAGTCGTCGTTCACAACCATCTTGCTTCTCTCTCTCTCTCTCTCTCTCTCTCTCTCTCTCTCTCATTCTGTGCCTAGCTGCCAGCTCACTTAGAAACTACCCCAGTCAAGACGTTAAACCACGAAGTTACGCCGGCTGCAGTTTCCGGCGAATGTAAGGGACACCGGAAGACCGAGCGTTTACTCGCACTAAATCTCAGGAGGCTGTTCCCCTCGTGGACGTAAACCAACGTAGCTGGCGACAATGGTTACGAGCCTCATGATTGCCTAAAGGACCTTTTCGGTTTTTTATTAGTCAGACCAGTCCAACTATGATCTGGTTTCCCGTGGCAAGGTTTCTCCAGGAAGATTTGTTCAAACGGACGATAAGTTAATTTCTCGTTTCACACAACGATAAATCGTGACCAATGATATATTATTTTATTGTACAAAGTATTTAGTGAATAGAGGTTCGATACGTAAAGATTTCGCTGAAGCTTTTCATTCTGGTTTTCTAGAAAAATTCTCTTTTCGCGGATCTTTGTCCTTCCACCGTTTCATTCTACCTGAGGGGGGTTGCTGTAGTCGACGGACCGTCGTACGGATGGTGGGAGGAGGTACGACGGGAAAAGAAAGAGGAAGGGGGAGAAGTTGCGTTTCGTCCTAGGCCTGCTAGCGGACTCATCAGTAAGGCGTACTAGCAGGCCCTGCCTTAGACACAGGGATAGAAGGGAATGGTCGGAGGTTGTATATATGGTCCCGCGGACCTATACGACCACTTTCGGGAGCCGGATCGTCGTGCTCATCGTGCTTGTCCCCTAGCGGTGTATGTGGGAAGTGCCCCCACATACCTTTTCATTTGCGCCACATTTAAATTTTAAACGGTCTTACTCTTTTATGCACGAGACCCCCGTTCCGTCAATTATTTATTTACTTTCCCGAGATATCTGCCATCGTTTCACAAAATTAATTTATACCCATCAGGGTGACACGATTGCCTCGTCACCTCGGCAATTAAATATCCAATCATTTAATTCGTCCAGAACAGTTCCCTATGATCTGAGCAATAAAATGCATTTCGATAATCGGATTTCCTGGTACACGACAGGAGCAAGCAAGCGGGGAGAATATTGCTGACAGATAATCACAAATCCACGAAACGCCGCCGGCTGGACTCGAGATCTTTTCGAATCTCAAAAATGCCGGACGAAGACACGCCGCAATTACTCCTAGATGATCCACGGTCCTACCCGTCCAACCTCATTCTTCCCAACCTTGTTCTCAATATTTTATTCGCAGGGTGTCACAAAAGTGCCAGCCGATTCTCGACAATTCTAATCCAAGAATAAATAGTAGCCCAAACCAAACACGTATACATTCCTTTCATTCACAAATGCAGTTCCTTACCACTATTCCTATCTTCCCCTCCTTCCTTTTCCCTGATATACCGTCCTCGTAAATCTCGCCCTAATACCCTATCATCCCTAAAAAAAACCTCAACATACCATACAACCATTAATCCATCTCAATTTCTCAATCTCGCAAGCCAGGAATCACCAGGTACATTCTCTAACCCGCTATTCCTCGCGAAACACATTCCCTGTTCCCCCTGTAGAAACCCAAGAGAGAAAATGGAAAGAAAGGACGAAAGTCGTTCCGACGACCCGAGGGATGAAACGGTGAGAAGGGAACCTCTACCCGACGCGACGAAGAAAAGTGGAGGAATAGGAAGAGCGTGGTCGCGAGTGGTTCCTGACGTTTTCAATAACGCAACGATGAATTTCCTCCGTTCACGTAACAAGGACCACTGGTTGTACTCTTACCGCGGCGTCGTACACGCACCCATAGATACACGGTCAGGTGCAAGCTTTGGAAATGGCAAAAATTTGGAACACTTTGATTCGTGTATATTATCCCTCAATCGTGGACATTTTGTTTAAACATAATATACGTATAGCGTAATTGTGAACGCAACTGTTGCCTAGTCAATCGTAAAGGGTTAAAATCGTGGCTGTTGATGCTTCAAGCGTAGCTCTTTACCTTTCTTTGGCGTATATCGAGATCTATGGAAAGAAAGAAGAAATTCAGATGAAATTTCGGACACCGATCTGTTGTTCACGAGTCAGTTGCGCGAAGGGTGTCTGCAAAATGAAAGCGGCAGCGGGGTGACTAAAGTGCTCTTTCCCGGTGTACGGTTGTATAAAATAATTGATGGGAGAACTTACTTTCGGGGCAAACGTTTCAGTAACAGTGGAAAGTCGAACCGTTTGCAGAAGTAGATAAATAGGGCAACTTCTTTATTGCTTTCCCCCTTTGTTTCTAATGAATTGTGAATCGACTTGGGCATATAAATAGTACGCGCGGATATTATTATTATGAAGATTAAGGATAACCATGATTGTTTTATTAGTCACAATAACGAAGGATGATAATATTGTCCATAATTTCCAATTAATAATAAAAATCAACAAAGGTATTCTACATTTTATCGGAATATAATTGCGTCGAATTTATATCGGGCTCCCTTAAAAAATTAAAAAGAACAAATATTGTAACCGTATTCGTAACAAAAGCAAGGCTAAAGCAAAGCAACGCCAATTACGTACTATTGAAACGTAATACACTCCCGCCCTATCTATCCCGGCAAGAAAAATCCACCGACAGACATCGTTACCGGAATTAATCGAATCAACGTTCGGAAAAACATTCACTCGCGGAACGATCAAAGAAGTTCGTTCGTAAACCGTGTTGGATCTCAGAAAGTGTTTCCTGGTGGATTCCTGGGGATCGTTACGTACAACTATAATAACACGATCAGGGAGTGTATAAAAGTGAATGAAGGCCGTTTAAGGCTCTCGTAAGCCCCGAAAACGACAAGCGAGGGTTGCCTCCCTTCTGCTGGTATTATGGTGGCGAAGTCAACCCCCTGCCGCCCCCGTTCCACTCTTCTTTCTACCAGAAAATGCCCGATTTCCGGGAACGTTCCGGATGTACGGCACACTTTCCTCGAGCAAATCGAGAGACTGGCGGCGGACGGCTACGACATCAGCGCCGAAGGAATTTTTCCTACGGACGCGTGGCACCGTGAAATCGAGCCGGGGCTGGGCTTCATAAATTATTGACCGATCATCTCCGAGGTAGACGGTGGTAACAGAGATCCACGAAGGAACAGAAACTCGACGAGAGGAGCCGAAACAAACGGGAATGGAGGAAGCCTCGCTGTCGACGATAAGAACACAGTCATGGGAGTGTCGAGTCAGGGGTGGAATGAGATGTTCCGGTGGATCCCTTTTTGGAAATTCTATCGCGCCGAGAGGAATCGAATTTTAGAGCAACTTTTATCGGGGAAATTTAGTCCAACGATTTTATGGTTTTTCTGGCGATACACGATCGCTGGAAGAATGAAGGCTAATTTTGATTTACTTCCCAGAATTCGTGTTTCATATTGGTATCTTTTTATGTTCTGATGTTTAGATTCGCGCTGTCCATTACCGATTACTCTTCCTCTTATTAGAATTTCACTGCAGGACATTGGAGCAAGGAAAGGACGAGGCTGAAAAGAAGCGATTCAAATTTGCTGCATTGTTTATCTGTTCAATGATAGAATTAAACATAATGTAGGAAATATCAAGATCGAGAATAATTCTATTTTTCAAGCGTGCTACTACGTGCCTACATCTGTTGGAAATATCCAAACAGTCAGCATCAATTACACCTAACAAGAACAAGCAAAGAGAATCGGCCGAGTGAACGAACGCGCTCGTTTCTGAAACGAAACCCGACCCAACATCGGCGTTCCATATCACGTACAGAGAAATCGTGTCGATGCCAGAACCTGTCCCCACGACTCTACCAACGATCCTGCCATCTGTAACCGGGAAACGTGTCGTTCGTCGATCTGACCTAGGATCTCCTTTTTCGCCGGCAGAATCTTCCTTGATGTATTTTTCGCAGCGAACCCGCGTTTCCGTTTCCCGATCGTTTTCTTCGTTACGTATCGTTTTTCGGCGGCTCCAGTATCCTGTGCGGCAAGAAGAAACGACGGCGACACGAATGCGGTTCGTATCGTGTTCAACACAAAAGTGTTGGCCCCTCTCGGAGCACATTTCAACCTAGTTCCCCTGTGCCACCGCTCACCCTTTCCTTTTATCTCACCGTCAACTAACCCGGTTTCGAAAAGTGTCACACGATACGACGTTAAAGAGACACGCTGCACACGAATATTGTACGCCAGTGTTTCCCGATCGTTCGATCGTTTCCCGGATCGCATTTATTCGAGAGACGGCGGCGTTCGAAATGCAAAGATACGACGGGCACAAACTTGATTCGCATACCCGTGAAATTCCTTCGGTGAACAGTTCAGTTCCGCAAGAGGGATGAACTGCAACCAAAGCGTCGCGCAGAACCCCCGAAATTTCGGTCCGCTCGTCGAAACTAATTTAACCGCCTCAGTGTAAATATAGGCGTCCGGCGTAAAAAAGTTCACCGACGATAATCCCCGGAAAATAGACGACTTGAATCACGCACAAGCTTCAAAGTACCGAAGCCCGCCCGGCGGACCCGTTTCCCCAGCAATAATTATCAGAATCACCCGACGAAATGCACGATGCACGCGTTTGATGTGCCATAAAACCGACCGTCTGCGCTCTGTCTATGTGTCCGCGTGTGTGCACAGGGATGTTTTCACGAGGAAACGAGGATGCTAATTAGTCGCGCAGCGAAGTGAATGTAGCGGGGGCGAACGTGATGCCTGCTCGACGCCGTTTGCCGGTTCTTCTCGCGGGTCCGGAGTCCTGTTTAATTTAAACATACGAGCCAGCGTACACGGGAACACGCGCCACGACTCCCGGCCATCGGGACGAGTCGTTCGTTCACGTTCGTTCGTGGGCAACGGGACTAATTTGCCGCCGTTTCGACGACCGTTTCAACGCTATTTCAGGGATGATCGAGATTTTCGGCGGTCTGTAATTGAACGATCGCGTTCGGGATTGTGCGACGCTTAATCGGGCCGAAGTTACGGCGAACTCGATGCCGTCGGGCTATTTATTTGTATTGCAGCCACGGGTAGCTTAAATGGCGTTCGTATCGAGCCGGTCTCGAGAAGGATTAAACTACTTCGGGGGGGGGGGGGGGGGTAAATATTGCGCAAGTGTCGCGTTGTATTCGCGAGCGCACGTTCCGACGTACCGCTGTTATTGAAACGGCTGACAGTTTCTCGGGCCTTTCGTTATTCGAACTTGGAGCTTTTTCGAGAATTTTTGATACCCCTCTGTGGACCGCGCGTATATTGGAGGGATAACGGCTGAGGAATGATAAAAGAACAGGCTTCGCGATGTAACAGTGAAGAAGAAAGGGGAACAATCTTCTGAGAAGATGATAATTCGGGAACAGCGAACGGCGAACAGAGACGACCATGATTGTAGTAGCGGTACTCCATTAAGAGATTGCGTTGCAAGGGGATTATTTGTTGCTTCGAAAATATGAGGACAGGGTAGGGCGATAGAGCGAGAGAGAGATATCAAAATTAATACCGATAATCTTGTTCGATCAAAGTCTTGCTACAGAAAAGTCAATTTCTGTCCTGCTGCTACACCCTATTACCTTCATCTTTCCTCGACAAATCTCGAGCCGCTATTATCACACGACGATCACGTCGTGGCCACGAGTTTCAGCTCGTGACCGGCGTACAAAGATCGTCGACGACCATCGACTCCAGCTGACCGCTTTTTTTCACTTCCGTAATTATTAGCTCGACCTCCCGGAAATTTCGTCGAAGTTGAATTTATTATACGTATAATAAAGTTGGACAATCCCCGGGAATTTTTCAGCTTACCATTCAATAACATCGAACGATCCCAATGTTTCGGGAACAATGGATGTCGTGCGACCATTAAAAACCATCCATGTACAGACGTGGGTCGATTCTCTATTCGTTTTCGCATTACGAACGTATCGAATGAAAGTGTTCGAAGTAGCTGCGAAATGGGATCGATCATTCGAACAAGAAAAAACGTACTGCTACCTTGCGACAATTTCGTACCTTAACAGCTACTCGAGAGAACCATTACAAACATTTTCCGCGCCATGAGAAAGGGATCTCTATTCCGATTTGTTAGCTTTTTCAGCCAAGCCCTGTTACGATTTCTTTCATTTCCGAGGAAAGAAATCAGGCCGTGCTCGCGCGTTAGTACGGCATGCGACGCACGTAAGCCGTCGGTCGATTACACATCACTGGAACTGAGTTTCTAGGGAAATAAGAAATCCACCCCTTTCCCCGTGCCGGATCTGTATAGATCTCCCGGAGCAGGGGATGCGGCGGGTGCATTGAAATGCATAGCAGTTGTCGGCTAGTAGATCTTGCGTAGATGCGGCAACTGACAATGGCAATGTAGGCGAATGAAAATGGAATGTTTGGAAATAGCGGTTCGCGGCAAGAAATGGGCAATTTCGCTGACGAAAATTCTGCCCTCGGTTGTACGTGTCATTGCGAACGTGTCGAGACGTTTTAATGCACGTTTCTGTTCATAATCGTTTCAACCCGGACACAGAGGAAATACAATTTGATGCGCCAGAAAATGAAATTCTGACGAAAGGATGTAAAGAAAACATGCGTTCACTGCGTGCAAGAAATAATCGTTTCATTGAATTATTTAATATCGAACGCTTAAGCTCGCCGTTGCTGCGCGTAAAATATACCAAGAAAACTTAGCGTACACGAAGTAGTTGTGATAGGCCGTTCCACGGGGGAGCCATTAAATGGAACTTTAATTAAAAATCACATTAATATTGGGGATACAATTAGCCTCTTACCTGGCCACGTCACGATCTTCCGTGGCGACGCCGGGGCACGGCCGCGTATTAATTATACAGCGTGCAAAAAGAACGCATCCACGGTGTCAAATGACCAAGAGGAGGACAGGAAGAAGGATGGAGAGGTCGGTGTTCGCCTTTTGTCGACGTTCTTTGTTGATTCTGATTACCGTCCACCGACAAATTAATCTTCCACCGTGAAGGACTGGTTTCGCGCTGCATGGGGTGCAGCGAGTATCGCTTACTGTTTTTCCCGGCGACGTTGATGGAGCAAACGATATCCACAGTATCGATTATTCGTCGTCAACTTTCGAACGAAATATAGTCAGAATAAATAGATGCTTCATTAAAAAAATTAATAAAAATTTCCCTCGCAAAACTAAACTGTAAATCTGCTCCGTTGTTATAAATCTAGGTGGGAAAAATTTCGCTGCAAATTCCAGTCCCGTGAAATCGTCTTGGCGTGGAATTTATCAAAATCACGTACAGCAACAAAGACACATCGTAAATACATTTATAACCTCTCCATATCCGAAATTTATGATCTCGAAAAGAAAAAAGGGACGGGATCTTCCTCGAGGCGGTGTCGTGCCAAAAAGTAGAATAGAACCACCGTCCTTTGTCACTGTCCCATATTCATCTTGATCGTTGTCGGACAATTAAGGTGATAAATTATTCCCGGCTTCTTTCGCGGAACGGGCCAGCGGGAAGAACGGCGTACGAGTAATCGTGCTAATTTTACGACGTATCGTTCGCGATAAAGGGAGGAGAAAATCTCCATGTTTTTGCCCGCGTCCCGGAAATAGAATGGCCGGAATCGCGGCGTCCAGGCAGTGGAAAAAGGTTGCCGCGACGGCAACTTCGTCACTCGGTTTTTGCGAAACGTGTCTTATCGGTCCCATTCCGGGCATCGAATTGACAAATTGACGAGCGCGAGGGTTCGCGCCGCGAGCGAATGCACCGTAAAATCGGAACAACGAATATCCATCGTCGAATTAAAGTAAAGAGAAACGAGGGAAGGGGTCGATTTCGCAGCGGACGAATACACGAAAAAATTTCCGCCGTTTCCCGAATCGAAATTTTCCTACAGAAATCTAAAGCTCGGAGAGTTTCAAAAGCTTTTCTTCCGTTGCGCAACGACAGAAGGGAAAATAATCGAATCGCCGGACTTAAACTCGAACGATTCTTTCTCTTCCGCCCAATTGAACAGGCCAGTCAGGTTCTCTGTTCGCGTGCCTAATATTCGAAACGACTGGCTGTCTACGACACGGACCAATATAATCTAATGTTTATCTGCGATAGGGCTCGGGCCAAGGAGATTCCCGCGGGGAAGCAATATTCTGGTCTGGGAGTATTGGATATTTTTTTGCCGCGTAATCTTTGCTTGAAACTTATATAAAGTATTGGTGAATTGGGGCGTATGTAATTAAATCAAACAGCGAGATGAGAAATATCGTTGAAGGATTGCGAAGAGGAGAACTGGGACGGGAGAAAGAGGAGCGCGTGAAATGAGGAACTAGTTATTTCTACGAGTACCTTGTAAGCTGATACTTAACATCGAATCCACCCTGTTACATTTTATGGTTGGCTTGTTTTTTCCCAAGTTAAGGAAAAGTATAGGTACGTAAAATATGAATATAGATCAAGCGAAGAAGAAGAGGGAAACGAGAAGAAATTGTTGAATAACGGAATCGGTAAGGATTGTTCAAGGTAGTTCGACTGACAGGTATCCAGATGCCGAAGAATGAAATTGTTTCGCTATAAGGCTGCATCGGTAGAAAGATGAAAATAGCCATGCCATGTCAGTTGCGATGGATATGTGGAAGTTCATTTCACGTCACGACTTTTTCTCGTCGAATCAAGAAAATATTTATCCTCTTCGTATCGCGTGTCTTGGAATATTTGCACGAACGTGCACGATACTTTATCCTGGCTGGATTATTTTCCAAGTGAATTTCTTAACACGTATTGTACGTAAAGTGATATACAAGTGTATGTGTGCTTTGATGTTCTTGCCAATACACGACTGCCTCGCACATAATAAATTAGTAGGGCACCAATTTCTCGATGAAGCAACGTGGAATGTTTTACGAATAAATGGACAAGAAATAAATCGATGTTAATAATTTTTTGGACGAACCAGTGTCGACTTTACGGCTGAATAGTTTCTTGAAACTTCGTCGCAGTGCGAGGTTACTTTATTGCTTCATTTCGCTCATGTGACACGCATGTATTTGCTGTGTGACGGAGAAATAAAACAGAAACGGTATACGATGATATTTAGTAGTCGCGTATCAGCAGCTTCTAATCCAGCAGAGAATGCTGACGCAGCCTGATACAATATTAAATTGATTTAAATTGAAATTATCGCACGGGTTTGGCATAAGCCGATTACAACTCACTGCAAGAAATTCCGATTCGACATTTTCCACGAAACGTTAACCAACAATCAAATAAATTCTGAAGATATATTTCCTGTTCATATGTTCCTGTAGCTAAAAATATCCTGTCATCAATATCAAATGGAAAAACGAAATAAGAAATAACCAAAGTGACTATTTCATTTTCCTAGAATACAAGTAGAAGTAAGCAAGGCAAACAATTCTGCATTTCTCTTCGCGTTTCAAACGCATCAATATTTTCAAACTCCTCCAAGAAATACATATTTCCAATTAACTCGTTTCGCAAAGGTGCTCGTAATATTTTCCCGTCTCCTATCCCCTTTGCTCGTACCCATTTCCTTATACCCAGATATCGTCCGCAGGCAAATAACGAAGTTATTAGGAGCTCCTTCAACGTAAAAACGTACCCCCGTGAGTGGCCTGCCAGTTTCTTCGCGAAGCGTTCAACTACGTACATATACCAGACATTTACGGCGACCGAGGCAACTCGTCAAAGGCGGAATTCAATTTCGACGAAACATGCACAATATTCCCGTCAACGGCTACACACGTAAACGTACCCCGTCACCCTATTGTCTTCGATATTTCTCCGTTTCGATGGGCGCTCTTTCCTTGAAATTTCCCTAAGCACGACAGCGTCGGCAACGCCGGCAACGGTAATAATTCCAAACACCCTCTCCCCGCGTGCACATCAGCCCCTAATATTTTATTCCCACGCTCGAAACACTCCCCCGAAAACCCGGCTGCCACGTCCACAACGATCCACGCGAAACAAAGATCCCCACAGTCGTCTCGCGATAAGCACGAGATGTATAAGGTCGACATCGTATCCGTTCCCCCCGTGCCATTGTTAATCCGACAACGACGTACTCACGGCGATACGAGCCACGTCACTCCATCATTTCTCTCGGCGAAACGTACCTCCTCGGTGGATAAAAAGCGCACCACTCTAACCGTGACGTGACATCTCGATACGCCGTGCCGGTTCGCCGCAATATTTTCCAGGCTACAATCGCTGGTAGCCGGATCTTTTTTCGCGGTTTCGACGAAGTCGACGGGACGCTGTGAAAGTGGGCGCTGGCTTTCACTCGCGAAACGAGGGAAAGCGAACAAGGTGAATGAACACGCGGGACGGGCGTGAATTTCATTGAGGGGACGCGGTAACCGATACACCGGACAGAAATCCAATAATTTTTCGCGGCGAATAAATAAACGACGGCGTGCAAAGGTAAAGGACACGCGCCAGGTGTTCCGCGCTACCTACACACTCCAATTTCTTTTAATTTTACCGAAAAAGAACGGTACCAAGTTCCATTCTCTCCGCTCCGTTGGTTTCTCAGTTTTTGCTCGATCTTTCGAGACTGATATTATTCGGGGAATGGGATCAACGATGGACGGACGAATCGAATCTCGAGGGGCTTGATTTCTGTTGTTCGGGCTAATTTGTTGGAAGTCGGGCTTTTAATTCTCCATTGACGCGGCTGGTTTTTTCACGCGAAAATCCGGAGTAATTGGTGGAGGGAAAAGGACGACGCGCAGGGAAGGCAGAGATACAGGACGCGCGGGTTCGTATCGGACCGACCATTTTCCGTGGAATTTCTAGTTTACACTCGGCCACTCGGCCTCTTCAATTAACGACTCGTCGAAGAACGGCGCACAGAGATTCCTGGAGACTTCTAGTTTCGAGCGCTGTGGCACAATTACAAGTTTCGCGAGCCGCCACGAGCGTTTGTAATTGTCGCGGGTAGAATGAGTACTCCGTGTGGTTTCAGGCAGGGGAGGGGTTAAAGGTCGGGCAAGAAATTTTCGAGCGAACAGTTTCTGCGGCCTGGCGTGAGGAATGCTTGCAAATTGTGATAGATCGAATGGCAAAGTTTTATCTGCAGTGACTGGCATCGGTTCGGTGAATTGCTTGCTTTCTCGGTGCTTGCCAATCTGCGTGGCTAAAATACACTTATTATTTGTAACCAGAATTTTTGGGGCAAGGCTGTCCTTAAATCAATTACTTGACACAGTAAACGGGGCAACATATCGGGTATAAATATATTGCTTCACTCGTGTCCCTCTGTCGTTGCAGCTCACATTGCTGTCTTTATTTAACGAAGATAGAAAGACTACGATTTCCAGGACACGGCGAAAGAAAAATATGCGACCCAAACTAGATGCAAAAACAGGAATAAAGAAAAATGCGAACGATGAAAAGTGAAGGATGATGAAGTAAAGGACGGCTCTTTTAGGTGTGCAGACGACCACAGATTGCAATTTTCAACCCTCAAAGTAACTCCCAAATTAATCCGCCCGGACTATTCTCATCAGACTGCCAATATCTATGGCACAAAGTACGCTCACTTTGTCATGCATTATATTGCATTATCGAAGAGAATACCCCGCCGGTCACTTGACAATAATTGCAGCTGTATTTGGCCCAGCTGCCGCCACTATATTTTTGCTCGAGGTGTAATTAATACGATTTCACGTGGTGAACGAGAAATGGTAACCGCGGGCTGCCAAGTATCGTATTATGTTATTGCTGTTCCGTACAACGTGTGCAACGCCGTGATAGACAATTATTACTATTATACGGTAGCAAACGAGCGACAATAGTTTTCCGGTTTCACCGGAGATGTGTCATATTCCATTTTCTCCCTTCAGGACAGATTAATTTGCGAGCATCTCGCCCATTAAAATCCAGATAGAGCAAAGCCGAGCAAGCAGTACGGTAATGTAAAATCACGAGTGTTGCGAACACGTTGCTCGTTTTAATGGCCGGGGTATTCTAGGGAATTGTTCATTGTTCTTCTCAATAAATTGTTCATTAGGAATTGTAATATCATTTGTCGGGATTTACGGAGTGGATCTGAAACGATTATAGAGATTTAACGAAGCTGAACATTTGCGTACTGCGAGGAAAGATTCATTTCGTAAAGAAATCTTGAAATACGTTGCAATTGAGGTATATTACATCCGTTTTCTTTTTTTGAAGCCATTCCAATTGAATAAACGGAGGACAATAATATTGTGGAACGGTGAAAATTATAGCGATTATTGAGACCCTGTGTATGTCTCGTAAAATTGAATTCTGCCCTAATCATCATTTTTCTTTGAACCTGTTACCACTGGTAAGCAACCAGTCTGGAAAATCAATTTTCCAGCACAGGCTCGAACGAGTTTACCCTGTCTCGAGGAAATAGTTCCTCGAAGCCAGTTGCAAAGCGTAAAATCGACTTTGTGTTATGTACCACATAAAATCGAATCAATTTGGAGTTCTTTGTTCGGACGATTCTAACCAATATGTGATTAATAATTGTGCAGTTTACATTCGAATACAGTTGAACCATGGTTCAGTTCGAGTTTCAGATTTCTTCTTAAACATCCGTCACGTTGATTCAACCACAATTTTTCTCGCCGTCCCAACAATTTCATCCTTGCGTATAAAATTCACGGAATAGTTGCACTTCCTTTCTACGCTCCTAATTTCACGCCGTTCCACTGATTCAGCCTGCGCGTTGTACAACAGGGACACCTGGAAGCTCTTCATTAATTATCATTTGCCACGGTCAACCCCGTTAACTGGCCTTCCGAACAGAATGGCCTCGTGGCGCTCATGAATCTTATTCCAGGGTACCAAACACGTAGAATTTGCACGCAACTAGTGCACACGAGTTCATAGTACGCATCGGCAAAGGTTCCTCGAACGTTCGATGTTTACTCGAACGGACTGACAAATTTGTAGTATTAAAAATATTAACAGCCCGATTCGAACGTAAATTTGGCAAGCGTTGTCGAAATAAAACTATCGAAATAAAGCTTCGTGTATAATTGATTTGCGATTTAAATAACCGATTCCTTAAAGAACAGAATTGAAATCGTCCACTAGCATCATAAATCGTAACGCCACGGATCTCGGTAATTAAAATGATTCCATTCGTATCATACGATTTAATCAATTGAATTGTCCCAAATACGAACTACTTTACGGGGCAGCGGAGAAAATAAAAAGAACCATGGAGATCGTGGAACTCGCACAGAAACAAGACGAAGGTGAAGCGTATGTGGATCGGTCGGAATGTCAGAAAAATATATTCATTGTCGGATATGCTGTCGAGTGGGATCGATATCGCAGGCCGCAACATCTGCCCGCGTGATGCATCGTGATGCACTTTCCGTCAATCTCTTTGGACTGCGCTTTTGCTGCTGCAGACCTCTGTGCACAATGGGAACGACGGCACTGCTTCTTAACGTTCCGTTTCTTTTTTATTCTCTCTCGCCCACCGTCGGGTTCGCTCAAATGACAACAGATAGGCGGTCGAAACTAGTGAGATATTTTCTTTTTCTATTTTCGGCGAGTGATGTTCGAACAATATTCTACTTCGTACGATGACACGAGATTAAGAAACTTTTTGGGAAATAAAAGTTTGAAAATGACAACGAAAAGATGGTAATAAAAATATTGAGAAAGAATGTTTGTATTTAACGGACTCAAAACTTCAATAATTGTAATAAAAAGAAGTATTCTGAAGTCTAGGCCATATTGGACGAGAGTTTTTAATTGTGAATTAAAACATCGATCTTCGTTTCCCTCGTGGAATCGCTTCGAGAATATTCAGTATTCTACCAGAAATAATACGATCTTCCTTCAGCGGAGGTCGAACAAAAATAATCCACTAACGGTTACACTCGAATCCGCCACACAATTAAGAATTAATTTTCCTGAAATAATGATGTCGCCCTACCATCGTGGCGGGACGAACTTAAATTGGCAAGAAAATTCTTTGAACTCTCCATCGGTCGCCCTAGACTCGATGAAGCCGTTTCGTTCGAGCTTACTTACGAATTAAAATACCACAAAGAAAGCTGCCGGGCGAAAAGAGAGTGTCCAAGATTTAAAGGAACTTTGAGTCGACCGCTCCTAAGGAGCAACCGAGAAGAACTTCCTCAAGAGAATTTATTATTATACACAAGTTTTATACTTAGTTCTTCCTCTAATTAATTTTTCATTCTCCTTACGATAGAAGGCGCGTGGCTACCCTTCCGTGTTAATTGACGCGAATTTGCGCTACAAGAATAGGTAAGGTGTTTCTTATAAAGAATTGTATAACAGAAATGCGAGAAAGTTGTTCGTAGATGGTCTTGTCGCCACGTGTTCGTGAAACTTGTACGTCCTAAGGTGTCCTCGTAAAAAATGTACCAGAGAAACGAGGAGAACAAAAATCGCCGATAAGAGCCCCATAGGTTAGCTAACAGCCCTTGGAAGCTCGTATCCTGTTCGACGTGAGATCAGTGGCCAGTTTATACTCTCTCGAAACGAGTCGATGACTTTTTATCATCGTTCGCGACAAAACGAGCCTCTTTTGACTATGAAATGTTAAAATCACTTTGCGGCAACATATCTTTCGTCAGTCTGAAATACCTCCTGCTTCCTCCGATGATAGAAAATACTTTTTGTTTGGCCATACAGCATTCGAATTCTCAAATACGGACACGGAACGAATGGATTCAAATAAAAATAACACTATTGAGTCAAATCCTGTACCCGTCCAACGACTGTCTCTGAAACCAGCGTCAAAATATTTAAAGAAACTTGCGAAGTCCAAGAAATTCAGCTGACACTCTTACAATTTCGATCTCTCTAACCGAGAAAATATTCGTGAACCAACGTTGCGTGTCGCGCAACGATCACTCGGAATCTCGAGTCATCACCGACGAACATACACGACGGGAACGCAATTAGGCAAAGTAGTTTCGATTCTCTGCACGATTTCGGACAACCTAATTATCGCGAGCCGGAATATCCGTCGGTTGAATGTAATCGTTAAACCTTTGGATTAAATCATCGCGCAAACACGCGCTGTCTGATTGCGCTCTGTGGCTCCCTGCTATTACATATCTTTCCCCTGATTACTCGCGGTCGTGGTTTATGAAACCTCTTTCGACCTCTATTTCCATACGAAAACCCTTCTTCCCCCGTATCGTATCCCTTCCAACGTTTTCCCGCCGCCTGCCCCGTCCCTGTTTCACCTGGCCCTCTGTCACACTTTGTCCCGGCCACGAGCACTTTGCAAAATACGCTCCACGACGTGTCAGAACACTCGAGGGCTATTCTAATTCGAGCTCAAGCGACGCTGACGAGGCCCCTAGTGCGTGGAAAACGCCGAGCTCCATTTTATAACGCTACTCCAATCTAGGCTGCTCTTGACGCGCCTCAAACACGATGAAAATCGGTAGCACGCGTCGATGCGCGGCCGCGTTTTACAGGTACGCGGGGAAATTTTCGGTCTGCGGAGATTCAGAGGGCGATGAATTGTCGTTCGCGTAAACGCTGATGATTTACGCGCGACTCGTACGCGAGAACGTCACGGCCGGTTTAAATGGTAAACGAACGAGGGGAGCAGCGGAATATTTTGGCGAATAATGGATCGCTGAATCTTGACCGAAGAAATTCTCGACTTTCCACCTGCTATAACATCGTGAAAAAAAATCTCGCTTCGAAGAGCGAAACCTCTATTTTCGCATACGCGTGTTGAATTTTCTCAGGAAAATTTGCGAACTCCGTTCAGACGTTCGATTTGGGGCAACGTTCAGCGAATGAAATCTTCTGTTTTCCATTCCGCCTTCTGTTACGAAAATTTCTTTACAGACAACGAAGACTGGGACGTGAAACCAGAGGTTTCGATCTTTAAAATGAACCCAGGTAGATCTCTGTATGTTTGTTTTCGCGTGATCACAGCAGTTAGAATATCGACAACCTTTTCAGACAATATTTCGCGATCTTTCGATGCTACATCCGAGTGTTTTCATATATCGTCGTCCATTATCGTCTGGTCTATAGGCGGCCATAGAGTAGACGGTCATTTGACGCTTTACTGTCGTCATCTCAAGGGTCCATAGATGCGACGGCGTAAAAGTTGACGATACAGCTTCATCCCCGGGCAGTGTCGTGAAGTCGGTGCTTTACGCAAATGCGTGTAGCCGACGCTAAAAGTGCCAGCGATTTTTTTATTATTATTGCGTGCTTGCAAGCTTGCGTAAATCATGATTGTCCGAGGGCGAATCTCACGGCTGGAGATACGCAAATGAACTCGACGACGCTGCTTGTTATTCTGCCGCGTCGCGCGGTGAAATGATCATTATTAAAACGGAAGGAAGGAAAGGAATGTGCTGAATTTAACCGATTCGTATAATTTTTATCTTCCGACGCGAGGAAAAGAAAGTGTGCGGGTGGAGGGTGCCGTAAAGATTGTTGTTGCATTAATAAGATTCTAGGGGAGGACAAAAGTCGCAGGCGTTTTTTTATCGATCGAAACTCGTTCATAATCCGATTCGACAATGTTTGACGAAGAATGAACGATCCTATTCAATTTCGTGAAATAGACGTGCCCGAGCGGAGGCTGGTCCCTATTCTCTGGAAACATTTGGTCCGTAGAACGTTCGAACGGTCAATCACTTCGTAAGATGGATCGTTTCGCGCTGACCATTAATGGACCTTCATTTTGTTCCATTCTCTGAGTGTCTTCCGGTTCCCCCTTTTTACGAGGGTTCGTTCGAGTGGTGCGCACATGGCTACGTGGGCGCAAAGGGGTTGAAAGAGATGTCGAGGGGCACTTAAATAGGATCAAATAATACGGAGAAAGTTCAGTACGTATAATAAAATATAAAACCGATCTATGCATCGGACAGGAGGAGGAAACGATGCAAATAAGTATAATAAAATAATAAATTTTCCAAAGGACACGTTGAAAGCGTAATTCATTTTCTTCGACGCACCCCCGTGTATTATCCAACGTTGCGCGAATAAAGTTGTTTCGTTAAATTGACCGCCCCATCTCTCGGATATATTGTTTCACGCGTCCATAAATCATTCGTATTCGTTGCCGAAAGAAATTCTCGTCGCTCCGACCTCCACCCTTTTACATTCGTTTCGCGACGATCGATTCGTTAACGACGCATCGGACGGACAATCTGCCCTCCCTGTCTGTTCCATTGGCCGCAGTTCAGTTCGCACCTTCAGCGTTTGTGAAAAGGCAGCCCGGCGAGTGCTTTAGGCTCTTAAAGATCAGCAGGTATCCACTCGACGCGGTGCCACTCCGGAACTTTGATCTCCGTCGAGAAGAAACGACGGATCGAGAGCGACAGAGGCTGTTGTGTGCTTTGCGCTTAAGCCTATTTATAGATCTCGCCTGGCCTATATTGCACGGGGTGCCCGCTCCACCCTTGTAACACGAGCCCGAAAAATTCCTTCGAACGGGCGCGTAGCAAGTTTCGAGTGCAATTAGTCGAGTCGAAAAGCGCAAGGGAGCAAAAGTTGACATCCATTCGTGCCGAGAACAAGGATCTTCGGAAATTACAATTTACGTGTTCAAGCGGCGAAGGTTGTTAAAAAGTTTCCTCGGCAACTTTCGACTGTCGCCGACTTATTTTGAAGTCGTAACAAGACGGCTGAAAGTTTCTGTCGCTCGACGATCCTTTTTACATTCGACGGCGTGCATGTACGCACGATTTGCGTACCGCGAGACCGTTAACTGCCGCAAGATGTTCCCGGTCGTCTCTGGGTGACGCGTGCGAGCAAGTTCGCACAGAGCTCGACTCGAATCCAGGTAAACCGTTGCCGGAAAGAGCCGCATGCGAAAGGGTGGCAGTGCTGCCGGAAAACCGGGGCGGACCCTTTTTGCCGACTAGATTCCACGAGGTTCCTATTTGCGCGGCGTAGACGCCACTCCGCGTGAGACGTCCCAATGTTTCGCCCAAGACTTCACTTTCAGGAGATGACTAATCTTCAGCATCGTCGAGAACTTCGAGCCAGCCGTCTGCGCTTGGACAAGTTTTATACACCCCGGGAAGCGTGTTCCCAGGAACTCGCTGCGATCTTTCATTGGCCCTGCGAAATTGGGCACCGTTCCGGGCATTCACGTAATCCGAGTGCAATCGTCGAAAGTTACTTCAAATCGCTATTCAAATTTTCGTCGAACGGCACGGCTGCGATCTTGAAGCAAACGCTGTCGGACATGAATCGTCGGGTCGCGGAGATTTACTTCGAAAATCATCGTCGTTGATTTCGTATTTATGGAAGAATTCGTGTAGAACTTTTCGTCCGCATCGGAGTTTCGCCTTTCGCCGACGCAATTCCCAGAGTAATGCCTGTCTGTCGGCCACTCGCAAGATGGATCGCCATGGACGGTCGCCGCGTTTGGAGGCACGCGCGTCCGGAAACGCTGACGGCCGAGCCGAGTCGAGCGGATATTGTTGCGTGAAAGGTGGGCTGGTCGATGATTTTCGTAAATCATCGCGCATCAACGGCGGACAATTTATAACGGGTATAATGTAATCGACGATCGTCTGTTATTTATCGTGCCGCCTATAAAATTGTGTCGCTGGACGGAAGCGGTGGCTCGTTATTTACGGGCGCAGCCGGTAATTCGCTGAAAGTGTTGCAGCGTAAACAAAAAAATAATCCACACCGTTTACCCGGGTGTCACCGGTTTCTTCGACGTTTCTTCGAAAATTATTGAACGGGCTCAGCAAATTTCCTTGCGAGTGATTTCTCTGACTCGCCGTGTGGCGAATTTTGCATGTATTTCGGGGGTGAAAAATCGTGCACCGTGCACGTGGTTCCCGCGAGCACGTGTGCATTATTGTAGAATTTCGCACGGGCCGTCCCAGTTTCGTCAGCGGAAGCAGACTGTCCTCGATTCGATGGACCGAATTGCGAGAGAAATTTCCATGGAGAAGAACGGTCTGTAGAATCAGGGAAATATATATTCTGTAACTTGGCGAGAAGTTAGGAAAAACAGACAGAGAAATGGATCTACATTCTATAACAGGTTTGCCTCGACGAACAGAAATTCTATTTTCGTTTTGGAAATTCAACTTCCTCTCAGATGTATTCGTCGATCGCGATAAACATTGTTCAGTATTACCAATGTAACCATGAACAGTCTAATATATTTATTGTACATTTCTACCATTCGCGGGACCTGTTCCGGAAGTGAATTCGAGGGGATTTGAAAGGGTACACGAGCGAAATGTTTGCCTAACGAACCAGGCCGGCGGAGAAGATCTTTGAAAACGGCCCGCACAAATATATATGCTACACGAGGGCAACGGCTACGTTCTCAGGAATTTATTTATAATTACATGCCCGCAGGGCTATTGGTCGTCCTAATTGGATCTACGGTCAAATGCGAGATAATCGAAGCGAGGGCCAATTTGAGACGTTTCCTCGACGCTGGCAAATCTCATTAGCGTCGACCGGAAGATCTTGTGGAAATAAAGAGAGAGATTGAGGACGAACTTCTTTCAGATTCCTGTTCACCTGCTCCTCCTGAGAGATGTTTCGCAGACCAAGAAACCCCGTCTGCCAAAAACTAGGCCACTTTACTCTGTCCTTGTGGGGGGGGGGGGGGGGGGGAATCCTCCGTACGATTGGAGAACGTAGGGAAAAAATTCGACAGAACAGGACTGTAAGGAACGAGCGTCTAATAAGATTATCGAGGAACTCGTATTAAGCCAGCAATATATTGAATATTCTATTAAGTTTGGCCTCAATTGAGATTCAATCAAACAGCTTTCAAATTACCCGAATAATTTATATTTACGAAATTAATTATATATATATACGGCATGAGAGAAATAAGGGATGATGTCTCGTAGCAGGACGCTCAATCTACGTTCGCGGAACGAAAGTCGACGGATAATTATTTTTCAGAGTTTTCCCAGCCGTATCCAGGATGAAATGGCTCCTATAAAATCGTAAGGGCGGTATTAGACAATGCTTTCTCACCAAGATTTATGAGCCGAATGGCCCGACACCGAACCACCTTTCCAGATATGAAACGCAAGCTGGCATTAGCCCAAATTGCCAAATGTCTGTAGACAACGTGAATCATTATTATTTACTGTCGCGCCGGTGAATGCACTCAGGCAAGGTGCGCGCGACTGTTCAGTGAATCGTTGTCGCAGAATCGGAAGTGGGCGCACACTTTTCCGAGCATAAATCTTCCGAATCAAGAGGGGAAACCGGCGGGGCGAATGTTTATTTCGCCCCTGTTCGCTGCGGCAACTACTTCCGCGAAGAAAGGGAGACGACGCAAGGAGAACACCGGCAGATGAAAAGATAGCGAGACTGTTCTGAAAGAATCGTGGCTTCGATCAGGAGGGTACATTAGTCTACCAAAGTGCCCGATACATTGTAGACATCGCATGCAACATTGAATCTTTCAATCTACGGCGGGTTCACAATTTTCACTCGTTACAGCGTTTTATAACGCCCGTTAGGCTCCCGGCGCTACACCTAAAAGCCTCCATAAAAAGGAAACGCACTTCGGCCTTACGTACTTTCTGTTTTTACTACAACTTATTTACGTAATATTCGACTGCCGGGCGGCGAATAAAAATTCTACGCGTTAAAAAAACCTTTTACTCCAGTTCGTCAGAAATTAAAATTCTAGAATTGAACGCCCCTTTTCTTTTTATCGTACAATATTTACAAACACATAAAACCAGCATTACTTCGTACGTACTGGGACGAGCAATTGACCAACTGTACGTTATTAAAATTTATTCCACTCGGAGAATTACACTTACGTGCTATTTAATTTCTCTTCATAAAACTCGCGAAAGATATTCGGTCGTCTAGGTCTGAGAAAAAACAAAATAAAAAAATACGAGCGACCGTTCCTTTAAATCAAAAGTTTAACAATAAGTCCACTCCTCTGCTAGATATTTTCCAACAACAAATCCCAGCGTCCACTGTAGTCACGGTTTATTCCGATGCCGCTTAATTTCCCTCATAACCATTACTCGCAGTGAAAATCATGGCCGTCCCTGCCAGCTGTAAATATTCATGAACCGTGTGCACGCGTTATTTATTACAACCCGATCGTTACACTGTACACTGTCTTTCTGAATTATAAATAGCAGAAACGTTTGAATCCCGCAAAGCTGTATCTCACGGAAACGCGTGTTCCTTAACCGTATACGGGAACAGAGTCTAATCGGATGCGTATCGCTTTACGAGATTGCATTTCCGCTAGCAAGTAGATGCATCCCCTTTCTGCACAGACACCGCTGACGCAACCTGTGGTACCGGTGCAAAGCGAATATGGGACGTGTATAGAGAGTAGTACACAAGATCGGTTGCAACATGCTCTGACCAAATAATAGCCGCAATCAGCTTTGTAACGCATCTTCTGCAATGGCTGGCGACGCGTCGCGTTGCATAATCCATGATATCCCGATCGAGCAGGCGACCGCAGGGTTTTGTGAATTGTGCTCGTTTCAATTAGCGAGCAATGGTTGGTTCGATTGGCCAGGCTGTTGAAAAATTTAAGGCGAACGTGGGCGACAACGATTGTTTAGAGTTTCGACGATACAATAATCCATGTATAATACGCGTTGGATGGAAATTCTGTTTCGTAACGTTTCGTAATTTTTATTGCACGTCGATTTTTCGACGCGGCTCGAATTTCCAAATGTGAGTGCCGTTCTTTGTTCTCTGATTTCTAGGCTGAGATCTATGGATTTCTGTGGAGTCATATTTTTAAACGTGTCCCCGAGTCACTTAATTTTATGTGACGCCGAAACGTTTCGAAAATTTCCATGATTCGTCTCCGGTAGAAAATGTTGCCTAACGTAAAATGAATTACATCTCTCGTCGCTATTTATTGGGATAGTTATTGAAAAGTCGCGCGAGGTATTAAGTCATTCCCTGGCTCGAAACGAACGTTACAGATCGCGGGAAACGGGCCATTGGATCTTCGAGCGTGTTTTACATAAATAAATTCCGCGGAACCGAGGCCGTCGGGAACGGCAGGCCCGTCTGTGCGTGATGTAACAGCCAATTTCCTGTAATCTGCTTTCGCCGGGGCGTTATCGTGAATTCGGCGTAACGGCTGTCGCTGACAGCCCGTAACTAAATATCAGTAAAACGCATTGTTTCGCGATCGACAGCGACCGCGGTTACATACGTTCCAATCTCGATTCCGTTCGTGTTTTGGTGCACGCGACACGTTCAACGCGTTACCGCGTCGCCGACCTAGACAAATACGTACAGTCGTCTGTTCTTTCGAAACCGACAGATTTTTCGATAAATATTGAACGTCCATCGGCGTCGACGAAATCGTTAACACTAACGGCCAACGATTCGTCCGTGAAATCCATATTCGTTCGCTGATAGATTTTTCCTTTTGCGATTCGTCAAAATCGTTTTTAGCGTTGAACGCGTGAAATCTGTCATAAACGAAACCTTCCGATGTGTTTGCGATTAAGGCAGTGCATTTTTTTTTATTTATTTTTTTTACCAAAGTTAACGAGACACTTCGTGAAGCAGTATTTACGCAAGGGTAAATTAGAGACCTGGGGCAACAAAATGGGCAAGGCGCAACGCGTCCGTGGCGTTCCGAAAAGAGGGGCGAAGCAGAGACAGAGGTTCGGAAAGAAAAGGCGGAAGTGGAAGAACAAGAAGCTGCGAGCTTTATCTAGAGAAGGTTTCAAAGTTTGCCAAGGGAAAAAAGGACCGCGTTGATACGTGTTAATGCCCCGTTTGGTGTTCGCCGTCGAGGCCGCGAAGTTTTTGAAAACTTCCCCGCTGCGATACGTGAAAAACGATATCTGTCGCTGCGCTCCCTGGGAAATCCTGAGAACGAGATAGCGCGCATTAGCTGGAATCGTCCGAGGGAACGTTGCTAGTTTCGTGGCCGGGTGGAAACGAAAAAATTGCAAGATCGGACGAATCCGCGAGACAAAAGGGGCGAAGGGATAAAGGGCTGGATTTTAAACGCGAGCTCGAGCTCGAAGCGGGTGACTTTCTTTTGGGGCGGCGCAATTTAGACGGGGACACAATTTCAACGAACCGAA
The DNA here is from genome assembly GCA_963969485.1 of Nomada goodeniana. Classification (NCBI taxonomy): domain Eukaryota; kingdom Metazoa; phylum Arthropoda; class Insecta; order Hymenoptera; family Apidae; genus Nomada; species Nomada goodeniana. The sequence goes on from OZ018301.1 coordinate 22,271,087, forward strand.
AGCAAAATTTCGCAATCTCCGTTGCGCTACCGCCACTGAAGATCGAGATATCCGCGACGCGCCTGTAACAAACAGCGCGAGTGAAGCGAAACTCTTTTCACCTTGCTCCTCGTACTCTATGTTACTATCAAAACGTAGAATAATAGCTTCTGTTGATGGTGGAAACAGTTGGAGGCGTTTGTAAAATGAATTGAGGGACAAAGTTTCGGCGTGCAACGAAATATCTGTGCGCGACAGTACCATTCGTAATTACGATTAAAGACGACGGTCTAATTATAACTATCGTATAAACAGCGAAACGTCGCGAAGGGCTGTTTGACTTTAAACGCAAAAAGGCGGATCTGCGAGGGCCGAGTTATACCTGGGCTACTGCGCGGACGAATCAGTGAATTAAGTCTGGCTATGGCCGGACACGAAAAAGGCGTATCCTTCTGGGAAGTGGAAAGCATTGCCAAAGGATGAACGTTTAGCGTCGTATAACTACAGTGTCTGAAATCGAGCCAGTTCTTCTGTCGTTGTTCATACGTTCCATCTAACGGCCGCCTTTGCTCTTTTCCGCGGAATAATTCCGTCCTGGCCGCGTAAGTCGGACGTTTCTCTGGACACTCGCGAGCCGTAAATTTTTGTCGATGTTTCGAGGGCATCTTTCGTCGATGCAATCCTTTACATTTTCATGACCGCGTGTGTCACAATTAATATTTTATACATTTAAGAAAGTGCAAAATACAATATGTTGAAATATACGGTAGGTAATTACTAATACGTTTCTAAGTATTTATCGAATATTCCGTACGACGTCACTGTGGATAGTTCAAGCTATACCATTGCACCATTGCGTTGCTGAATGTTTTGTCTATCGAAGAAGCACGATCTGCATTCGGCTCTGTTTCAGTTAACAACATGTTCAAGCGATCGGGCGAATTAGCCTGAAAAGACAGTCGCCCTTTCCAGCTGGTAATTACGCGCACGATCGTGGCCGGAGCAGCTTGTCAAGGGAAGTGGGTACACCGAGCCGATAATGGGACTTTTCAATTGAATTTCCCGCGATTATCTCTCGTTATTCCGAGTGGTTTGCGCGACGCACGTTCAATCTCGGTCGATGAAATCCCGCGTAGCGAAACCGAGAAAAGGAATGCAAGGGGAAGGGAAACAAAAACGTCGAAAAGAAACCGAGGAAGCCCATTTCTTGTCCGCTAATATTTATTCGCGTGGAATTACATTCCCCGCTGCTGATAAGGCGAATAACTTGAGAGTTCTGCGTGGAACTTTTCCCCGTTCCTCCGGGGGCCACGGATTTTCCATCTTGGCCCCCGTGTCTTGGCGATTAAAAGAACTAACGACTAGAACGACTAGAAAATTCTTGCCGGACTAATGGACTCGGGGGCCATTTCGTCGTCCCCAGGATGAATATTTGAATTTCATTAGACCCGGCTTGAATTTTACACGCGGTCGGTACGAGCACGTTGAAGAAAAACGTGAAATACATTTCCGGGACGGATTACCGGGACGACACCAAAGACGGTGCATTAAAATTTGCTCCGGAGAATTAACTGATACAGGTGCGGCAGGTTACTAGCCCGGGGAACCTCGTAGGTTCAGAAACGTAATTGACAATAAGGTGCAGTTCTGAGAGCTGTACAAATTTGCAATCGCGGAGGAACACCCTGGTCGTGGACGAACAAATTCGAAAATATGGCAGTCTCTGTAAAATAAACATCGAAATTCGAGCTTCGCTCGACAGAAGTTCAACCTATTTTAACAACCCGCGTTCCCCACAGAAAATTCGCCTTCTGCTACGCGTTGCACATGTAACAAGCTTTCATATTCGTTTGTAGCTTCGGCAAATTCTGCGCACCGTTCGTACGGTGGAAATATTCCGCGCGATTCGCGTATCTCTTAATTAGATCATCGGACACTAGTTTTCTCGCGGACGAGATGATAAATATTGTATGGAGAAGTTCCGACGGTGGGAAAGAACGAAACGGTTCGGACGATCTCGATCGTACGCGACCGACACCGCGTCCGTCGTGAAAACTTTCTTTTTACAGACTTCCGGCGAGTTTATCAATAAGGAAAGCGAACGGCTCGAGCGACGTGCACGCAGGAAGCCCCCTTTTAAAAGTTCCACAGATTGGGATATAGGGCGCAATGTTTGGAGGATACGGGAATATTGAGATTCGTGGATCAACTTCGAAATGGATTTCCCGACGCCGATAAAGAATTATTCGCGTGCAATTCTTCCTCGTCCCGAAGCGTCCGTGGAACAAAAAGTCTCACGTTTTAAGACTCGAATTCGCGGAGCACCACTTTCGAAACTGATTCCCTGTTTCGTCGACACGATTACGCGGTTACTAGAAACTTCGAACAAATTTTCGTCTATACGAAATTGAGGTAGACTTTTCAATATCGTTATTCAGCCTTTAAATCGATGTCGACATGCATTTCATTATTAGCGTTTACATTTGCTATAATTGCACGCACCTTCTAATCATCCAACGATCTCTCTTAAAAGTAAAAAGGCAAGAAAGATCACGGAAGTGCGAGTACAGTTTCATACAGAATTAGATTAACGCTGGCTAATGCATTGAAAGCAGAACTCGCAAGCTGATGGCGGTCCTGTTTACCGAGTGGCTTCCCCTGTTCCACTTTAGCTATTTTGTCCGTGCACGGAAACTGACTTCGAGCTTCAAATCTCTGCGGTAAGAGGTGTCTTTAATCGACGGGAGCGTAAGAGGATCGACGTTTAAGCTGGAATTAAGGCACCGCCGGAGTTCGTCATGAGCTTTCTCCATTTTTGGCACGAAACCCTTTGTAAGCGCCGCGATAAATTTGATGGGGGTAGAATAGTATAACAAAACATTCGATGTTTCTCCGCAAGGCAAAATAGTAACTTTTCGTATTTATTTTGTGGAGATGAATGTGATATTAAAAATGTCTGTAATTACGAATATTAAATACTATAATGCTAGGCAACTTCTAACATACCTACTAAAAATAATGAACTATTACATTTTACATTCAGGATAGATCGTCTTTACAAGTTGGGAAAACTTAAGGCTGATATTTAATTATCGTTACAGTTGCGAGGGAAATCGATGAAAGCCTTTATGTCACGTTGCAATTTACTTTTCAAGTTTAAAAGGGAATAACAAATTGCTTCCGAGTTTCACCTTAACATTTCACGATCTCGCTTCCCTTTTAAGAGAACCGTCAACACCGTTGCCACTTAACTATCGAAACGATGCCCATGAATAAAACCGTCAACGAAAAAAAAAAAACTCGATAAACGAACTCACCGATTTTTCGTCGCTGCCTAGAGAAGCCTGGTGCGGCTGTCATCGCTGATGTAATCTCTGCGTCCACTAATCTGAAACCAAAGTGCGACAAATTCAGGGACGCAGAAGTGGAGGTTTCGCCCTTTCAATTGATCCCAGCCAGATTGTTGTACGATTTTTTCCCCCAAAAAGTTACAGGCAGTCCAAAAATAGATAATTTTCCAGCTAACAAGACATCCCTTAATTTTTGTTGCAAAGCGCATTTTCCGTATTCGTCTCAGTTGCAGTCGACGGGTTTATCGACCGTAAAGAATCGTTGATATTGAGTCAGATGAATACGTCGCCCGACGTGTTGGGTTTAAGGGAGCGTCGGGGCGCGTACCTCGTGACGTTGTGCAAACTCTGGCACGTGTTGCACCGGAACTTTGCAGCGTTTAACGGCCCGATAAAATCTCAATTATAGTCGCCGGCGTGTCCTATGAGGTGCCTGCGACCGTGCACCGCGGCGCCACACGGCCAACGAGCAAACGTGATCGCAATTTACCGTTTCCTAGTTGACTTGCTTCGTTTGCGAGTTTGCTGAAAAAGAAGAGAAGCGATTCGGGCATTCGGAAGCTATTAAATGGAGAAACTCATGCATGCACCTACGTTCCACTGAACCTCTGTATTATTAAGCGCGGAAAAAGTGAAGCACTTAATAGAATTTCGCGGCCGAGCGGAAAGATTGCAACAAGCAGCATTCATAAATTCTTAGAGGTAGAACGAGAGATCACTGTCACAGTCCGAACAAATTTTATCGCGTACTTTAATAACGGAGAGCACGTCGGAAACGGGGCTGCTTTATTGCACTTAATACGATTGTAAAATAAACTTGTTATCACAACACAAATACGTATTAGTTGAAAGGTATCATTCAACGACAGCTGGCAGCCATCAAGTTCGTACCCCGTCAACGTAGCTTTAGCGTCGGTGCTTCGAGAAGGGAACGAGCAGGGGAAGCTAGATACCCTTAGGTTTAGGGTAGTACATACAGCGTAACAAATGTATCAAGCGACTCCTCGATTGTTCGAAAAGGGTACAGTGATTTTCAAGAGAGCGCTCGATGCTTCGAATGTAAAATTTTTACATTCCAACATTCGCACGCGGCAAATTTTCAAACTCCTCCCCGAGACGACCCTTCGGGGGTAGTCCACACGTCACGCAATAATTGGCAAAGGATATTCGAGTAACGCAACGCCGCGCCACAGTCGGCCGCGGCATAATTAACGCGAGAGGAACGTCGACGCATTCCGTCGAAAATCCGGCCGGCTAATCCGTCGATAAAATCTCAATTAGGGGTCGCGACGGAGCAAAGGCAGCAAGGTGTTCGCGAATTGACGGGGAGCGCGCCATAATCGTCGAACAGATAGCCGGGTTGAAACAAGTGGGCTGGCTTGGAAAAGGGTAATTACCCCGCGAGCACGCTGGTTAATGGTGCGCCTGTTGCAATTTTCCGATGCACAATAGAGCTGGCTATCTGCTGTTAGATTTAAGCCCTTGCGTAAAGATACCGCACGGAATCTGCTCCAGGGTTTATCTCCCCGAATGACCACCGTCAGCGGGCCCATTTTCTTCGTGCTCGAAGGCGGGAATGTGTTTTCGATGGTGCACCGGGAACGGCTGATCGAATTGCCCGGTGATGTGCGTGCCCGAACGATGTTTGCAGAGTTATTTCAGCGGTGCTCTGTATAAACGATACCGATATTGGAAAGATTGAATTACGAAAATGGCAAGTTATTGCAATCGTTCTCCGCGCGCAGCTAATATTGCTGCGAACAAAATGATATACTGCCGGAGAATAAACTAACGCCCGATCTATGTTTGACAAATATTTTCATGTTCATTTTAATAGAATTATGCTTTTGTTCGAGCGCGGACGAATTTATTTCTGCTTTCTGAAGTATATTTGTGTAACGCGTTAACTTGACCAAAAGGCGTTCCCCGTGTAATAAAGATTACAATGATTATGAATTTGTTCTCCTGTCGGTGCAATTATTGTAACGAAAATTGAATACTATCATTAATGCCGGTATCTTCGTAGAATTGTTCTTGGTCCACAGGTTGAATCCCCGGGTTTAGGTTTGCAGTACTAAAAAGTAATCTTCGTCTAAACACAGTCACTAAATCCTGGTATTTAAGTGTCTCATAACTGTCCGCAATCCGCAGCAAGGAAATTGCTGCGGAGATGAACGCATACCGCCCGGGAAGGAAAGACAATTTCTCTCAAGTGTTTCTGTGACTTATTGGCCCTACGAAACAGACGGTTAAGTCTGTTCTGGTCGAGGGTCGGCATTGTGCAGCGGGAACATTCGGGTCCGTTGAAGCGAATGCTAAATTCTGTGGGCTGGAATTGAAGTTCAGGTAAATTGAAGCGGTTGGCAGGTGCCTGTAGTCGGATGGAATTTTGATAAGAGGCTGGCTGTGCCGCTGATTGCCATTTCAACGAAATATTTACAATTGAAAGATAGAAACACGTCTAGAATATACCTTAACGGTGCGCGAAATTTAGATGAAAATTCCCTCGTTTACTTCGAGTATCAAAAGTACGATTCTCGAGTGGAAAATAATTTTACATCGTCGCAATAATACAATGTCCGTATATATGTATTAAATCACTGTTAAGCGAGTGAACGTTGCGCGACTCAGTCTTTGCCAAACGTTCGAACAGAAGGTAAGATCTCATGGATAAAACCGAGAACGGCATTGTTCGGGCAAACAATTCTACCGCTTCATTATCAGCTGGTTCACGAGGACTCGGCCGGAAGGAGCATCGATATTTGCCAAAGTCCTTTCGGCCATTAAAATCCAATCGTTTTGTAGGGCCCCCTTCTATGTCCCGATTGTTGCCCAGAGAAACTTTAAATTCATGCATCGTTAACGTTGGCCCGGCTCACCGCAGAATTATCGCCGTGGAAATCCGCGCGTGGAAGTAATTACTCCTTGAAATTGAACCCGGTACACGGGCAATTAATCAACCAGTCTGCTTATCCTAATTAATTGCGACCGAATTCGCGTGTGTGAAAGTCGGCTACACGACCGAACATGAATTTTCATGAATCAAGACTCCATTCATTAACAATGGCTTTTAACTACTATCATTATGAACTGCATAACAGAAATATATAAACCAAGGTGCTTTTTATTCGTCGCTATCGACGATTCAACAAGTGTTTATTTTTTAATCCACTTGCAGGGAATTCATAGATGTCACAATATGGTTTCAAACAATCCTAGATAATATTCTATCCCTCCGTTGCCTTACTATTTATCACTTTCTATTGCACAACATTGGAATGCTTCCAATATTTCCTCATCAAAATATTTTTGATCAAGATAATTCAGAGAAGCTCAACGATTTCTTTCCACGTTATCGAAAATATTTAATTAATATCACGTTCGCGCGGAACAACCGGGCAAGAAAATATCGCAAACAAAGGGGCGAATCGTTGAAATTATCGGATCTGTACGACTGTCAATGTGCACGACGTGCAAAGCACCGAAATTTCCGTGCAAAGCACCGAAAGGAAAAGAGTCGAAAACGATTCGCTGTATAAACGTTCCCCCGGGGCCGTGTATGCCAATAAAACGCGTTAATAACGATAATCAGCGCGGTTTGGAACGGTTGACCATAACGAAATGCGTCACGTGCGCATTATCTCTAATTTTTCCACGGTTCACGTATGTACTTATCATCATCATAGATAACGCTGAACGATTATTACCAGTGCACGTTTGGGGATACATAACAATCGGTGCAATTATTCTTCCTGACGTTTTTCTGTGACGCGTGAAATACGCGTTCACAAAGCGATACAATGAAACATACTCTGGTATTACCGACGACGAGATATGAACGGGATTCGAGTGTGCACAGACGGGTTAATCGGCGCGAATTGCGTGCCCGTAGGAAGGGGAGCAGAATGAAAGCCGCGTGTTCGAAAGTTATTCTGCGCACAGATAGCGCGGTGGAAATTTATTTCCACGCTGTTGAAAACGATGCACTCGAAGAACGCCCGCTTTTCCGTGGATAATACTATCTTTGCCCTTCGTTTTTATTTTCTATTTTTCACGGTATCCCATTAAACCCCACTAAATATTATTTATCTCCTATTCGTACGTATCTAGCTGAAAATGATGTGTGCAGATTTCGCTGAGAATAAACGAAAATCTCAGTGGAATTCTCGATATAATTTTTAAAAGATTCAACGGAAGATTTGTTATTATTTATTTATTTATTTGCTTCAACAATTGAAGGGTATCAATTCAATATTGCAGAGAAAAGAATTACATCGATAGAAATGAAATTCTATGCAATTTAATATCGACGAGAACGAGTTTTACCCTGAAAGCCTGCTTCGACGCTTTCACAGAATGAACGATAGTCCTATCGATAAAGAGCATCGATAAAGAATTCATTTCGGCTAGTGCGTTTCTAACGCGATTTCGAGGACCGTGTGCTGAATGCAATTTACGATATCCAAAAAGCAGAACTTGCTTTGAAAATTCGAGGATACCGATAGACGATCGATTTTCGTCCCTCGGATTCCCATTAAAATTACATGGAACTAAAATAGAATTAATATAAGACTTTCTGCCAATCCATTCTAGCGTTTCTAACTTCCTTCTCCTTCGTACAACTATTTGTGAACGTAGAGTTTATTGTATTTTATTGCTGACAATTAGAAGCAGCGGACAGGGAAAGCGGAAAGGAGTCAAGAAAATTAGAAGAAATATCTTGGTAATTGCGTTTGTTCTCCTAATCCCGCTCCGGTCCACTATTTTATTTCGGATAAAGGTATATACATTCACTTTAAACCGGAGGCACATTAGGAGTGCACCGAATTGAAAATAAAAATAAAAAATAGAACGAAGCAGCGAAATAAGATGCCGCTAAGTATTCTACGGGCGGGTCGGTTATACAATTCCGTTTCACTTGGCCCCGGATAATAAGGTAAGTAATTAATTCTTGCAATTTCATTCTTACAATTGCATTAGTTCCCAAGTATTTACGTAAACTCACGGGGGCTGAATGCAAACGACGAGACCAAGGCGAGTATTCCTTGGGAGGAGCAACCGAGTGAAAAGGATCGAGGGGAAAATGTAGACCGTAGCTTTTCGAAAATCAAGGCTCTGTTATTCCCATTTGTTGAACGAACACTCAACTCTCGGTAACCCAGAGGAATCGTAATAAGAAGAAACCCGACTAGTCCAGGTAGCCCGTCGAAAATCTGTTCCCCGATAAACGTCACTTTGTCACCTTGATTCCCGATTCAATTCTATGGAAAACAAGTGCCCATCTTCTGTACAAGCAGCTTCCCCTCCCTCGTTAGATCTTCTGTGCCCGGGTAATTGTGCGATAAGCAGATTGAAAAGTTGCGCGAGCGAACTCCTTAAACGGAGCCGGGTGTTTCCGGATAAACAGTATCTTCGAAATATTTGATCGCAATTGATAAAATAACAATTTTTATATTCGTTGCGGTGATTTGCGCTTCTGCAATGAATATTCTGCAATTTTGCTATTTAAAAAGTTGAAGGTAAAATACATTTCGCAATCGTAAGCTTTCATACGTACGATGAATTGTGCGAAACATTAGAGTCCGGAGCAATATCAGAATTAAGCTAGGATCTGTAATTGCACAGAAGCGTTGCGAAGAAGTCGGCGAATCGATATCGAAATCGAACGAATAAAAGGCACTTGCAGCGGGGAAGCGGTTTCAGTTCGGGGACACACGTAGCGAAAATTCTGCCAATAAATGGAACCATGATACTGCCAGAAAAGCAATTTCTGACTGCCATTTCTCGCGCTGTTCCACCGAGCGCATGCATCACGAATCCGGCACGAGTTATCTCTGATCCATTCCGACCGTCATCTAACACGCAGAAGCGTCATTGCTTTCTCACCTATACGATGTATACACCGCGATACGTTTGACAAGAATCTGCCTTAGGAATCGAGTACCATCGATAGATCGCAAACAGTGCCGAGAAGACATAGAGTACGGGAATTCGATAAAACTTTAAGGACTAATTAAAAAGTATTTTCTATGCTTCGTTGATAAGAATCATAATTACACGACGACGTATCTAAAGGTTTTCTATTAATGATGAAACGGTAGAGAGGAACATTAATTCGTAAGGCAGAGAAAAATTAATCCCTTTTCGCATTTCTTTTCGTAGACTAATGAATTTTATTTCCACGTTAAAAATTCGAAGGATCGTACAGTATTTGTCGGAGGAAATTAATTAATTTAACGGCGACGAACAAAACGACGGGCTAAATATTACTATGATTTTAATAGTCGGAGAATATTAAATTCTGATCTGTGTGAAAAATTCAGCCCTGTGTAATTTTAATTTTGATATTAAAAAATTGGAGGAATTTGTGAAAGACTACGAGGAACGTGTAATATGTACCTCCTCGAGGCAGCTAATTAAGATCATCGACAAGGATGTACAGACGCGTACAGTTTACGGGCGTGTGCTGTGTACGATAAGCAGATACTATCAACTAACGCAAAGATGACCCAGGAGCGTTTTGTAATACCTCGATCCCCGGAAGTGTATCTCGGCGAGTACGTTTGTTCCGATATGGGGCGGAGAAATTTCGATTTCGAAGGAGAATTGCGTGCCGTTTGCATGCCTCTGTCATCAAATTTGCGTTATTCTTCGGCATCGCGGGACCGAATGGGCTCGTAAGAGTGAATGCGCATTATTGCCATGGTCCCAGCGGCGGCCAGAGGATCTCTATAAGCTTCTCGCGAACGCCATAATGGGAATTTCTAAACAAGCGTGCCGTTCCAGACGCGGATAGAGCGATTTCCGTGCACACTCGTGCCAAACGGCAGGGAAATTTCTTTCGGAATAGCGTTTTACGACAACTGCCGCCCGAACGTAATCTACATACGGGAAGTGTTCTCCGTGGTCGAACGAGAATTAATTCCAAATATTCCGGTACAGATTTATTCATTTGTTTGCACGAATCATTTTAATACATTTTTATAATTTGATGTAATCAATCACTCCCTTGACAGGAAAATATTGGAGCAAAACACGGGCAGCAGTTTTATTGCATAACGTGTGTGCAGTTTTATCGAGCAACGAAGAATAATTGACGGAAAAGTTGTCGATTTTTCGAACGGGGGTAACTTCGTGAAAAAAAATCGTGCAACAATCTGCCTGCGGTTATTTTAAAGCGCGAAGCCTCCACTTTCACTTTCCTGAGTCGATTTTTGTTTAAGATTTTTTTTACATCGTGCAGGGGATGAAAAGGTGTGGGTACCTTTGTTTCGAACATTGTACAAATTCAGAGGACTGTGCGAACGTGAAAAAATTTCTCCCGCGACTCGAATTACTGTATATTCGATGCTTCAAGCCTCCTCTTTAAAACGACCGCAGAAAAATTGAAGTGCGATTTTTTGTTGCCACTTTCTCGCACTTCGAATGAAACGCAATCCACCGGCATTCGGATACCCTGAGGTCCTCCACGGGCAGGTTGCACAGTTTCAATCAAAGTATAATAAGATGCCCCGAAAAAATCATAGATCAAATTTTCTTTCACCACTGTAAAGTGGAAGCTTCAGTCTTCAATTGCCATGCAATTGAAGTCGCGGAAAAAATTCCTCAACATTCGTACAGACGCTTGAATCTGCGCAAATTTTGAAAGATAGGTACCTTCACTTCGCCACCCCCTACGATATGCAAAAAGTTCCTGAAATAAAATGAATTCACGCATACGAAGGTGGACACCTCTGTCTTTAAAATGAGCTCTGGTAAACTGCTATAACATTTATTTTCACAAAATTGCAGCTGTTCTAAGATCGACAATTTTTCAGTCGAAATTTTACTAACCCCCTGAATGTTGTGGCGTACACTTGTTACAGAGACCATCATCGTAGCGATCCCTCATCCAAGACGCAGGAAAGAGTGAAATGTCATGAAACATCACGACGAGAATACACATATCACGAAGTTACCGCGGTGCCCCGGCTCTCGCCTATTCCAACGCCACCACAATGCGTGGACGTGGCGAATCCACGTGTTTGCCGACCTATGCCCAACAGCTTTGACGTGTCCCCGCGGGGACGCTGAACACCGAGGATCAAATCTGGAGATGACCAAACCGCTGTCGCACCACCACGACCAATTCAGGATTGGCGATATCGAATCCTGTAGGCGACTAGGTATCGATGTATACAACCGAGTCACGACAGCGATAACGTCCACGTCGTATTACTCCACGATCGCAACTACAGGATCGCCCCACCGATACCTGGACGATAATTCAGATGGATGAACCGTGCGACCCGTTCGAATCAGCGTCTTCAATTTCACGATCAAATAAGACAGACGGTATCCATTCGTGAAATATCGTAGCGGAGGCAATAAATCCTGGTGGCGGTAAACGAAATTCGTGTAGAAAAAATACGCGTATGCGAAGGTGTTCTGATGTATTGATCTTTCCAATTCGATTTGTACCATTCGAATAACGGAAGCGATTAAATGTAAAGGGCGCAAAAAGATCCGGACGTTCGTGCAACGGTACTAGATCGTCTCCGAATTCTGTCCAACCATGAACACCCATTAGTCAGCCCCATTCTGCTCACGTTTCTTCGTCAGAATTTAGCATGCCGGTCGGGGGCCGTATGAACGCAGAAAAAGCCCATTTGAAAAACCGCGTTTCTTCACCGCGATTCCGCGTTCTATCTCGCGATTAATCTCTCCGCGGGAGCGCGAGCAATTTCCAGCCGCGTTCGGCTGTTTACAAAAAAGCAGCGCCGCATACGTCACGGGTCGGCCTTTCCGGAACCTTTATTAAAACATCGTCCGGCCAGCAAACGCGGCAGAATAGCCGGCCATCGCGATGGAAAAAGGGGAAGGGAAATAATTCGCGATCGATTCGCTGGCAACCGTCGAAGAGGGCCGCGTGTGGCGCGAATTGAAGGAACGAAATGCACGAGAAGAAAGAAAAAAAAAAAGAAAAACCGAAAGGAAAAGAAACGTGGACGCGAAGAAGCGAACGCGTGACGGATACCTTACGTTGCTCCAGACGCTCTTCATCGTTTCGCGCTCCATCGACGGTAATCGAGTGTTCTGGACAGATATTTGACGAGCCGGCTCGCGAATAATACGAGCACCGACCGTCGTTTCGATTAATCAAGATCGCACAGGCCTAATCCCATCTCCATCCGCGCTGCCTCGTACAATGAAGCAACGACAATCCATTCGTCGAACACCTTCCCGGCTGCGCGCGCCAGATCACGATTTTCGTTACCATTAATTTCGTGTAATTGCACGCGGACGAATGAAGTATCGGGAAGCATTGTGTCGCGAATGAACGAACAATACGGGTGTTGCCCCGTTGTACCCTGTTGCGCGTCAACGGCGACACGAAACGACCACCGTCAGACAACATCCTCCGACGCGCGCCAGGTTGCGCGCTTTATACGATTAGGCTGGCGTTCGCGAACAAGTTGGCCCGGTACCCCGCATTCCCGTGGAATACACGACGAGACGATTCTCGTCGAAGATCGACAAGGGGATGGTGGGTAAAATCGACGGGTTAAATGGGTCGGGTGTCTATTCACAGAGATTCCAGGTATCGGTTTTCCTGTACGAGTTTAGAGAGGCTCGCGGCATTCAATGAAAATTATTGGGTTGGAATATGTGAAATCGCCTTTTGTTTGACACGGGGATGTAACAGAGGGGAACATTCGCTGTAGATCCGATATATGTGTATGCACGCATGCTTGCGATGCATTATTCTATGCATATCTGGTAATAATCGTAGGCGTTCCGGTTTTTCTGTTAGAAAAATTATTGTTCAATCCGCCCGCTTAATGATAGTAATAATTATAATAATAATACTGTGATAATAATTATTTTAATTAGCCCGTGTCAAAATAACTTAAATAGAATGATACAGCTGAAAGGAGTATCAGTTTTAATGATACGGTGATTTTCTATGGGCCAGCTGTACGTTAGTGCTGTCCCGAGGCGCGAATTAGTGTCTTGCAAATTGAAATTAGAATTGGGCTGGAAAATTGTATCCGCGTTAAGTGTCCGGGAATAGAGATCTCTTTCACGGAGACTGGTATCTTTAGAACGGTAACGAGAGTGGACGAACGTAATTGCGCCACTTTGCTTCGGAGATTTGGTAAAAACAAGCCGCACGCGAAAGCTTCCCTCCTCTAATCGATCTGTTACCGTGTGAGGCGGATAATTATTCGCCGCGTGCTGGACGGGTTAAAACGCGACGAATTGAACGACAGAAATAAAGAGAAATTAACGCGTAAGCGTATCAAGCGCGGATTACGCTGGCCGTGTTTAATGCGCTACGGTTGTTTTGCGTTGAACGTATTAACTGCAAGCCAGACGACTTTTTTCGACGACTCTGTTTCAATTAGCCCGGAAGTTGATTAAAGCATCACGCAAACGGACATCAAACGAGAGTGCAGAAGATGTGTCTTTTATTCAACCTCGTATGCCCCACCAAAAAAACAAAAAACAAAACTGAAAAAAATGAAGCAGTCTTAGAAACGTTTAAAAAACGCTTTTCTATAGAATGGGCAGGCGAACGTAGACGAGATGATTCGTCATGCATTCACGTCAAACGGAGAAGCCTAGAAATTTCGATGCGGTGCGTGACGAAGGCGAGACTGCGCGTCAAAGAAAATCTAATTACACCCAAATTAGGGGATCCGGAAAAGAGGAGGAACCGTACAGCGTTTTAATTAATGAGGGATGCGGTAAAATTGTCGGTCCCCGACTGCAACGCTAATTACTTGAACAGTTTAGAAATTGAGAACGTAAAACCACGAGGATTGTGTATCGAGGCGTATCGTACGATCAATCGAATAATTCAACGAACACTAGTTACCCGTCCGGCCTAATAACTGGTCCAGTTCATCAGAAGCAACAACCGGCACGTAAGCTCGTTATTCTGGAATCATTGAGCGGATCAAGGCGGCTATAATCACACGTTGATTGATTCGATCGACCGCGCAATTATACTGGCCGGTGGCCCCCCACTCCCAGTGTCTTATCGAGCACAAGACTATCCTTCTCAATCAGCCACCTCGGGCTAAATTAATTAAACAGTATCGTGTCGGCGATCGATTCATCAATCAGCGATCCTATCATTAGCGTTGCAAACAGCAACCAATATCTCCACTGTAACATATACGGGAAGTAAAAAATAAATGTGCTCGCAATGTCAGTGAAATAATTCTGGTAATCACCTAGATCGTGGGAAAAGTGAAGGTACTTCATCGGAAATTGCACCACCAGTTATCTGACGGCCAATTGTTACGACGCGAACGCGAGAACATCGCCGCCACCGGTTGGCACCGCGGGAACAATAACCAGAGGGATTAAAGTGGCCGCGGATTTTCAAGGATTCCCGATTATCGATACCGCGTGCCTCTGCTCTGTCAACGATTTCGAACCGCGAAGACGATTTTCGGTTAACTGGCGGATCCGATTGTCGCGAGTCCCGCGTGCGCGAGGATGGATACGATTGTAATGGAAGCGGACAATAGACTGCAGATAGGGGTAAACGATTTAGATCGGAGTCACATATTTGAGGGAAAGTAAACGGCTGATTGGTATTATTTCGTGGAATTCATTACTTTACTACGATCTTTTCCAAACACGTTTTTGAAAGACACTTTGAAAATCATTTGCGCACGGTTGTTTCGACACGCACAATTGTATTCGCACTACTTGCGTTACATCGATTGGCGTGCTATTGCCACTCTTTGAATAATAATTGCTAAGCTTCTCCAATCTGAAATAATTGGTTGAAACAAATGTGCAATTATTTTCTTACAAAACGATCGAATTTAATCCGAATTAAATTCGTCGATCAACCTTTCGCACGGATGTATTTAAACCTACGTAACAATCGACCCGCGTAGAATTCGAATGCTGGCGATTGGATATTGAATCACGGTATGCTGTTTATTCTCCGCTATTTTGGAGAAAGCATTCTATGTCGCGGTCGGCCCTACTAAATCTTCGTTACAGAGTACCTATTGAAAATCGGATCACGCGACATTTGCCAGTTCGGATGCATTATTTGTTCCCATGGTGTGTAACGCGGCGCGCGAGAATTAATATCATGT
Source organism: Nomada goodeniana (assembly GCA_963969485.1). Classification (NCBI taxonomy): domain Eukaryota; kingdom Metazoa; phylum Arthropoda; class Insecta; order Hymenoptera; family Apidae; genus Nomada; species Nomada goodeniana. The sequence continues at coordinate 22,286,523 of OZ018301.1, forward strand.
GAACCGCACACGCGTCGGTGCTTGGCTTCCGGTTCGAATTCGGTGCTATTGTCGACGCGATCAGCGTTGGCCTAGATAGACGGAAAGTTATGTGGCCTCTCGAGATGCGCCGAGGTTAAAGTGCTTCGCAATACGTACTCGTCTAACATCCACGATCGTCGTGCGTCAGCGTTTGATCTTGGTTAGCCTTGATAATGCCCTCGTACGTTCTCCACGCCGCAGTCATATTTCTACAGCCGACGGTGGGAAACACGTCCACGGCGGTCCGTTGCACCCCGTGGAAACTTGGCACGACGTTAATCAACGACCGCGGCGGCGGTGGACGAAGTAAAAATTTGCGAAGCAACGCGAAAACGAGCGAGGGCTGTACGGTGATTACGATCAAAGGTTGTAATTGTATTTACGCCCGAATTGTATTAATGAAATACGGGGAAAAAAGGAAGAGGAACAACGAAACGAAAAATATTTCGCAACGAATTGCACAGACGTCGTGGAGTTGAGCAGGAGCGAAAGAATTTAACGCGAAATGAAATTCTTCGTCCCCTTTTGTTTCATAGCCCGAGTTCTCAATTAGATTATACTTTATAATCGCGCTCCTCTCTAATAAACCAGGAATTTCGTATGCCGTCGGAAAAAAATATCTCGATTTTATCAATGGTATGCCCGGTTCCGCGAGAATAGTTCTCCGCGGACGGAAAATAAATCGCCGTGCTATTTGAACCATCTCCGGGCTGAATATTCCGCGGGTAATAAACAACGAGTATCGTCGTAAATTCCGTTGTTTTCCGAAGCAGGTAATACCAGGAATTGTTCCCGCCTGTTATCGTAATCTTCTATCGCAATTACGCTTCGATATTTACCCGTGAACAATGTAAATGCGTTATGCGCGTGCACACAGATAAATTGTAAAGGAAATAAGTTAACCTACGTGTACGCGAGCGCAATGAACGATTCGTTGTGCCACGCGTAACTGCAACGCGATTTCATTGTCAATAGATAAAGCGTATAATTAGCCGGGACGTGTATATCATACGGAATCAGTAGTATTGGCCAGGACGGCACAACCGACGTCACTTAACACAACTTGCCAGCGTAACGTAAACGCGCCGAATGATTTTTCTGCTCGTCAATTACGGGTACGTAAATTTCGCAGTTCATATTCGAAGCTCATTGTCGGTACCGGCAGCATTCACGACAATGGATAACAATTTTCTACCACGCGTCCCCAGTGGATCGATATTTTTATCATAAACTCCTAATTCGAGTGTCAATCAACGCCAAATGCGCATCTCAATTTACTCTGCATTCATTTACTCGCGATGGTTTCTTCGTCATGGTTTACGGTATGCACACTAAATTATTAATTCTTTTAATAATCAGATAATTAACGGTGCCCCTTAATTCCTCCCACCGCTATTAAACTATTTATCCCCGAAATGACGGAAATCATTCCCCCTTAAATTACTCGCGAATATCTGTATCCGTCGTTTCTCGCCGAATCAAGGGAAACAACACCCGCCGCTAACTCATCCTCCACCCCCGCCAATACAAAGTAGCGGGGCGCTGCTCGTCGTAATTTCACAGAGGTTGAAATATCGCGGATGGCCTCGCTTTACAACGCGAGTTATTAAGAGCGCTGCCAACAATTTCACGGTCCGTTGTGCCGGAAGACAGTTTGAGAAAACGTTGCCGTGTGTACGGGCCCTATACATTTCCCGCTGAGAAATCATCCGCGATGTAATGCATTACTCTATCGGGCCACCGTATCGGCGCGGCGGGCGTCGCGGCGCGTCGTTCGACGTGAAAATAGGCCGCGCTCGTTACCGTCCAGGACAAATTGCTATCATTTAGCGCCAGTAAAAGATCGCCGCCGGAATTGGATGCTTTCGCGAAACGATACCCCGCCGCCGTTGTATACACACACAGCTCGACGTGGAATCACGCCAGAAACTTTCCGGCTAACTGGGGTGCCCCGGCTCAGGTCGAGAAACACGAAGGGGGGAAAACATCGCTTGACGTTAACTTTTCCCGCTGCTAACCGAACGGAGTTGGCGTTGCCCGTTGGAAAATAATCGACGAGTTCGACTTACCCCGATTCTTCTGTGACTCCTGCCTGTCCGTCCTTCGGCTTCTCCGTGGACGAATGGTGCATCGGGAGAGACGGATTAATGTGACGCGGCTACATTCAGGATCGTTTCGTTCCTTTTCCTCCCCTTTCACCTGAAGAGGAAAATCAGAGGAATATTTTCATTACGTTGCGCAGTGCGTACGCTGTACAGGGTGATCGAAAAGGGGTAGAAATGGTAAGGTCTTATAGATTTTGACAGAAGGATTAAGAAATAGGATTAATAGAAGGATTAAGTTTTGTTATTTACAAACATCGGATTATCGTAACGTGGGTCCCTTTGCAACGCACTGTGCGTAAACAGAAAAAGGGCTACTATGGTTTACTGTTATTTACTATCTTCATACGTGCTACAAACTTTCTGTGTCTTAATAGTTAATTGATATATCTCCCTTCCAATGGTAAAAGATATTCGCTCGCGAAAACGGATTAAACATTTCCCATTTCCCTCGGTTAATATTGCAAACACCTAAACGTTTCAACCCATCCGCATATCGCTCTGCGCATTCACGATATTAATAATAAAATGATTGGAAAGAACGCTCTGTCGACCGTACCAAATTATACGTAAAATTCTCTCGTATCGATCGCTCGGTTCTCGCGTTATATTCAGATTTCGAAATAGGAATCCCTGGTCGGACATCACGTACGGCTGCTGTCTCTCGATGATACGGCAATACTTGACGGGCCGCAATTTCTGATCGGCTTATACACCCACAACCCAGCACGATGCCGATAGTGTCACGGAGCTCGTGCGATTGTCTCTCACCTACGAACAGGGGGTATAATCATCCCTGCGGCCCGCTGAAATTCCAGATCACCGTTCGATGTTCTGTCTCCCGTTTCGATTTGACCTATTCTCGTCCCGTCTGGCGCGGCAGCACGCGTCACGTATTAGAAAAGCGTTCTAACACGTGAGATACGTCGACGCCAGGTATGCCCCGTTTCCAACGATGCGCGTAGGTTTTATCGGTTCGCCGTTCGACGAACCGAAGAGGTAACTCTGATCTTGCGCAGGAAACGAAGACTTGCTCGAGTGCAACCCACGATTCACCTGCTTTGTCCGCAGGTGCAATTATACATTCCAATTATTCTACAAAGACGCGGAAGTTCGGGAAATTAAGCGCAATTATTGCGGGCAAAAATCGTCGAGAATAACATTCCGTCCTGGTGTTATCAGGGTGCAAGTGTAATCAAATGCTTTGGTATCTAAGATTTACATTATTACATATCCTAAGATTCGAGCAGGGTACAACTGACATGTAACGCGTTATCGATATTCTCAACGGAACCAATAACACCGACTACGATCCTAATATGTCCACCCCCGTCAACGATCAGGCCACACGGTAGTTGTCGATATTCGTAGGATCGTTCGTAATCCCGCGGCAAAAGCTCGCTGATCCAGCCGCTCGGGGGAAGCTGCCGCCCGTCCTGGACGCAGGTGGATCGAGGCCCGAAAACGTGGCGCACCAGCTCGCCTAGCGCATTAACGTTTACACGAAGATGACCACGCGTACAAGCCCGCGACACGGGAACGGTGGGCATCGACATTGGGAATTCCGCGGCGCGCTGTCCAACCGAGACGCGGTTCGCTCGTTTTCGAGCACACCAATCACCCTGCTGATGAACTCCAACGCGACAGGTCAACGCGTGTACACGCTGGTACACACGCCTGCCTTGGAAACTTTCTGTCTTCCGGTTCGATCGACTCGTTGACAATAAACGACACCGCTAATTGCCGTTCCAACCTCCCCGCACGAACGTTATCCTATTCGCGAGCTCGTTCCACGAATCCTACGATTTCCCCATTGTTTATTTCGATTTTTCGATTCCGGTTCCTGGCTGCTCCACGATTGATCCGCCCCGGCCTATTGTTAATTCCGCGGCTGTTTGTGCAACGTGCGCCAGGACACTGATTCAGTTGGTCGGCGAACGCGACCTGACCGTTGAAATCGGTGTCCATCGCGTGGAATTTCGATTCGACTTTTCCGATCGTCTATTTTACGGTCGGTTTCTCAGATGGGATTAATTTCGGCGAAATTCTGGGGAAAGGAACGGCTCGTTTCGCGCGAATATATCTTTGGAATAGGTGAACGCGCGAGGATAAAGGTCGGGCAAACGGCAAGAAGAATGCAGCGGAACTTGAACGTGCGCTTCCGAATTCGAATACAGCCGCATCATTAACGGAGAAACGTTCGGTGATTGCGCCGGTTGGAATGAAGCTGGCTAAAATCAGTCGATTCTGAGGTTTCCCGTATCATTCGGTGCCACAGGGGAGTTTCTTGCCTCGCGCTTCAAACGTATACCCCTAATCGTGTGTGACATTTCGACGCGTGTCCGTTGAGATCTCTAAACCCTACTATTCTGCTTGCTGTAAAGGTTCTGGAGCTATTGTGCCTGGTAAAAATCGAAATCTGTTGTCAAACGATAAGGGTGGGTAATTTTTTAGGGTGGCTACTTGTGGAGGAAAATTTTGTTCGAATTACATAACCGATTATCACAGATACGCACGAACACTCGTAATAAATTATTCGGACGCAATTAAAAGGTGGTCATATTCAGGAAAAATGATAGTCGATTCCGTTAGGTGTAGATTAGAGGTCTATTTAAAGCGATGTCTATTCGACGTCGTAGTATCAATAGTCTAAACGCAGCAAGAGACCGGGGAATGCGTTCGTTCCAACAAATTAACGTTGCGGATGGTACTACCTCGTCGATGTACATTATCGATCATGCTATTGACGATAACCGTACTGTCCAAACATTCCAGCAATTAATTTCTGCGGGAACAAATGTTTGCACAGCGTATGGTGTAACGGGCGGTATTTGTGCACGCCCGGTGACCCCAAGAAACAAGTGGAACAAAAATTGTTTCAATATCGCGGAAGCACGTCGACGACGAGGAAAATGTGCACAAAGGAAAGTGAACCAAATTAATCGATCGGGCGGCGGTGCCGCGCCAGTTCAAATTAAAATACTGCAACGCGTATCGGTAGCCTCTTGCCCTTCGAGTCGGCAAAATATTGTGGTGGAAAAGCGACGGCAGAAAAAAATCACGATAGGGGCTGTATGTAAAACGACAACGCCGTGCCACCCGCCATTTATTCCCTAATCCATTTCCTGTTAGCGGTCGCGTTCACCAAGGAACAGAGAATGCGCTGGGAAAATTCGCCACCACGGTCGAGCCACTTTTCCACGCGTTTCGAAGTAAAAGGGGGGGACGCGGATTGCGCGAGCGTATCGCGACCCAGCTGATACCGAATACAATAGTTCGTATTCCGCGGCATCCGGTCAATTTCCATGCGAGATAACGTCGCTGCGTCCCCATCACCAACGTAAACCATTCGGTGCCGTTGTATTTCCCCGCATAATGGGATCTAGTCACTAAACTCTGGTGACTGCCACGGGATATCGAATTTTTCACGATGCATAGCAATCCGATGTTTGCAGAAAATTTAAACACCTCTGCTGGGTATCTTCGACCGATTTTTGACCTCCTGTAGTTCAGTAAAAAAAAACAAAAATCGTGCAACAATCTACCCGAGCTCATATTCGAAGCGTGAAGCCCCTACCTTTACATCCCTAAGGTTATTTTCGTTGAACAGCTTTATGCGCGTCGTGCAGCGGATATGAAAGTGAAGGTATCTTCTTTTTTCCAAATATTGTACAAATTCAAACGACTGCGAGGAACTTGTGAAATTTGTTTCATAACTTCACTTACCACGGTCTTGAAGATCGAAGTCTCCACCTTTGCGCGCGGCCACAGAAACATTGGTGCGGCTTTTTTGTTAAGCAAACTTCTCGCGCACATAATTGTCCTCCATTATATACGAACCACTCAAAACCGGCGTTCGACACCGAAATATACATTAACCATTCTATGACACATAAGTTCCCTGGCAAGGCAGAAACCACGTATCGCACGTTCCTTGCACGGAAGGAAACCTGCACGATTCCTTTGATCGCACGATCGATGTTGTACAATGCGTACGACATCGTTGAGGCGCTGGCACACTGTATTTGTGCCGGACGAAACACACGCTAATGGCTTTAACTTGCTCGCCACGGCAGCATGGAGCTGGAAATTCTCCGCTGTTCGCTTCGCCTCGCCTCTTGCCCCGCCGCTTTATAGATCCCGGGCTACTGGGTCCAGGGTTTCGTTGGCCGACTTAAAGGAAACTGATTACCTGGGCCAGGTCGGCGACAATAAAACGAAAAGGGTGGCACGAACCGGCAGAAAGATCCACGAACCTATGGGACACGTTTCGCCCCGATACGGATACAAAGTCGCTCATTTATGCGCGAGGCCATATATGGTCACCGTTTAAAAGCCCCACTGTCTCGATTCGTTGTTTAAACGAAATCTTTCTCTATCATTTCCTCGTTTCCCTCGTGCAAACCTATTTTTCAACAGGTACGTTCGGTACGGACCTCTATTTTTGCTAATTTCAGCCGAATGATTCATTGATGGCCGAATAATAATTCATTCCGCCAAGAAATTAATCGAAAATATAAAAGGTGCATTACTCAAACAACTCGACGAATAAAATTCTTGCCACTTACTGCATATCCTTCGGCGTTAAATCATTTGCGCGCGATCTTTTCAATGGCGCAGGAAATCATCTATCGCGACGATTAGCTGAATAGGACGAGGATAAACTGCAGGGCAAACAGAAAACGAGACGGATTTAGAATGCAACGATATCGTGACGCGTTCGCAGTCAAACACGACCGGCTAAATAAATTTGCGTCAATAATAAATTTGACTGTCGTCGATACCTGTACGATTTGTTCAATCGACGTTTACACGATACCTGTGCGAACCATCATCCGATGATCGTCCATTCGCCCGAGCGTTGCAATCAGCGAGACTCTTGGGGATTCGAACCGATTTTCATTCGAACAGGCCAATACTCTTCTTTAAGCAAGTCACAATAGCTGAACCGAGACAAAAGCTCTATGTCTCGGCGATAGTTAGTCTCATTGGGTTCGATCGCCGAGTCTAAGCGGCTCAAAGGGAGCTGACCAGCCGAGCTTCAAACGGAAAATAGACCGCGTAAACAGGCGAAGGAGCAAAGTGGTCAGAGGGTATTGCCGGAGGATAAAGCCGAGTCTTTTTGCAGCTTCGAAAGGAGAGAACATTCGAGTAACGAAGTACTAGGTGACTATAGATAAAGCGTTCGATAGAGTTTCTGGTGTAGCTTTTAAGAATTGTGAAAATTGTGAACGAACAGTGGCTGGTTGAATTGAAAGAGCCATTCGGATATTTCATGTCGCAGCGCTATCGAAATAATGTGTCCAAGTGAAGAGACGCAAGAATGATTGAATATGAATTATGATACGAATATCGGGGATAAAAAAGAATAAATGAATCTGTGAATTTGTATCATGAACTCTGCCGCAATTTACTCGGCGAATCTACCACTGACTTTAGTAAATTAAAGACCCGTCGTTTAATAAGGGCACTACGAAGATCGGTTGAAAGTTTTCTAAGTAAAGTGTTCCTCCTGGAACAGCAAGACACCGTGTCAATATAAAGAGAAGAAAAACACGAGGCGAGTCAGCTTGTGAACCGGAGTAATCGTCGGGGTGGACGCGTGACCGCTTTTGATACCCGAATCCCCGCGGAAAACTGCATCGTGGTTCTTTCGTTTCACCGAGCTAAGAACCACGCGACGCCTTTGATTCCAGCGACGCCGTCGCGAATACAACGGTGACCGCTATTCTTTCGGTAGCTTCTTCCATTCTTACCAGAAGAAACCACAAACGCTCCCGCGAGTCGGGTAGACACGGTTCTTTGTTCATCTTCGAAGTCTTTGCTGGCAACAAATGTATACACTGCGCGTCTGTCGTTAAATATACCTGCGTCTGGCATTTTCTGGTCCCGTATATCGAAACGCCGTTCCGTGAAAACGCGTAAATACCAACAAAATGAAACGCGATACTCCATTGAACAACGAAACGACGCACGTTTGTTCAAAATAATCACGCCTCAAAGGGTTCCTTGTCGATTCATTTTCTCCCTTTTAATTCCACCGTAACAATCGTTGGATACAATACGTCAGAGCGAAGAATCCGTTCGACCATGCAACGAGCGAAATTGGAAAATGTTCGTTTCCGTGCAACCGCTGCGAGCCGGCCATCAAGTCGAATGATAAACCTGTGTACAGGAACAAGGGGAACGCAGGCATTATTGGCGTCGAAGTAACGCAGCCCGTTTCGATCAGTCTTTTTGGACGCTTTTCAATTGCCCGCCCCTTCTCCTCCAGTTACGGTTCCTGGTACAAAGGGAAAAAATACAAACGACCAGCAACGGGGAGAAATTGCTCACGGTCTAGCTTAAGCCTTTCCTTTTATATTTTCCTTATTCCCGGAACGATCAATCGTAACAACAACGACCTGGTTGCGCAATACTCCAGAGTGCCGTTAGCCAGCTAAATTTCCTTCCCCTTCGAGCGGTCAGAAAAACGGTGGACCAACACTGATGCACGGAAAGCAAGAAGTGGAAAAAATAAAAGGAGCAACGAGAAGAAAAGAAGTTTCGAGTGGAAGTCGAGACAGAGGTACCGAAGTGCTTCAGAGTCACCTAGCTACCACGTCGGAAAAAAAAAGTCCCCGCGACTGGAGGCGCATGAAAGTTCACCAGCCGTTTCTTTTTTCCCCGCGTTTTCGCGTGGAGAAATTCGCCCCGCGGCGAGATACCGCAGAAAAATGACGTAGATTGTTCATCTGGACCGAGTCCTTTCTTTCCGCCCCTTTCCTTCTTTCTTCTTCTTCTACTTCCTCGTCCTCCACTTTTTTTTTGTCTTCTTCTTACAACGAAACGCCATTACGACCAGGATTTCCATGAACTTTAAGATCCGCGAAACACACGGTATTTCATCCCCTTGCTCCCGTGGCCCGGCCGCCCCGCGCAACTTTATTACCCCGAATATTCTCCTTGTTTCACGCACGGCGAAAACACATTTCTTATGTACACTGTACGGTTCGGCGGCGAGCATTAGGAAAATGGGGCCATTTCAGTGGGCCCTTCCCAAACTGTTACGGTAGCTCATAGTGTAGAAAAGCGAAACTTCTGGACAGACGAAAAGAAACATGTGAATACTAAACTTATCTTTAACCTTCTACGTTATTACACGCATATGTATAATAATCCCCGATTATTTAAAGCGCAAAGGAAGCAAAAATCAATATTTCTTTGTCCACGGTTCTCGTGCGAAATGTACATAATTTACTATTGTCATTTCCCATTAACGAATTGAATCCCATATTTTCTTCTCCCCTGAGGAAGCGAAACCTCCTCTGCACTAGTGCCTTGTTCAACCCCCTTTTAATTACAAACAAACTCCATACAGAATCATATTGTCAAGTGACCGCGAAGTAACGGAAACACCTGTTCCTGGTCACTCGTCGCCAAGGCCTGGCCCAATTACTCGGTCGAAAAATTCGAACGCTCGCTAAGAAGATTTCGGTAGGAAAGTTTCGCAGCGGAGACGCACAGGAAGTGTGGGCAAAGTAATTCCACGAAGCCCACCCGTGAGGCGTGTTGAAACTCGCTGAAAGCCACGGTCGACACGGAACACACGAGTTTCGCAGTTTAACCGGCTAAAACTGCAAAGAAACACTTCATCACCGCGGAGAACGTCAAGCCGTAGCGGCGATTCCGCTAACTTCCCTCTTAGCTCGCGACGACCGAGAATCCTGGGGGATCTACTTGAGGGTGAGAGACATAGGGATCGCCGGTCGTGTTCCGACGGGGGCGAAAAGATAAAAAAAGAGAAGAGCGTTCAACGAATCTGGAAGCAGTGCAGCGGCTCGCCAAGACTTCGCCGCTTGTAATTTCCACGGCGAGCTTTGGACGGGAAGGAAACACGCGGGGAACGTAGTTGGCGTTCGCGAAATTCGTGCACCACGCCCCGAGTACTTCGAGTTCAGAGGGCTGACGTCGTCGACGAGGTTCGAGATACTTTGGGGGAGGGGGTGAGATGTAGCCATCTTTGAGATCGAGATTGTACGTGGATCGCAATCTCTGCGGCAGCATTTTTGATATAGCTGCGTGATTTTTCGCATTGCTACATGCTTCTGCGCGTTGGATTTCTTGATCGGTTAATTGGGTAATGGCGTAAGGTGTGACGCGCGCACAGAGAAAAATTGTTCGCTCGCATTTCCAATGCACAAGTGTTTGGCGAAAATCTTTAATTAAGGGTAACGTATTGTATCTTGGGCTATCGTTCGAAATGCGACAAGATGCAGACAAAACAAAGTGTAGATCTATTTGTCTTTCGCCACTGTAAAGGAGGGACTTCAATCAAAAGTTACTCGAGGTTCGGGCAGATGTTTGAGATTGCACGAATTAAAAGAAAAAGTACCTTCAGTTTCTCCATTCCCCACACGATGCACAAAATTTTTTACAAGTAAACGAGCTCAGGTACGTTATAGCAGAGACTTCGGCCTTGAAAATGAGCCCATGTAGACTGTTGCACAATTTTTATCCCGCGATGTTATGGCAGTCCAAAGACCGACAATATTTCGATCACACTTTTAATACGTATCGTTGCTCAACGATTAACCGATTCCAATTTACCGCTATCCATTTTCACAAATTCGAAACCAAAATTCGTACAATCTAACACTGTCCTGAATCATTATCTAAAGCGGCCATTCAAGTGAAGGCCAGGAGTATCGCAGGAACACGGTAGCTGTGTTTTACATGAAAGGAAAAGGGTGTATCGATATCAAAAGCCACTCCTGCAAACAACTTCCTGCTCGTAAAACCAGCAACCCTTAATCGAAGCGCACTCCAAGGCGACGAATTTTCGAAACACGCGCACCTTCCCACCATTTTATTACACGAGGAGCGTATGCAACGAATTGTGTCTCGCTTCTCTGTGTTTCCGGGCGTCTTGCACCCGCGTCTAACACGCGTTCGCATCCCCCAGGAACGGCGGAACTAAATTACGTATTCCCCGGAACGTCGACCACCGGAGCCGCGTCCTCGAGAAACTTTTCCATTTTAAATAAGAATAAATTTGGATTCCATCCCGGGTGTAAAGTGGGACCCACCGTTGAAACTAGGTGACGCGTCGCGGATCGGCAGAGCTCGAAGCCGGTGCTGGAATTTCAGGATCCAGAAATATTTCACAGACCCCACCAAGAACTGCCCCTATAACCCTTTCTCTGAGATAGACTGGGCAGTTTCTATCGGTCTGACTCGGCCGTTTACTCTCGACTGGAAGTTTCCATCGAGGTTGGGCGCCCAGGGCGAACTAATGCAACCGATAAAGCAGCCACAGTTAGAGAGCGATTATAACCGAGGTGGATAGGCTCTTAGAAGCGGAGGACGCGAATTGTTGGCCATCGTAATTTATCGAGAAATGTATTCCGAGCGATTATATTACGGCGTGATGTACAGGGAAATAGAAGGAAGGTTCGCAGATTGAATTAATTATCATAGCGCATATTTTTATAATAATTTTGGTTAACGCTTCCTGGTATATGCTTCAAATAATTTTATCAGTCTCGGGGTTAATTAAGCGCATACATTTATATATTACTATTATTGTTATCATTACTGTGCCATTATTATTCGTATTACAACTGCTTCGAGAAATCACAAAGATCCTAAGGAAACTTTACGCAGCAACAGTCTTACTACCGCAGCATAGTTGTATTGGAGTTTACATCAATCCAAGCTGACAATATTAAGAACATCCGGATTTATATTTACGGGGAACGAAACAGCGTCTAACAATAAGACGACGACACGGCAACCGACTCGAATATTCCTTCGCTGTCAACCATGCTTCCTTCCGTTCAATGTATACTCGATTGTACGCGGCAACGCGTTGAATCCCAAACGTTGGATGCTCCGACGTATATCACGTTGACGGCTGTTCGTCGAACGTGTCTCGCATACAGAAATCCGGCCGGTCAGAGTGGCGCACTCGGATAGTCTAATTAAGGGAAACAATCCCTCGGTCTTTATGAACGACGAAGAATTAGAACGTTCGCTAAACTGAACGGGGGTGCAAGAAGGGATGGACGACGAACGTGTCCTGCAACGATAAAGTCTTCTACAGGGATGCGAAATTATCCGATCATCCCCTTGGGAAAATGTCTCCGCGCATTATAGAACCTCGAGGATCGTTGTGTCCGAAGTGAGAACAATTCGTTTAACGTGCGTTTCAATTTTAAATCGTACAGACATCGAATTCCATGGAAGGACAGACATCCCCTGTACCCCCGAGGGGAAACAAAAGCTTTGACCCACAATTCTCCCGGACGACGTTCTTATTATCAATTCCGCGATAAGACAGGAACGCCACGCTTGTATTACAGAAACGGAAGAAGCTTTTCGAGTTGGGAAGGTTGTTCGAAATACCGAAACAAAGTTCCGAAGAGAGGAGAGCGATGGCTGGCGGAAACAGCGGGAGATAGTCACCGAGCGTTCGAATGAACGACGAGGCTCGTGGGAAATCTTATGGCATGCGAAACGCGATGTAGCCGGATACACCGAGTCGAGTCTTAAAGTTTCCGTGCTCGCACTCTTATCAGCCGTTTGCGTCGAACGTAATCGCCAGATAAAGCACGCCCCGGCGCTGACTTACCTAATATTAGCGACGGAACATTCGCCAGGATCACCGTGAACGTACGTTCGCATGTATGCATGCATGTGCGTACGTGTGTACGCGAGGCTTTATACATTCACGGAGAAACGAACCCGGTTTCATCTTGGAATCGTCATTGCTACGGGCTTCAATATGTCGCAGCCTCTCGTTTGTTGAAATATCTTTCTCGTGATGATTCGTGGAAGTGGAATTACGAAGTTTCGATTATGAACGATATTACGTTTGGAAATCTTTGACAATTGCGTTTGCCTTGAAAAATGATTAGCGATTGATTTCACCATGGAAGTGTAATTTCCATAATTAAGTATTGTTTTTGCATATTTTATAACGAAATCGTTGCTTACTGCGCACCTATAACAAATAAAGGAGTAAATACAGCTTATCAATTTTTGCGCCGGACACGTGAATTAGAAATCAACGTGCCCAACACAAGTGTATCTCTCGCCGGACGCACTTTCTTAGGGAGACAATTCGTAACAGCTGGGTCTGTCCGGCGGTATTAATTTGATGGTCTCAAAAGCAATTTGCTGCCTTGTCACGGGAAGACAAATGTTACAGACGACACAGTCTACGTATCTGCGTCTCTAGTTCACGGCGTGTTCACCGCTCCTCCTTACAGGGATTCAATTTCTGACCGACGCGATTTCGCGTTAATAAATCGGCAACGCCGTCGCGCTGCCAAATCGATGAAATCGGTTCGCGTCTTTCTCTTTCAAGGAGAAGATATCAATGATTGATGCACGGTGGCAATAATCTGTGAAACGTGTTTGTTAAGTTCGCTCCATCGAACGTTCGGAATAATTAATATTGTGCTTTTAATCAAATAATTTCGGTTGGCAATTAATTTATTACTTCTATTGTTATTAATCGTTGTGTCTTCATACTTGATTATTTACTTCGTCGCGTAATTTCGAAGGAGATAAAAATATTGTAACAAAAAATAATACGATATTCCCGTACATATTTTTCCTATGAATAAAATCGAACGTTCACGCACACTTATTATAGGTAACGCAGGAAAGTTTCTATTCGTGGCAGATAACATATTTAGCCGCGCTAATAATAAACACTCCATTAATAGGTGTTAATGAAGCAAGGGGGTCGCGATATTGTCCCCGGCAGGGCACTTAAATGCCAATTTAGGTAACTAAAGATCCATAAATCATTGCTGGACGATATAGTAAACGTATCGTAATTACATCGCCGATCAAGGAGACAAAGTGGCCACTTGATCTTTCGACGATTATTCGCGGCGACCCACCAAAAGGGGAACAGTACGAAAGATCCGTGGGGTGGAAGATCGTTTGAATAATCATTGACTACGGCCTGCGTCAAAGATTAATTGCTCTCGTCTGTACCGTGTGTCAATTTTATTCGTCTCGTTCGCGCGAGACCGTGTCGATTTTCTTCATCAATAATACAAAATCGAGACGATCCTTAAACAGAGACGAACGCGACACCTCCTCAAGTTTTAATGAAAACGAAAGACACGGGACGAGGGGCAAGAAATTTTAGAAGGACCCGCCGCTGAAAACCGTAGGAAAATATGCCCTCGACGTCTGCGAGCCCTCGAAGCAATGCAATTATGTTCGCAGCATGGAACAGCGATACAGAAAAAAACTTCTACACAACCCGAGAGGCAGGAATCGTTTCGTATACGCTTGGATTCCCGGGCAAGCCTTTTCCGGATCATAGAATGATAAACGGAACGCTTGGAAAAAATTCTTTCCACCGAATCGGGGCAAATGTTTGGCAGCATATTTGCACTCCTCGGTTGTATCCGCTTTAATATTATTCGACAAACATTGGCTCGCTCGTTAACCCTGTCGATGCAGTCAAACGTCGTAATAGAGCCGAGCAATCGTGAGTATCCAAATATTAAATATGATGAAGACGACGGGTATAGTTTTCTCGCATCCGATACTTCGTCATTTCGAGAACGATCATTGAATTTCGCCCGCCAAAGTGATAAACTTTCGAATCCCGTTTAAGACAATTTCCCTTCGCAGAAGGGGTGGGGGGTTGGGGGTCCTTAAATATTTCCCTCGTCTCGTTGAACCGGTGAAGGTACTTATAAGTTAAACTACTTAATTAGCAGGAATAATACTGAACTGCCAAGGGTGCAGCGAGTCGAAGAATGAAGGTCTTTAAAAATCCCCGATAAAATGGGGAACACGCCTCCGTGAAAGTTTCCATTTATACAGTTACCGGTGCGAGTACGAGGCGAGGGTGAATTTGCGTCGGAGGAGACCGCTTCGAAACGCAGTCACGCTCGCCGATCAAAGGGCTCAAAGATTTTTAATTGCTGGCGGTGTGGCGGCGCAGCTGAGAATCCCGGAGAACCGAGGGAACTTTATTATGAAGGGAAACGAGAGGAAAAAGGGCAGCAACTGTCAAACGTTCTGGGTGAACACTTTCGACCCTCCGTTCGGCGAACGGATTAACGCGTTGAACGGCAATGAAAGGCGCCCATAATATTTGTCGCAAATAAATTCGCTGCGCAATGGTACGGCGGTGGGTACAAGTTTCGAGTACACGCGGAACCATGTTCTTTTTCTTTTTGCATCGCGGAGTTACTCGGGACTTTATTTTGTTAATCGACTCGCTGCTACCACGTGGATCGAGTTAATGAAAACGCGAAGTCACGGGACCCGTCGTTCGTTCGACGCCTCCTTTTTTTCTCCCCTTACCGCGAATTCCGGAAAATGCACCGTCAAATCCGGTTTTGTTAAATTCGTGCCCGACGACGCACGAACACGCGACGCCCCGGCCGAAAGTTAGAATTAATTAAAACAAATTTACTGCCCCGGCGAAAGTTTAAATAATTACCAAGGTCCGTTGGGCGTGCGCGCGAAGCGACCCCGCGAATTTTTTATCTCACGCCACTGAATCGTAGTAAATAACAAAACGGAGGTGGAGGGTTAAATATTAAATTAAGCACGACTGACGTATTTATAACGGTTCGGCGAAAATGAAGCAACAATGAACGCGCGCGGGCAGTGAGTTTTCATTGAAAATTAGGTAATCCTCGAAACCAATCGTCCGGGTTGTAATCACGCGATTAATTTTGAACGACGCGTAATCGATAGGTTCGAGTATTCATCGGGGCGAATAGTAAATCGGTCGAACCGGTTTGCAACGGATTAATTAAATATGGTGATCGGTTTACAGGTATCGTCAATGTATTCAAAATTTGGAATTAATCCGACGACGAGAAATTATATGTACGCGTGCTCTGTTATGAACTTATGCTTCTTATATAATAAATACAGCCCCTTTGCAATTTGCCGTGATAAATGGAAATGAACCGCGGTCAATACATGGTCAATTCATGATGAATTTCCATATACGTTTCAGTCCACGATTTCGCCCGGCTTTTATAGAGATTGATATAGCACGAAATATTCCATCCAAATACTATGCATTCATGGACTATGAAGAGTAAATCCCGGGGCTGCATTTGAATGAAAATTCGATCACGATAGATAATATCCCCGTCGGAGTTAATCGATGATCAATCAATTATTAGTAACGTATGTCAAATAATAATAATAACAGTCGATCCTGCAAATTGTACTCCCCTATGATGTTGCGTGCAAACAAATGAAATGATCGTTACGTCTGATGCAAAACATCAAACTCGACGTATTAATAATTTACAAATTGAACAGCACAATTGAGACAAGCACGAAGCAATTTTTGCTCGAGCTTCAAGCCGTCATTGAAGCTTATTATACTACAACGAGATTACTTAATATAACGAATTAATATTACGAATAATATCCGCAACAGAAATTCGGCCGCCTACGTCCAAGTAAAAGGATCACGGTTTCCAAGCGTTTCGTCGAGCTACCAACCGATACGACGAAATAACCGCGGTCGGGGCAAAAACGGCCGAGCTGTAAAATCGCGGTTCATGAATAAAAATGCGCTGCGACACGTGCGTGCACGAGACGACTCCTGGTCGACGGCGGTGCGCTGCCAATCAGGATGGTGTCAAATCAAAAAATTGGAGTACTTCGCAGCCTCGTAAATCGCCAACGATCTTTCCAGCTGCGCGCGTTGCCCTGGATATTGCCTTTTTATAGTACGGCCCGTATTACATGCGAGCGCGTAAACAGCCGGTCAGATTGTTACAAAGACGGGGTACGGATTTTCATGGACGTTTTACGGTCCCTGCGTGGAAACGCACGGTCGCCCCTTGGCGGGTACTTTGCCAAACACGGGGACGATTCGAACGCGTCGACGTAATTGAAAACGATTTCGCCCGCGCGTGTGCTCCGGGACGGGCAAATGTTTCCGAATGAGCGACGGTACGGCGAGGGGCGAGCAATCCAGCAATGTGGAACAGCGATCCACCTGTGCTGATTTGAAAGGGTGTAGCCGGTACTTTCGCGTCGACGAATTGAGTATCGCGATGACCCTTTCGCGTCAGAAGAAAGGGAACCTGGAAGTCGGAGGTGTTGACCGACGAAAATTGCCATTTAGACGGAATCGATTCGACGCGCTTACGCTCGCGCTCGCCATGCGAGGTGCTCGATGCGAACTGGTGGCCGTAAAAGCGTCGCCCGATTCGGAGGAGATTCGCTGTTCGATTAATTATTAGAATTCCTCGTCGAACAGTAACCTGCGTCGCGCTAGATGCGTCCTCCCTTCCGCGCATAAACAACCAAGCGAGCTATCACATATAACGGTTGAATTTTCGTAGGAGCTTTGCGCGGCTTTCGCTCGTAAACTCGCGGCAGCCTCGGTTGCGAGGATTCAGCCGAAGATTGGAGGTTCCCTCGCGCCCCGATTGAATTGGAAACGAATCTCCGCCACCTTCCGCCCCCTTCGAATCAAATTTCCATTAGAACGTAAAAGAATACCAACAGCAACGAAAAAGAGCCGAATGAAGAGACAACAAATACACCGACGGAATGAAATGTACCCCGCGGCGGTAATAAATTCCCACGGAATCATCGATTACATTGCGCGCGCTTTTTATTTTCGTCCGTAAATTCGCGACGCGGTTGGTTCGACGATAAATTGTAATAACCGGCGAATTCGTCTGTGCGAATTTCAACGGAGCGTTACGTAAACGTATACACGGGTATACGACGAACGGGTCGGGCAAATATTTTGATGGCGTGCGGCGGGATGCAACGCGAAACGACGCGCTGATAGACAGCTGAAAAGGGGCTCGAAAATTAATGCACGTCCATTAAGAGTTTGCACTATCCGCGGCACCGGGCCGAATCGATTCAATCCCCGCCGATGTAAGATTAAGTGCTCCTTTGTTGGCCTTACCGACGAGGCAGCGATTACGTCTGACAAGCATCAGCCGAATTCTGGTATCTGGAAACAGCGCGTGCGAAGTGTTGAACGTACGATAACACGTCGCTACGTTTGATGCAAATTGCTCGGCGCGCTTCAGGGAATTTCGCGAAAGGAGGCTGCATTACGCGCGTGCCGAAGTAGCGATACAATTTGTTGTCCCGTTCCTGGCGGCTGATAGAAAGATTCGAATTCGCGATGCGCCGGAGCACAACGATGAAAATGACTGTCGTTATTATTGAACAATTGGTAACGCCTTGAACGATTATACATAATTTCGGTGCGCAATATTTCGCTGAACTCGCTGGAACGTGGAATAGCAAAGTTCTCGTTCAACTGCGCCGATAGCACGCGGTGGACGTGTACGAACCATCTAAACATAGATCTCTGCGAGACGGAATACAGCTAACGAAATTTTCTTGCTCTCAGCTCGGCCGTTAATGACGCGGGCAATCATTGCTCTTATCCGGTCGGCTAAATACCTCCGACTGCACGGGAAACTAAAAGTTTCCGTGAAAATAATTTCGTTCCCGTAGCGAATTTCGTCGAAACTCGGTCCATCTTTCAAATCGAATAAGTGTGCGCTGTTTTTCCGATGCCTCTGTTCGAAACACCCTAACGAGTCGCCCCGGCGTCCGTGGGGACAAAAGTTTCCGAGCTCTCCGGATGCGCTTAATCCTCTTAGAGAGGCCGCGCCGCCCTCCCCGTCGTATTTTAATTGGAAAATTTTTATCGACCTGCCCCGAAGAATATCAGGTATAAGCGTTATCCTCTTAGAGATAATTCGAACGTGAATGGGAGACACTCCGGTTAATGAATCGTCCTTTTGTGTCCGTTCATAATCTTGCGAGGGCATCGTTTCCGCACGGCTGCGCTGCACAGGTCGAAGAGCGGTGCTTCGCGCCCTAGGTGAACGCAAAAAGTGTCCCTCGTTTATAGTTAATTGCGGACCGCACTCGTCAACCCGTGGCGAAACGAGAGATCGCGGAAAGAGGGCAAATTTTATCAATTTGATACGATATTTGGGGAAAAAGCAAAGGAGCGATGAACAAAGGTAGCAGTGATTGAACGATGACGCAGTACTTTCTGAATGCGAGCGTGGATAAACCGTGGTTCGAGATGATGATCAATAATACAACAGCCCTAGGCCCATCCGAATTCCGAACGAGCCAAGATATACCGCGTTAAACCACTCTTCGTCGTTCTTTCCGTTCGGGAGAGGTGAATAAGAATGGACAAAGAAACAGCACGTGGCACCATCGAGAAGGATTTGTTCTCCTTTCGAATAATCAGACCCGCGTCAAGCAAAAGGAAAAGAAACGTTATCGATTTACGAGCGCTGCGGTCCGGCACACACGGTTGGTCCATCGATGCGAGCCGGGGGCGCAACCTCTCGATATCGGCAATAAATACGTATTTTATCTGTCGCGGGATTTCAAATGAGAAACAGTCGTCAAGTGCTCATGGGATTACTCGTAAAAGGGTGGACCGTTTACGACGAAGGAAGGAAATGACGCTCGGGGGACGTGGGACGAATGAGTCTCTCGTTACGCACCATCTTTCTTCGCCTCCTCGACTTCTGAGGCATTAGTGAGCGCAAAACCCGAGCATCGTACCAGTCCCGATGATACGTGAACGTTCAACGGAGTTCAACGGGAGGCGTGCTTTCACGGCGTGGACCCGCGGATCGAATTCGATGTAGCAAAGTCGAAATAATATTCTCTGGACATGTCCGAAAACAACGATGTCAAATATATATACATGCATGTATATACAATATATTTTGTTTAGAGATGCGGAAGGATGTCAAAGGGTTAAAGAATATCGTTCACGAAGAGTCAACGTCATAATTGAGCCCTTTAGAAATTTGTGCAGAAAGCAAACAAAACTGAGACCGCTTGGAGCAAGTCACGGTGATGTGAATTTTAGCTCTGCACGGTACAGTTCTCCTTCAATAAATTCATCGCCAATATTATTTCACATTCTATTGTATCTATCCTCGAGAAGATATTGGCTTGTAACGGAACCATGAGCTTCGAGTTTGCAACACCTCCTCAGGGATATCTTCAGAACTTCAGCGGCCTGTAGATTATCGCGAAAATGGTGGCAGAGGGTGATGGAGGGAGAAAGAATGAGAACGGGGGGGGGGGAAGGAAGCTCTTTGAAGGGCTGGGTAAAGCATCGACTATAATAATACCGGTAGCCAAAACGGTCTGAAAGCGTACATAAGGATCCGTCCGTACGACTTTGCAAGGGCTGCTCGAGGAATAAAAGATGGCCCCACCAAATCCTACATCCTTTCCCTTATCTCAGAACTCGCCTGTATCCGACAGATAACAAGGAGCAGAACTGTGCGCGAGTTAACGTACAAGACGGTGAATAATTTCGGAACAATGGAACAAACTGAGGAGATCTAAGAAGAAGGAGACTTAAAGGTTCGCCCCGTACGAGACTTTCCTCCCGTATAAATTCGAGATTTCCATCGATTCGGAAGCATCGTATGAATATTAAATGCAAAGCTGCTCTTCATATTCCACGGAAATCCCCGGATGACGAATTTGATCCGGCGTGATCATCTACATACCTGAAATGGTAGCCAGCTGATTCGGTTGAAAGTTTTTTCGTCGAGAGGCTTCGTGAATATTTGAAATGGAAATTAAATGGATCATTGCAAATGGAAACGCGTGCCCGACTGTCGATGTGTTATTCCTCCACCACTCCTTCTCGTGCCTCGAAACGCGCTTCGATATTTATCTGTTGTCCGGGCAGTATTGCTTACAGAATATTATCTTCCCGCCACTTGCCCAGTTTCTCAAAACTGTGCACCAACGAGCGGCATCTTCATTTTCGTCGTTTAGAATATTTCCAGCGCCGGCGAGCAGCGGTTCAGCTAGTATTATCGTGGAAGTTTCGCCGAAATCGATGTTCAACACACCGTACACAGCCCCATCAGCGAAACTTATACGTTCACGAGCGCTGTTCGCCGCGCACACAATGGGTAAATTCTCTCTGTTTTAGGATAGGACGCGGAACGTGAACGTCGCGACGCGTCGCGTCGTTGCGTTGGAATTAGCCGTTGGAGAATCGAAATTACCAGCGTTCCTGCCAAATATTCAATGGGAACATTCTGCGAAAATATGCAATGCCATAAGACAGGCTGTCAACGGGACTGTGTGTATACGTCGATGACTTGCGTTCAGTCGTCCCTTGCGTTGCCCCGAAGTCCTGGCGAAGTTTTCGATATTATCTGCGCAGGGTTCGGTGATTCGCCGAATTCGCTAATATAAATGAATTCGATCGCGAACATCGCGGAACACGAAGGGAGACAATTTACATAACAGTATTTCCAATATACGACACCGTTCGCCATCACGCTCCATTTGAATATCACCCCCCCCCCCCATTCCAACCCTTTAGCCCTCTTTTGGTATGAACGCATGAATCGAGGATATCCCAACAGCGAATATCACTCCTATCATTATCGTGCTTAATCCGGTGATTTCGATAAAATCAAATCTAGCAATAGAAGCTGCCACGTGGCCATTAGCCCGTGCAATACACAATAGGCCGCAAGCCTCGCATAAATTATCCCGTGTCATTCTATTTAATCGATTGTAACGGCATTAAACGCAGCGCCTCTGCGGCCAGCGTCGCGCCACGCAATCGATGAAAGCTTTTAACAAAATTGAAACGTCTTCTCGTTAAGCTCACCTCTGAAAATCGTAAGCTGTCTCGTTTATCTTAAGATAACTACCACGGCGAGCATAGAAGGGGTGCATCGAGCGTTCAGTTTACTATAATAGATTCGCGATCAAATATTTCATCCCGTCCCTATGCTCGGGAGGACAATATTATACGCCCTGGTAGCTCATTGATGTTCGTGCGTCTTGCGATTCGATTCTTGTCGCGCAGCGCGATCTTCTGTGGACCCCCTTGAAATTGAAAGATCGCATCAAACGCGACAAATATCTACAGTTCGAAAGGGTGACAAGCGTACGAAATTAGTCAAAAGTTTCGCGGTGTCAGGCAAAAGGCGAGAAGCAATTCGATTCGCGCGTTATCCAGCCAGGTGGACTGGCGTTGCGCTGTGCAATCGTGTCCAGATAGTTGGTACATCGTTTTGGCGTGTTGGCCGGACCTCGCAAAATATATTGCACTTTCGGGACGAGGTCAGCTGCGACTGTAATTTTGGTACAACATTTATCTCGCGGTAACACCGCGGCTGAGATCTTTATTGAGTCGGATCCAAATATATCGGGTTTAAAACGATCCTGCGCACAAAAGCAGCTCGGTGGTGTGCAAACTGTGTAACGACTGTGCGATCTTGTATCTCGAATAATTGGTATCGTTCCGCAACAATGCTGCGCTGATCCGAATGTCTGGACAAAAGGGGCAACGATTCGCGAAAAATATCTGTATTCTGGAAGAATGCTGGACGAGAGTTATTTTCCCATTTTTAATACGACGACACCGATGTACAAATTCGTTCAAGTTTTCTGCACGCTCACCACCCGAATTATTCCGTTTCCGTCGGGTCAACGTCTCTCTATATAAAGAGTCGTAATTTTTGTTTAACAAAATACTCGGAATTTGCTTGAAACTAACGGACGGACGGCGCGAGATTCGGTTTCCACGAGGAGATAGAGGGGCAACCGTGATCGATCCGCGAGCTTTTAAGATCGCGACACAATGAGAAACGCGATGCCACGGAAGTAGGACACTTTTAATCGGTGCATAGAAATCTAGGAAACCGCTTCTTCGTATTACGCCTGGTAAGCCCCATTGTCTACGGAAGACATTCTCGCTTGGCCCCTAGATGTATCTAACGCCCCTGGATTATTTTCCCACTGCTTTTCCGCCCGAACGGCCATTGTTGGATATAATTCTGAAACGTTCGAAACGCACGAAACGCGAGCAAATAATAATAATATCACCGAGAAACATTCTCAGGGTAGGAGCCAGGGTAATTCATTTAGAATTCATTTCGTCGTGCAATTAATCCCAACTGTTCGTCCCCCGGCCGTTTATTCTCGCTTTATACATTCCACGATCCCATTGCGACTGGAAGTTAAACGTCTCAATACACCCAGATACCTTAATTGTACGTCGTAACGGAATACGAACAAGAAGTCCCCGTTGTAATACAGACAGTTATAGTATACTGTTCTTCGCCGCAACGCGACAGACACCGATTTTCCCGCACCCCCGCCCCCGTTATCTTATTGTTATTCCGGGAGACAGTTAATTACCCCCGTGGTCCCAAATTTCCCGGCCGCTGTGGAAATTCTAAGGGGTGTCGCGTACCCGTTTCAACCGCGGATTGTTTTGCGATCCGTAACTCCTGCGGAGTGCGCGAGGCGTATGAACGCTCGATTTCGAACCGAAGCGAAACAGTAAATATTCGCACTAGGCTTCCATTGATTTCATTAAAGGGTTGAAAATGTGGAAAAAAAATACTACCCATCATCTACGCTATCCGCAATTGAACTGTAAGAATTATTTGATTGGAAAATTCCATAAATGACGGTTGCACGCGAAGACTAGCACCTATCCTAAGTACACGGACGCCGTTAGCCACAATTACACGAGCTCACGCGCTCGTTGGTAACGCGATTTAGTGGTAAACGCTCGGTGTGGCCAGCCGTTACGATCGTGTTCAATGCAGCCGACATACAATGGCTCACGCTTGTGTTTCACTAGGCAAATAGATTCCAGGATCCTCAGACTAAGCATCGTATAGCACTTGAACGTGCGTGGGAGTACAGGTGAAGGATAAATTTAATTCATTTCTTTCGCGTATGACAATGTTCATCGATTATCGAAATTGAATTGACTGTAGGAATGGCTTGATCTGTCAATTAGAGGAATAATTGTAGGAATAATTCGTACAATCGCAGGAGCATTTCCAGGGTAATCGTATGATACTTTAACGTCGATTCGAGCCTAAGTACCGCGAAAAAGTCGAAGGCAACTGGCCGTGAAATGGCTACTTTTATGGTTGGTACGCGTCATTTCCATACGAAGTTACTTTTACCTTTCGACTTAGTGGCCAGAGATGAGAGCGTCTTGAACCGTGTGCCACCAGCATGTCATAGCATTGAATGAACCTTGAATAATCCACTCTGCTTTCTAATATGAAATTTTTGAGACCAAATCCAATTCAGGGACTTGAAAGTGGAGGCTTCGCTCTTTCAAATGAGCCAAGGTTGATTGGCGTGTATTTTTTTTCAGGCAGTTACAGCGGCTCAAAAAACGGTAAGTTTCCAGCAAAAATTTAGCGAATCTTTCATTTGGTTACCGAATGTATAACGCGACCACAGATAGGAGGAAAACTGGAATCCACAAAAATGCCGAGACACCGAGGTTTTCACGCGCGAGGATTACAATTCCAGGTGACAAATACGCGGATCTATTGGTCGTGGATAAACGTTATAGGGACCAATGGCCTCCCGTCTTGGGAATGTCCATCTCTGATCGCGCGGACGTTCACATAAAATCGAGAAATTTCTTTGCGGCGACAACGATGACAGACGATTCTGCCGCCTCTATTCGTCTTCATGATTTCGCAGAGCTAGTAGTTTCTGCCAGCTCTGCGCTTCGCGATCCTACCATTATTCTTCGTTCATGGAAATAACATCGGCCCCGTAAGAACTCTCGATTCTAGTCCACGTACTGCTGCAATAAACATTTCTGCCTGGGGCGCGATTTTTCTATTCTGAACCGATCGCGTTGAACATCGATGCGACTGCTGGCATATTTTTTCCAACTATCCTTGCCTGTAGGTAATTATGCGAGAACTGAACCGTGCTCTTCCAAAAAAACCGAACTCTTCCAGTGACGAAATATCCACGACAATCCCCGTGACTAATACAGTGAATTCATACAAATTTCAATAGTCCGCTTATTTCTTGGCCCTCGAACCTAACGGAGTAACTGGGAAAATAAAATTGATCGAATGCACAGTGTTTTATCGACTCGAACGGCGCAGAAATATTGGTGGAACAGTGTCGCTATTAAATATCAGTTCGTGATGCCGTTAATACTACTACCCCGCGGCTGGTACGCGTTCAAACAAAGCCAATTGGCGTGTCCACAATGACGTATTCCTATACGTTCGATCGCGCGTATTACTACCCTCGAACGTTGAGAAGAAGACCACGCTCCAACGTTCCATTTGGAAAGAATACTATAAATTCGATGGCGGG
Source organism: Nomada goodeniana (assembly GCA_963969485.1). Taxonomy (NCBI): domain Eukaryota; kingdom Metazoa; phylum Arthropoda; class Insecta; order Hymenoptera; family Apidae; genus Nomada; species Nomada goodeniana. The sequence goes on from OZ018301.1 coordinate 22,311,800, forward strand.
CGATTGTATACGACCCCATAACTCGGGCTGAAGGGCTCGAACGAGGGCCGACTTTTCCCCGCCTTCTGATCGCCCGCGAACAACATATAGTGAATATACGGAGAAATGAATTTCGAATTTCTCTCACCTCGAAAGCTACGTCAAACTCGATGCCCGGACAAAAGCTTGATCTATGGTGCTCTATACAGAACGCCTATTTTTTTTCCTCGCCTTATTCCAAGGTGTCCGAAATGAACGTAGACGTCTATAAAATGTCGCACTGAATCACACCATCGAAACGTTCGATCCTCGCGTTTGTAGAGTGCGATTCATTGAAGATTTCAGTCATATGTATATAAAACATTGAAATAATTGTAGAGGATATTCCTGTCCGTCGACTTACAACGGACAAGCCATCGATTGGATGTCGCGAACAAAGATCGGCGCACTCTACGAGCGTCGGAATTCACGTATGCACAGTGGAATTGCGGCGGCCGGGAATTTTACGTTTAATTAAAACACGAAATCTTTCATTTGGTCCGCGGCGATTACAGTGATTTCGCCGAGAGTTTCGAAACCGTCGCATTGAATAATTGCGAGCAGCGGAAAAATTATTTCACGGATTGGACACCGTCGATCCGTCGAATCTGTTAATCACAAAGCCTCGGACCGATTCGTCGACGATTGTTCGCCTTCATTTCTCTGTCATTCCGCCGCTCGAAATCTCTGCTCGTTAAACGAGCAGGATTCTCATTGGTCCCCGCCGTTCATCGAAACGAACGTCCCTGACCAGAAGCTTTTTTATATTCAATTGCGTTCACGTGGGAAAATCGGGCAGAATGTATCGTATTACGTGGAATTGCATATTTCAATATTATACTATCGAACAGCGCACCAACGATTTAAATCACCGCGGAATTCATTTAACTGGAAAAGATATCACTATCGCGACAGTACCAGCGATTTCGATCGATGTAACGCGAAAAAGAGAAACGATCGACCCCCACCTGAACAGAATTACTCTCGAATACGTTCTCTTCATAAAATCGGACCGGCCGATAGATTAACAGGAGAAGAATAATGTCTTTCGGATCCCATTAATTCGGTGCGACTCACAATTTTTGCGGTTCGTCACGTCCCGCAGATACGCACTGGACGCAAGGGGTTTCGCGAAAGCAGTGGCACGGAATGCATTACCGTAAATAAATTCCGCGACACCGGTAGGGGGCAAAAAAGGGAAAAAAGAAGCTCGCGAAGCGGTGAAAAAGACCGCTGTGGTTCACCGAAACACGCCGAGAAATCAATATCTTATCTCGTATGTTTTCCCCGGCGCCAGCCTCGCACCGCCAACGGTTCCACTCGTTTATCTTGACGTTTCTGCCCGTTCAATTTTCACGGGGTTCGCCCGTATCGCCAGCCCGCTTTTCCGCGCGCCTTAATTAAAATTCGTTTATCCGTCGCCGGCGAACCTCGCGAATCATTTCGACGGCGAACAAACGGGCCGGCGTCAGGATATCCTATCCGCGTGCAATTCGCGAAATTCGACGCATTCGTTTCGTGGCCCCGGCCATTCAACGTTCCGGCGAAAGTATTTGCTTATCGTGCCGCTAATTACATCGGCGATCGTCCGTCGTGGATTGAAACAACGCGAAATTTCACCGGGCAACCGCGTCCAGAACCGCTAATTACAGAGCTCGTGACGGGGAACGATGCCCGATGGAGCGAAGCGGTTTATTTTCGCTTGTCCTTCGTGCGAATCGGAATGAACGGAATACGAGATGGCCTGCGCGCGTCCGATTTTCTCAGTTCCTTTGAGACTGCGTACAGCGGTCGCCGGGTGTTTGACGACAGTTCAAAAACTGATGAGTGCGGTTTCAGTGGGTGCGGTTTGCAGATCGCCCCATTGATACCACGCCACCGGGAATCCGCTTTGAAATCAACCGGGAAATTTATTTGCAGGACGAACGGGGCGCGGTTTGCAAAATTCGGCCGTCGTACGCGGGTATTGTCGACGTTGCACGTTCTGGAGGAGAGGAAGAATTGGCTCAACGATTCTGGCCCTTGTTTTATTCGAACATGATTGCGGCTCGATACGCACTTACATTCGCGTTGGGCGATTCTCTGAATGTTAAAAATACAGTTGACGAGAAGGCAACTGTTCAACGACGTAGATTACATTCTCCGTGCCACGCTCAACTGCTCGTATCGTTTCATAATGGAAAATGTGAAATGTTTCAGCAAAATAATCGCAGAGCAAAGTTCTTCGTAACTGGGTGAATGAAAAGGAATATCCAAGTCTGACGTTTGTTTTCGCATTCTTTGCCGATCAAAGCCTCCACGGAACGCTGGTGTTGCCAAGCTGACTGGCTCATCGGAAGGGGATTCCTAAAAAGTGGGAATCGTTCCCGCGGAGGCAAGCCGGGCATCGAACTGTTACGATCCGACGAATTTGGAGCCCGTCCAAGGATCGGCCACGTTGGCGGTGCATAACTTGCACGCTTTCGCGACAAGCAAACCGAGGCCAACCGCACCGAACCGTCGACCGTTTCATTGTTCGCCGTCGTGGGCTTAATCGCGCGGCTCGAGCATCAAAAATACGGGCAACGGAATAATACACTATTGGGGATCGTAATTCGCCAACGTCGAAACGTCGAAACGTCGAAACGTCGAAACGGCGAACTTAGTACCGTTGAAAAGGCTCCGCTTGTTACGGTACAGAATACAGAAAGCATACACTACCGAAATGACGAAAACAATCAATTTTTCCAATCGCCACGATCGTACAACGTTTCTGCTTCTATTAACATCTAAACCGCGTATCGCCGAATGCAGACCGGCCATCGGTTCTACGAATACGCGTCGTCGCACGAAAACCGTCAACATATGGACGTGCACATAACGCGCAGTTATCGAGACGTGCATGTACCAACAAAGATTATTCAACGCCGGAATTAATATCTAATTATGGATACGACGGGGAGGAAGCTGTCAGTAACAGTATTCGAGCGACCACTGTGCACACAGAACTCGACCGGCCAGCGTTGCCAATGGGCGAACAGCGGACGGGGGAGAGAGATGGAAGCACACAGAACAGGAACCAGCGTAAACCGATTGTCAATGGTACAGCTTGGACACCAGGTATCCCATTTCCATTCGAAATGAATCCCGACAGCCGAGAGTGGCCGCACTTCCTCGAGATTTCCGATACGATGCTTGCGCGTGGCCCACGTGAACCCGCCAAACGCGACCCTGCTTCCTGCGTATGAAGCTTATTATGCAGGCGAACGAGGATCCCATTGTTCACCAGAGTGGCCGATCCACCTATCGAACAGACAATTGCGCTGCCACGTAACGCTTTCGAGTATATATTTTCTTTCGTTATTTTCGATCGCCTGAGCGTGACATTTTAATCCGTTATGGGGGGGGTCGTGATTATAATTTATTAAACAATACTGTAAATGGAATCTCGAACGATCAGTGTATAGGGTCAACGGTGGTTTGGCAATGTGTATTGCAGCACGAAGTGCAACTGCACCAGAGATCTCGCGTGCATCGTATATTTCCAGTTTCTTTTGTCGTTAGAACAGACAAATTGGAGAGAGAGAAACGTTGTCAGGACGCAATCAAACCGCAACACGATATCTTCGTAGTTTTCCGAGTTCGTCGTTCATTCGAGCCCCGTGGCTTCCAGCGAACGCAAACGAAAGGAATAAAGGAACTAACGAGCAGAAGTTTCGCTCCGGCCCGACAATTTAAAACTAGAACCTCATTCTCCTTCGACTGTAAATCGGTTACTTTCGATCGGCTACCCTTCGGCATTTTTTACCGCGTCCCCCGATGCATCCCCGCGAAAACGAGAAACTCGATGGAACTATGATGAGATCGCCCGGCCTGACTCTGCCTGACCCGGCGATTCAAGTCCGCCAGGCCGAGAAGTTTCCGAATGACTGCGATTCGAATCGAACGCGATTCATTTGCGCGACCGGTGATTCCGTTTAGAGTAGTCTGTTGCCGCAACTTCTCGCCCCAAACCCGCGTCGTTCGCGAAAGACGCCCCTGCAACTGCATTCACCGGTTCCATTTCGTTCCGAACGGTTCTCCCCCGCGGAGAATACGAGTTTCGTTCGTACAGCCTGACGACAGAAACGACGAGTCTCTCCGTATTTAGGGGACAGCTACGAGGCAGCCGAAAGTGTCGTTTCGTGAATCATAAATCACGAAGTTCCGCGAACGAAACGGAAATAATTGGACAAATGCGGATTGATGATGATTGGAACGCGTGAACGAATACGATTTCAATGCCACGTCGCGATTCATCGCGGCGAATGATAAATCGTTCGGTGTTCCGAAAATTTTCGGACTTGCGCTCAGAAATCGATATCGCCGGTGCAAACTCGCTCAGCCGCGAAAGACAAGCCACTCGTTGCAAATTACTCTCGTCAGCGGCGGTGAAAAAAAGAGAGAAAAATACACCGCGTAAAAAATCGATCGCCTCGCCGTTTCAATCGGCTTGTCTCGTTCCGATGAAATCGAGCGAGAAGCGAACGTTTCATCGCTGACTTCAATGAAAAGGTTTAAAAAAATATAGACAATACATAAACTCCCCTCTGTTATCCGTACCGCGTCTACAGGTACTCCAATTATTATTATTATTGCTGTTATTATTATCGTCATTACTATCCGCTCTTCGATGCATACACCAAACGATACGTAAGACGGATGAAACAGAAATCCCCGTTGAAAAATTCAGCAATGTCTACGCTCCAAAAGATACAAATAATGTTCACGCAATCCACGTCCTCCGAGGAAATCTCGTACACTCGAAACGGAACAACAAGTATCTGGATATATCGACGCGAACAACGACGATACATGCACCGCGGTGCCGTTTGGCAGACCGGTCGTGATATCTCAATGTGTCGCGGGGCTACGTGACCCAACTTGCATTAGTCTTATCGGGGCGGCGTTATACACCGACGTGAAACTGGAGTTTCTCCACCTAAATCGCGTCGACGAGCAACCGTGGAGATGCAGAGAAGTTGACGCGGTCGCTGAACTTCGAAATCGGCTCGCGTTAATATAACGAAGATAATGCAGTGCCCGAACTAGCGTTTCCCGAGTTCGCGGAAAATCGTGAGTTCACGCTCGAACAGAGTTATCGGGCCCGTCTGGAACATCCACCGGAAAAAGATCTATGCACGACTGTGCAACACGGGACGTGGCGTCGCGACGCCGTGAACGAGGCCTCCCGTTCGCACAGAGGCCGCTTCGAATATATCGAAATAATTCAGACGTTAAATATTCCTCTCGCAACCGTGCAGGAAGTAACCCCCCCCCCCCCATACTTTCCACGGGGAAATTCTTGCTCACCTCTCGATTGATCCTATCAAGTGCTCTGCTCTTCCGCGAAAATGATAAACGCGTTACTTTTACGCCGGCGGAGCTTCCGTTTGATGCTCGACGAGTTTGGCCATTATATTATTTCTTGGATACGCGTGCTGAATCGGTTCGTCGTTCGTCGCGGAGCGGAATCGCTTGCAGAGTGGGGCGGTTGTTTCGAATGGACGCGACGATAATTTTTGTCCCTTTGACGATCGAAACGGTCATTTCCTCGTTAGAAGAATTTACGCGGAGATTTACGCGGCCTGGTCGCTGCCTCCCCGTGATTAAGTTCGCGTCAATGCACGGCGGTAAATGAAAAATAAGCCACGCAAGTAAATGTCCGGTGATTCGATTCGATCCATCCGACTGAGTAACGAGCTTGTTCGGCGAATTTAAGCGCCGGCCGGTGATTCTGATAAATACACAGAAGGTCTGCACTCGCGCTGTAGTTAACGTATCACTCGATGACAGCTCCGACAGATCGCAATTATATTTATCCTCGAAACGAATACCGACGAGGGATAGAGAGTTGCTGCAACGAGATCCATATATCTGCGGCGAGAACCAGCGACATGCTTAATCGAACGTAGCCGTGCTCATTGTTGCCCGCCGTTTCGTCTCGCGAATCGCGTAGTCGAACGAAACCACGTCGAAAGACGAAACCGTATTAAACGCGACAAAGGTAAAGGACGTGGAAGCGAAACGGATCGGGCTCGTCAGGAAATGAAACGCAAGTTTTCCGCGGGACATTAACACGCCAGACAGACTTTATCGCGGCCCCGGCGAAACTAGAAACGAGTTTCGAGCTTCCTTTTGTTGCAATACCGTCGTCGATAACGCGGGGGTAAAAGGTGAGCATTGTTCGCCGCGGAAATTTCGTCTTTCTTACGCCCTCGAAGGACGGTCAATATTCTCCGCGCGCGTTCGCAGTGAAATCAAGAGTTTTCTAGTGATAAACGACGGAAATTAGGATCCGCGGCGACAACGACGATACCTTGTTCGGTCGAACCGGTAAAAAGGAACAGCCCCGTCGTTCTCCCCACCCCATTCGAATTTTCCTCGACTACGTAATGGAGTTTGTGGTTCAACTAACTGGCCGTAACTTCGGCGCTGTCCGCGTAATAAGGATATCGCGAGGGAATAGCGAGGCTAAGGAGATCGTAAATGGGCCGTGTACCGTGCTGCTTTTGATAAGTCGAACCGTGTGATGTAATCAAGTTGTCGAAAGATTGCTTCTAGAGGAAAGGAAGAACAACCTACACCAGCGGCGAGAGCGAAATTCAATTGTACACTTGACAGCAAAGTATGATCGATAAGTTCGACACGACACAGGAGCTGACCTCGCACAGGATAGCAGTTTAAGTCATGAACCAAATTTTGAAGAAAAATACGCGAAAAAATTTTTCGCAAGAAAATCAGCTCAGGTACGTTGAAGTAGAAGCTTCGCGCTTTAGAACAAGCGCAGGTGGATTGTCGTGCGATACTTTTTCACGAAGTTACAGCAGTTCGTAAATCGACAATTCTTTTGGCCAAGATTTAGCTACCCTTAAATTTCTTGTCTCAGGTAAGAATTAAACTTCGTTTCACTCGCGTATAACGGTTACGAAAAATTACCCCTTTGAAAAACGAGAACCTTATCTTATTACCACGCCAGACGGTGGATCACAATCTTTCTCAGGTTTGAAAACACTCGCCCCTGTCAGCCCTTTATTTTCCGAACATTCAGTGGTCCCTGCTTTCGGGATATATTATTAACTTTAAAGAAGAAACTATTCATATCCGCACCCTTCGTGTATTTTAGATTATTCCTATGAGTTGCGCTCAAAGGGCTGGACCGAAAATTAATTAGAACCGTGGTCGAAGAGTATTTAAACTGTCTCTAATGCGGGTACCATGATCGTTCGTAATGGAACAGTGTTGAATAAAACAGCGATACGCTCGCTTGGCCGATTAGAATGGAGCAAGGCTGTTTCATCGCGTGAATCGAACCACGAAATCCCTTATCCGTACACGGAGAACGGGATAGACAGCTTTTCTTTGATATCACAAGGTCGAAACACGTCGAGACTGATCCCACGATGCAAAAAATATTCTCCAAGATTATTTACCAACGAGTACCACGGTACATTTTTAATTTCTCGCCGTCTTTCATTAGAGTTTTTCGCGTCTCTCTCTCTCTCTCTCTCTCTCTCTCTCTCTTCCAACGTCTCAGATTCTGCACCTTTTCTCTGACACTTTTCAATGCGCCATCCTGGCGCTTCGTTCATCCTTAACTTTATACTTCCGCGACATGAGACGCAAAGTACGCTCTCAAGGTGATGAAATAAACGGCCAGCTTTTTAATTGGCAAATATTAATAAGTTCCAATTATTCCGATTCCCTTTGTCTTTCATCCCGCACATTAATTAAGCAACGACGCGAACAGCTTTTCATTCAACTTCCGTTTCATTCGGCTTCCCGAAACGAAACAGATAAGAAAGTTTTTCCGCGAAGTACGCCGACGCGGGTGCGCAAATAAAGACGCATGGCCCAGGTATTGGAACTTTCTAGTTGCCATACGAGCCCGCCCGATTGGCCAAAGTCTCCACGGAAAACTTCGAAGAGCAGCCTCCACCGGTGCATTGTCTTCAATCGCAAATTCTGCCGTACACAATATATCTGTGTATAATAAACACGCGCGACCTGGAATTGTCCACGAAGGTGCGCAAATTCGCCCCTTAACCCCCACCAAAAAAAAAAAAAGAAGAAGCACCACGTGTCTCAATTAAACGATGCTAAGCAAGAAAGCACGGTCTCCAGGTTTTTCGCGGTTTCGCCGTACTCGAGGGCGCGCTGACCGTGGAGCAAAACCGGCTGGCGACAGAAACTGTAAAATGAAGGTGCGAGTAGCGCAGAAGCTTAAGCCGCCACATGTGCGGTGTATTCTGAGAAGCATGTGGCGGCCTCGCCGAGTAATCCGGACCACCATTCGCAGCCACGAAAACTAAGTACGTGAAACGAATTATTATCGGACCGCAAGAGCGAGCTGGCGAGGCGGTGCAGCCCGCGCTGCTATCAACCCCCTTTTCATCCCCCAAGTTCACCTTGGCCACCGTGGCCCGGCTACCTTTTTCCCAACTCGATCCCTCCCCACCTCGTGGTTGTCGGTGTTCGTTGCTCCGGGCGAGGCCGTTCAAATTAATACGCGCGGATCCGACGATCGCACAGGTGGAAAACGAGGGGCGCCGATACATTTCGTATGGATTCGAGTTTCCAAAGCGTATTTTTCGTCGCGTCGAGCGTGTTCGTGCGCCGACGTGGCAAGGCGCAGCGACGGCTTATAATCCGCTACGTGGATCCACGGGGTAGATACTTGGGGCGCGGTGAAATAGGAAATGGAGGGTGATATCGATGCGCGGAGCGATTCTGAATTACCGGTGCGAATTTTAAATGAAGTTTTGAAATCCCGTTGAAAGGAATTATATCGTTTTTATTGAAACGTATCTCGTACGTGTGCGCCGGTATTTCGAGATCAATAAATGGTCTGCGAGGAATCTTGGTCGTATTATTCGATGTAAATAATTTCATCGCAAAAGTGATCCGGGATGTCATGAACCGAGGAGCTCGGCAAAATTCGGTCGAACGTAATTGGAGGAGGTTCGAAGTAGACCTTTCGCGAAACTTGTTCGCGATTCGGATGAAAATACCTGGCCAGCATGGACCGTCCCCTTTATTTCCTCTCCCGGGCACTTTCAGTCTCGTTTATGCGAACTTAACGAATCGTTGAAAAACTGTTTACGATAAAGGCACGAAGTTCGGCCATCCCGGGCCCGCCCGTTCGATCGAACCGATTGCAGTTCCCCGTGAAACGACTGATCCCGTCGTTCTGGAACGACCCTAATCTGCGAAATTCAACGACCCTCGAACAGGCACGGAGAAGTTAAGATCTCTGTCGCTCCGAGAAACGTGCCGGTTATTTAAAACTTTATCAGGAGTTTTATGCGCCGGACGTGACAGAATCTAGAACCGGACGAAAACGCTTAGGAATTCCTATGGTTCGTGACAAATACCCGCTACGACCCGGATTTGAAGCGGGAGCTCTGTCCCCGCCTCGCGCACAGCGTATTACTTTGTCTTGCGACCGCAGCCATTTATTACCACCGTTGATACACCAAAATTCTGGCCCCTTTTCCCTCACACTTTACGCTGAACGTACCCGAGCACGCGGCCACGCGACGTTACGCTTTCGGCTTGGATCAATTAATACCTGCGGACAGTTAAAACATTCCGCCAAGGGGATCGTGAATAATTATTGCACGAGGCAGAGAGGGTATTATGAATTTTTGCATCGAGCGTGTTGGACGATAAAGTTGGGTCACTGGATTCGCCAGTAGTTTCGTTAGTCCATGGGAAATTTACTCGTATTTCGAGACCGCCGCAAATACCGCGGCACGTCGTGGAATATTTACGAACTTCCAAACTTCGGACGCCGACTGTTTCCATTTTTAAAACTTAATGGACGAGAGCTGGTAATCCTTCATGAAGTAAATGTATTACGCAGATGGAAGGGAAGAGACGCGTTATGATGCGTATTCTAAGCGCGATTACATTGCAACACCAAAGGTTCCACGACTAAATGGAACATTTACACGACGGATATTATTATTCTGAAATCTATTATACCAACTTTCGTATAGGCGCTTAAACGATCGTATAACCACTGAGCTGGCGATCACCAATCCGACGTACGTACCGTACGAATTAATTTGCATTCGACACGATCGAGTAAATTCAACCGGCCGTCGGACAGGCCGTTCAAACTGCACAGTGAATCCACGCAGAGAACGAATTTATATCGAAATGATAAGGAACGATTGCATGAAAGCTGCTCCAATATTGTGTACCCTTCTACTTAAGTGAGTACTGAAACTTCAACGCGTTTTTCTCGAAGCCAGGTCTCAAGACTTTAGTTGTCTGGCCTGACTGAAATTTAGGGAGCAACTTAAATTTTTCCCAATATTTCATTACGCCAAATGCGAAGAAAAGTTGAAGAATATACAATTCAGCTAAAATATTAACAACCATACGTGCAAGTAGTTAATAAAAAGCAATGTTCTGACCTTAAAAAAAATTCCCAAAAAGATCGTAAAAGAGGGCGGTGAAAACCGAAAAAATATCCCCTCAAGTATGGAGACGTTGTTTTCGTAAATTTTTGTTCGCGAGGCGAACGCCACCTTTTAAAACAGAGACGGGCAATGAAGTTTCCGCAAGCTTTACAAGAACACGGGAAATGATAGCGCACATGCGCTCAAGCTGTGCGACTGGTTTGGTAAGAAGTATGTGGCGATAAATCCCAAGCGTGACTCGGGCTACTAGCTTTTCCCGCAGCGTTTTAGTTCGCTTGTGCGGCAGCTCCTTTGGTCACCGCTGTGAACCGAAATATTGCCTTGCACCTGGGCGTCAGAGATCGTCCGGGTCGAATTATGTCGCGACGGATAAACAGGGCGGACATGTTTCTTGAAACGTACGGATTTACCGCGGAGGCGGGGAAATATTTCAAGTAGTGCAGGTCAATGATACGGTCCACCTTACATTTCCACCTTTGCTATAGAAAATATCAATCGAAGCTTCGCAGGCAATGCAACGATTCTGAGATAATCCGTTTATCTAAGGTGAAGGCGTTGATCGTGTTTAATATTATATATACGGGGGTTGCTGGGGCCAGCGGAGTGATTTTAAACGGAAAACCTAATACCGACGAGTTCATCGAGCTCGTGCGCAGGCATTTGACCGGTTGCTGTTTGCGCCGCTCGCATTTCCACGGTTTATATTTGTGTTCCGACGAGGGGCACGTAAATGTGCGGATTGAAATTTCAAGTGGGCTATTCGCCAGCGCGGCACGAGTGTTTAGTTGCGTTCGACGGGGGTTGTTTCGAGCACCGTCGATGGGGACTTCGGTTTACTTTGCTACGTGCTTTCTGTCGCTGATCTTTCCGCGGGAGCTCGAGGGCGTATGAAATTGCCTGAGATATGGGCATGAGTTCGGGAAACGGAGAGGCCACTGAATATTCGAACGGACAGTTTCAAGAAGAATTACGCGAGACGCGCCGTAAAAATCGGTTTGACCCTCTAGCAACCGTGAATCGCGATTTCGAACAATTTGGCCGTCAAACGAACGAGAACGTGAAAATAACGAGATTTCCAAAACAACTGCGGCGAATTGTTGAATAACTGCAGAACTCAATTGCGCGAATTGTTGCGATTTCGCGCGTTTCTAAACGTCCGGCGTAAATTTGTTTATTTTTTCTGTTGAACTCGCGCCACGGAACAGAAACGAACTGCCAAGAGATTTTTCGACGCTGCAGATGAATTTCTGCGCGACGCTAGAATTTAATTGGCAAAGTTTCGTATACCTACCGAAAACGTTCCTCCCGAACCTCAACTTTGCACTCTTAAATTCCATATAATCCGTCCGCGTCGTACGAACTCCCGTAGTCGCAACGATACTTCGATAAACTAATTACAATTCGCGGGGGGCAAGTTCTGTCTCTTTTCGAGATAGCAACTTCCTGGATGGCTTAAATCTGAAAACGCGGCTCCGCTTCAATCCAAACTCCGTCCGCGGCGCCGGTCGAACTCGACGTACAAATCTTGAATGCGACGCGAACCGTCCACGGCGTGGAAGCTCTCGAAAGTAGAAGCTTTAAACTTCCTCCCAACGGCAAAGCGGCGAGATACGCGAACGGGCTCGCGTTAAATCACAAAATCGTGCACGCACGGCACTCTGTTCTGCTTCGCATTAAACAATCATATCTGATTTGTGCCGGGCGTCCCGAACACCGAGCGCAATAATCCATTTAAGGGCCAGATATTGTGAGACCGTATGCGGTTGCCAGACAAAGCCCAGGTAACTCACAAATGGTACAGAACGCGCGTCGAATCGTAATTAACGTTAAGCGTAGCTGGTTTTGCAAGGTGCGGCATCGTTGCACCGTGTACAAAGCTTCACGCCACGAAAATAATATACCGTTCGCCGTAATGATGTACGAGTGGTAAAGTGATTCGAACCGTTTACACGATGGTTGTGAAAAGTACAGCGATACATTGAATAAAATATCGCGCGAATGGTTCGGTATTCTTTAAACTACTACATCACGAACATTTTCCTTTTCCGTTGCACATTATCTAAGAGATCCATCGTTCTGCGGTGATCGATAATCAACCCCCGCAGTCAAAATTTATCGCCCTCCCCCCCTTGCAGTAGCAAGGTAATGAAAGAAAAGGAAAAGAGAAAGAAAAATTGCCTCTAAGCAGAAAAACCTGTCGCCAATGAAAATCTCTCGCGCAAAGCGAAGCCGTCGTTATGAGAATTCCGCGGGTGTAGTCCTCGAGGGTACGCGACGCTTATGAAATTCCGTCGAAGCGGTACGACGAGCGCGACGACGAACGTCACGGACGCGCATCGCCGCGGCGTTACAAATTCGCGGGGGTAGGCTGATCGCCGCGGCGGGGCGATGATTGCACTAAATATTCCAAAGTGTGCGCGATTGGATCGGATTAAAATCGTATATTGATTCACCCCGTTTGTTGTGCCAGCCGCGGATCGTTAATCGAACAATAATAGATGCGCGGACGGCCGTATTACCGACACGTGTACAATAAAATTGCAGAGCGGCGTAATTAATGCCCGATAATGACCGGGAACACTCGGTAAAATGATATTCTCGCGAGTTTTACGCGGTCCGGACGCGATACACAATTTATCGGCCCGCGGAGTCATGAATAATTCACGCCGTTGCAAATTATTGCCTGGGACGCGAATGTCCGACATCAGGTGTTCCTTGCGTTTCCTGCTCGTTGCTCGTTTTCTTATTGTCCGGCGAATGCGTTCGCGATAACGCTCGAAGTGCCGCGATAATGTACAATTTCTGGATACCTTCCGCGGGAGAGATTTTAAGGGAGAATACCGATTCGTCGGATCGACCTGCGCGGCACAGGTTTGATTCAATACGGAGGGGCATGGGAAAAAATTCACGATTAATATTAAGGTGAATGAAGGAGTGACGGTAATGAATTCGTTTTTTCGCCACGAGCGTGACTTTCTCGTTTCTGAATAAAAGAAATCCTATTCAAGACTGCCGGGGTACAATCCAATTACAAGGTTTAATTAGAACACGCAAATATTAACGTTTCTTTTTCACCATCCCCCAAAAGAAGTTCAAATTTACGCGATATTTATGGCATTTTAATATATGTACACGGTCCTATGAAGCCCGCGAAAAACTTTACGGTCCAAACGAATTTCCGAATCCCACGAATCGAAAGCAGCCGGATACTAAATTCTTCGAACAATTATTTGCCAACTGCCTAACTCGAGTTTACCATGAAGAAATCCAGCAACCCCGTTGACGCGCAACAGCTGGAAAAATCCGGCCCATTTCGCGTATCCATCACGGCCATCGACGCACCCATTTCGCGCAACCTACGGAGGAATACGCGATCGTCGATTAATTCAAAGTACTCCGTCGCCGGGTGCATTAATCTCGACAAAGGGCCGCGAGGAACTTGCCAGTTCCGTAACCCTTAATTACACCGGACTCGAACGGAAAAGTTGAAATCTCGGGCGTTCCCTCGACCGTGAGTAAAACAAAAAAAAAAGGACGATAGAGAAGAAAGCTAACGGGAGGTGGGGGGCGATTGGAGAGAAAAATCAGAGACGAAGGACTTAGAATAAAAGCGATGAGAGGATAATCGAAACGCGAGACACTATCGGCGTGTCAAGAGTTTCCAATAGTTAACGAGCTTTTGATCTGATTATCGGCGAAAGTTTCCAAGAAGTATGACAGCCTGCGCTCTCGAGAAGTAGCCAGCGAGAAGAGGATAACAGACTAATTATACCCGTCTTAACCTGCTCGGGGATGAACGTTAAATAATTTATAATAATGACGACACCGGCCCCCAAGACAATACAACAGGGTATAATAGAATGTATTGGACAACAGAGGAAAAGGAAGAGAAAAAAGAACAAGAAGTTAACAATTGCCAGGACACGGACGATCCGTTTGTTCCGGGAGCCTCGCAATTTCTCCACCACCCCGTTCGACGCCACTCGACATCGCCCTCTGTGTATTTTTCTTCGAGACTCCTCTTCGAGAATTATTTATTCTTCTATGGAACGCCGTGCGACACGGTCGACAATAAACGAAATCTTTTCGTGAAGGCGATCGTCGCTGAAATTCCCGGCTCGTTTTCCTCAATCGACAGGCAACGAGGACAATCGTCGTTTCCACCAAGCACGGCGCAACATAGATCGAAACAATGAAGGGAACGATCCTTGGATCGCGACGCGTTTTTCATTGTTACCCCGTCCAGGTAAACCCCGTTTCCTCGATGGACGTGGCGCGCGCGTGGAGTAAAGCACGGAAATATTTCCCTCGGCCCGCGCGTGATGTGTGTTCGCGGAGTTCTCGAAATCTGCAAACTTATAGGACGCCCCAAATACGAAGCAGCGTGCCGCGTACGCGCCCGGACGAATTTAAGATCGGCACCGAACAAATCCTCTCGCCGAACAAACTGTTTCCAATAACTGTCCGCCGATTGTTGCGCAGTTAGACAAAGGTGCCGGCTCTGTTGCAGATCACGACGAATGCGTTCGATAAGATGGCGGAACGGAGATTTTATATTTGAACACGGACGAGGATTCGCGTTGCGCTGTTCCGCGTTAATCGAGAATGCACGACCGTTACGAAACGCGGCGTGTCATTGATCCGACAGGGAAGAAGGGTCGAATTGCAAAATAGAGAGAGACGTCTTGGGCTAAAAAGGAGCTCAATTATCGTCGAGGATCAAGGGCCGCGCTGATCTCGTTCGCGTTATCAAGCCCGTTATAGTGCAATTTAGTACCTATCTTCGAAACGATATGGACACCGTGTTTGAACGTACCTGGCAAGGTGCGTTAATCAGCATTGGCCGGATCTTTGCCTTTATATCCCTTTGCCTTGTATCCGTCGATACGACGGAGTAAACTCATAACGCTGCGAACGATGCTACTGCTATCTATAACTGCGAAATCGCACGCGATCGACAAGTCTGATCGGTTATACTGGCCCGCGAGTCGCGAATACAATATTGGCGTCACGATGCGAACAAACTGATCCAACGTACACATATGCACACCTACGCAACGGAAATCTGTCTGCGAATATCCTATTGCCGGAATGATAGCGTTCGTCGAACCACGAGACCAATCGAACGTATCCAAAGAACATCGGCGGTATTTACCCATCCGCCGAAAATTTCCAAGAAACTCCTCTGTCCCCTTCTTGTATATTTGGTGACGCGATTGTGCCTCGGTCGAACAGGATTCTGGAAACAAGCTTCGCCGTCGAAAACAACCTTTAAACCGAACCACGAGACGTCGGCAGGCTGTTTGCAAGCAAGATTGGAGAAACCGCGCACAGAGGACGACTTCCTTTGGTAGCGGTTGCGCGTGTTCTCCAGCCAGGAGGTCGACAATGGAATGTACGAAAGTATTTACATTGAGACGAGAGCGTTTTTCCCAAAGTTTACCGAGTCGTATATTGTTTCACCGTGGGGGAACAGGGTCAAGTGCCTCTCGCCCCGACTTAATTTATCGGCAATGTGAATGTTTAATCTGAAAACGATCCCTTTACCATGATTTTACGTATTCACGTTTGATTCGCTAATTAAAGCCCCTCAAACGAGCGCGACGAGAGTGGCCTTTGTACACGGCGAACGTGTGCTCGTTATTCAATGCCGATTAACGGAGCAATTTGTGGCCGCAAGTTTCCCAAGGTGAAACGGTTGAAAAGGGAGGAGCGGAAAGATCAGAGGCGGAATCATTCGGCCAGCTGCTTCGCCGTTAGAAACCGGTGAAGATCGACCGTTCTTCTTATTATCGCTACGACAACTCTATCGACTCGACGATAATTCGGGGACCAAAGGCGACGCGAAGCAAATCACGCGAGGCTCTCACGTTCGAGCCAGTACAACAGTCCCTGGAAGAAGTAGTTTCTTATCGATCCCGATATCGTTCCCGATAACGTGTCTATCGGTAACAATTTCAGTTTTCCAACACTGCAGCCCCGTTCGATATCGATCCGAGGTGGATGTGCGAGCTGACCCGGATTGTGAAAGCCCCCCGAACGATCTTAAAACACAAAGAAATGAAAACGACTGTATCACCGATTTGTGGATCCCCCGACTTTCCATTAGCTAAATAGCGTGTCTCGTTTGGCTTGTCCCTATACTTTCGAAGACACCGGTACTCCCTTGTTTCTGTGCCCGGCCCCCTTACTTTTCTCGTTTTCTTTCAATTTCCTTCGCTTCATCTTATTCCCCGCCTATCGGATCGTTTTCTGAGATTTCGAGTGATTATTGTGTAACGCGGTAATTGAAAACATTGCCGGTCAAACTGAAGGAAGAAATACGCGAGCAATGGAGGGCTGTTATGTTCGTCGAGCAATAATGGAACCATCATTTTTATAGAATGGAAGAGGTGTCTCTCTATTACGCTGGAGATCGCATACGACGTGCCTGCGATCGGAATATTCGAAAGCTCGTTACAAACGAGCTTCCTAGCACGCTTTTCCTTCCTGCCAATTATTTCGTAACGAAGGAATAACGATATAAATCACGTTACGAGATTGCTTGTCCCGGTACCGAAGTCCTAATCGTTGTTACGGACGCGAGGGGAAAAAGAAAAAGAACTGTTTCGACGGATAAAATCGTATCGCCCTTCTAATGCAACAGTATGCATTATACATTCCAATATAATATCATAATAATGTATGCAATATTTAAATCTATTACAAGAATGTACGCGATACACAATATATTCCACTGTTCATGCAAATGTGAACCCCCAATGAACTAATGCTCTTCAGTGGTTGAAGCATTTGCAAAATTTACAATTGCAATGTAATTAAATAACCACCCGGTGCAATCAAATAGAAAACTTTGTTTGCAAACGGAACATATGCAATTAATGCCGCACACTCCCCGTGAATAGTGGATGCTCGTAAATTTTTCTCAGCATTAGTTATCGAGAGTTAACGCTAGCTGTGTAATATAACTTCAGATTGGACTTACCTAAATCCGTTTAAACGCCCGGCACCGGTGTGCTAACCTCTGCATCTCACAGCGGAGGATCGAGGAATCCTTGAACGGATGCGAGGACACCGTAATCTTCCTATCAAATCGGCAGCAAAATTATGTCCAACGCGCGACAGTGAATTGCGTAAAAAGAAGAGACACAATGCCAGTCCACGCACCAAAGAAATTCATCTATCCAGCACACACAAAGTCAACGGTTATTCTTTTTCACTCGCGCATTGATCACTCCGATCGATACATCGATACGTGCACACGTCACCACTGTCGAACGGCATACTTCAGGGTTATGTCATTTCCCTCTCCACCGGCAAAAGGAATTCAAATTCACCGCACTTCAAGTGTCACTCGACGTGTCTACCGCGAATTATGCGACTGCCTTTTTTCCAGAATAAAGATATTCAGAAACGGAGCACCCTGTCAGACCGACAAGAACTGTCGCAAAAATATTGCGACTAACCGTGCAGCGGCCGATTGTTGCGGAACACTTTTTCTTGGCGCTTCTCGCGCATCCGGTGACCATCGATAAACACAACGAACAGTTAAGTTAATCTCGCGGCACCGCTTGTTCGTATGCTCCGCCAGCTGCTATCGAAATTCTCAAAGCGAACAGTCGATAGCCGCGGCGTGGGTTAAACTCTTCAAGCGACCTCGTTAATCGGCGATTCTTGCGGACGAGGACGCGAAGAACACCCACTCGAAAACCGTGCGCGCCGAGGATCGGGCGGTGACTGAAACCACCGTCCCGTCTTGCTCACTATCGCCCCCTCTCTATCGCTCTTCGTTCTCACCCCTCCTGTGTTCGCGTTCGCTCCTTCTCTCTCCAGCCGACAATAGACGAAATCTTCTTTTTCTACTCACCCCTTCGTACCCCTTCTATTCTCTCTTTCTCCCTCGCACCGTGACACACTCACTTCCTCAGCTGATTTCTCTTATCATTCGTCCGTCCTCCTCACCTCTGTACACCTTGCACTCCACCCGCCCCATTCTATCCCGCTTACCCTCTATCTATCTCTGTTATAAGCGTTTACTTAGCGCATAACCCCGTCCCATTTCATCGCGTAACCTCGGTCCTCGTTCGCGATATAACGCGCACCTCGTCCCACCCGTGGCTCTTCCTATATCACACGCGTGCATGCAGTCTTCTCCTGTCTCTGTTACCCTCTGTGCACGCGCAAGCATCCAGTGGGCCAGCGGAGAGTGCCACGCCTACCCCTTCCGTATACATATGGGCCACTGATGCGAGAGAGGCGCCTAACCTCGAGCTTCCCGGAGACGCTCGAACTTGAAGCTTTTTTCCAGCGACGCGACCTGCATCTAAATTCACCTGCAGGTCTATCGCACCTGGCTGCACGAATCGCACGGGCCTCTGAGGACGCAACCGATCCGGATCTTCTGGGATTCCAGGGCAGATTCGGCGGAGGACAGCGGCCGTACAATTTGAATGATAATTAGAGGCTTAAGGAGATTCTTCTTTTGTGTGGTAAATTCGAAGGACCTCTTTGGTGTAATGGTGTATGCGGTTAAATACAGCTGAAGTATTATATTATGCTTTTCAAAGGTGCAGTTTGGTTATTACAATTGTTGCCCCTTCGCTTGGCTTCGCGATTCTTGATATTCGCTGCATTGTAGTTTCATTTTTTGCTGTTAGCTCGCAGAGCAGTGCTCGAAATTCAGTATACAAATTTTCACAGCAATGCGATCGTAGAAATACTGTGCAATAATAGTGCGACTCGTGTGTGCTTTGCCGGCGAATTTGGTCGTATTTGAAATCGATAGATGGTTAATATCCTTTCGATCGATGGTCCCGTGTTTCCAGCGGATTAAGATCTCGCGATATTAATTTCTTACTGAAACATGCATTTGCAAATGATCGATTGCGGCGGTGCGGCGGGAGATGTTCCAAATTTTATACGGGCATACATCTTAGATTACGGTGGAAGGCGCGTGCGATAAATAATTCAAGGCGTCGACCGCTTCTTATAATATGCAAGTACCTTTTCTCCTCTGCTCGTTCCTTTGAAACGAATACGGAGATATCGCCTTTGATCAAATATTAAAGGTCCCCGAATTACAGATTTAATCTCGCTTTTATCCGTCTGCTCGCTTTTTGCTAAATATATACAACTGTGAGCAATGTAAAAAATCAGGAACAAAAAAATACGGGCATGTTAGTTTATGCTTTTTACGACTGCATCCTCGTAAATATTTTACCGATATCTTTTGACGAGCCCTTTCGCTGTTAAGTAAGCGTTAATATCTTTCGAATGAACCGTTTCATCGGCTAAATATGGTACTCTCTGTAGTCGCCCATGTTTTAAATAATTAAAAAAGTCAGAAAAAATGAAGGCAAGGAACAGAGTTTGCAGGCAAGCAATTATACATCAAACGACGCCAATTATATTTCACAGTTCGCCTGGACACAATAGCGGTCTTTAAAATGTTGCAGCGAAAATTTCATACTAATTGCAAGGTTTCTTATCCACCCTGCACACTCTTCTGCGACTCTTCTTCCTCCTGTCTGTAACTCGAAACAGTATTATGTACTCCGGTTTCTGAGCGAAAGGGAACCATAATTCTTCACCTTCTGTAGCTTTCCTCACGGCGTACCTATTCCACGCCCTTTAGCGAAAATTGCATTGCCTTAATATTTCAAAGCCAACCGAGTAAGAATTCGCTGATCACGGAAACGCATTATTTTTAACAAGACGTAAGGCGTTGCTCTGAAAGTTCGGTTGCACCTTTCTTGTTTCACCTTTCCATATCGCGTAGTCGTTACGCCGTCCTTTGCACGTGTACCGTTCTTCATGCTGTTATTGAAAGGCTGAAAAACACTTCCGTAGCATCGTCAGAACGTTAAGTTTCCTACCCGATCGATCGATACCCGCACAGTAGATTAAGCGAACGTTGCCAGACATCCGACCATCGACCTGCACACGATCCGCCGTGCACTTATATCAATATTCGTTCATCTTCGTTTCAACGAATACCGCCCACACCTTCTCCTCAATTTTGCGACGCACGCGAGATTAAAATATCCCGCGAGTTTAACGATCGTCCCATTTAATCGTGGCGAATACAAGAGCGCGGGGTGAAAATTGGATGCCCGTTAAATACCAAAAGAATTCTATGGCCCGCGATACCTCTATCACGCTCCTCCCTCTACGGGGCACCCGGAAAGTTTGATCCAGTTTCTTTTCCTTTCAGCGTGAAATTTAATTCCACTTTACGCGCCTGCTAAGTTGAACAGTTTTACACCCCGCCGCCATCCGTATTCATGGAACTTTCGGAAGCAGAATTAGTCTTCTGACAAGGCCAAGCTCGGCTTCCACGTTCCGCCTCGCAGCTGTCGTGTCATGCAAGAATTAGTATCACCGACGAAACACGCCACATTTCTGTTCCCGTTGTTTCACACCGGTGTACAAACCGGGCCCGGCGAGACCATTATGCATACACAAGACAACGCGTGATTTCTGAGACGATTTCGAGGTTCCTCCTGTTCGCATCTGCACGCGATAACGATCTACCGATATTGTTAAATTACTTATGCCCGTGGCTGTTGCGCAGGGGAATCGTCAAAACTGACTGGGATCGTTTCGAACACTCGCCTAACACTCGCGAGTTACACGTTCCTCTATTTAATAGCTCCATTGATATCATATTTCCGAATGATCTGAACAAATATCGCGACGATGGTGTTAAGTCAGATACATACTTTCTCGTCGCTATTATCTTGTTATTTATTTTTATTATTCCCTCAATTATCTTTCCTCTCAAGAGCTACACGAATGATACGGCATTTCCTTTAAAGTTGATCCAATTGCTATAGAACAGAAGATGTTACAAACGACGATTGTTCTCCTTCGACCAGCATAGGGTTGCCTCGAACGAGGCCGATAATCGTCGAAGTTGAATTACCAATTTGCACACCTTTGCAGAAAACAAATAGCCGTTTAAATCGCCGTCGTGGCGTATCGCCCGCGAGCCAGCCAGTGAGCGAACCTGCTGCAGCAACTATGCAAAGCATTTCCAATTTCCACGTATGGATCCGCGTGTAGCCATCGATGCACCAGACCTCCTTTATTCGCCGCCTTCCAGCTTCCCATTCTGCGCAAGTTTTCCGGCCCAGTACACTGTATGCGCTTCCATCCTCGCTTTATTACGCAACGGACATCGATTCATTGGGAGGAGAGAAGTAATGTCTCCCTTTGCTTCCGCTCGATGTTTTTTTCAAAATACCGCCGTACAATCAGCGGTACAAGTGCAAATAAATAGCGCGTCCCAAAGGCCGCGAGAATTTCGACAAACCAATTCGAATTTTGTGCAATGCCGGCTTCGAGGTAGACTGCAGTTCGTTATCGACGAAAAACTAGAGATACGGGAATAAAGATGAACGTTACAGTGGCTTGAAACTTCGAGCACCATGCTCGCAACGGTACGGCACCTCTAATCGAGATCTAACGACCGCGAAGTACATTCTGCTCTCTGTTCTTCTGTCATATTTTTCCGACGGAGATTCTCTCGGCGGTGTGGATATATTAATCAACGAGCAGGAAGACAGAAGCCGATGTAAGGCATTCCGGAACGGCTGGAAAACAATGGACAATTAATGCACGCCGTTCGTCGGGAGCATTCCACGAGCACTGAACTGCCGTGCTGCAGCCTCTTTGCGCACTGCCAGAAGTTGCACAAAGGATGGGCGAATGCCATGGCTGCTCGAGGAGCCGCGTGTCTTGATTCGTTTTTGGAAATGAACCCTTTGATTCTCGCCCCGGGTTTGCACATGTGATGAGGAACGGAAGTACGGCATAGAGAAATTCCGTGCCGGCTGATTGAAGCGTGACGTCGTTTGTACTTGATCTTATTGTCTCATCCGATATAGAGGCTCGAATTGTTGGGCTTTAAAAAATGATCGAGAAAAGTAATAGGACCTCTGTCGTTTGCGATTTATCAGTGAACGGTACAATGGATATAAAGCGGACAAATGGTACACAACGTGGAAGCAAAATAAAATTGAATAATAATACTTAGAAGTGGCCCATTTCTTTCAGCCATCTGCTTCTATTATTTAACGCGTGCCTGCTTCTACTTTATGGAAGCATGTTTGCGAGGATTGCAGCGTTTTAGAGCAACGAGCATTCAGCGAATGGTAACTAACTCGTACTGTTTGCCGTCTGTCGTCGTTCATGAAGAATAAATTCCGCCAACTACGCGGCGCGCTTGGAAATTATCTCCCTTAAACATTTCTCCGTGAAGCAAGAAAACGTATCATATCCGGAAAAAATCATATCCGTCCGTTAGTGTAATATCGAACTTCGTCGTTGCTCTGGACCACGTGTAACCAATAACCAAAAATCATCTTTGGTACTTCTGTGCGTGTCCAATTTCTCATCCCCAGGCGTAAGGGTTGATCTTCGAATTTCGACACGGGTCACATTGAGATAAAGAATTCATGTAACTGCGTTACGCCTCGGCAAGAAAAACACGTGGCATTTGATGGCGAGACATTTCACGGCAAAATACCAGCTCGGAAACAAAATCCATTATTTTTCGGCTGAAAACCTGCCGGTTGTTTGCCCCGTTAATTAACATAAGTCAGGGTCCATGCGTTCTTGTATTAAACAAGTGAGAAGGCGCAGTTTGCCGTGGCAAGAACGGTACTTACACTTGTCGGCCGCGATAATTATAATAATTACTTACAAAAGTTCTCCCTCGTGAAAACTCGATAAAACTCAATAAGCCGGATTAACCAACTGGGAGTCGGCGAGCCGGACCCGGACTTTCGCAATTACCGTTTAAATACGTGAAATCGCGTGCCGCCGCGGTGCCGCCTTCATTTTTATTTCGTTTATCGCGAGACCAGCTGTCCGAACGAAACCGCCCACGCAATTAATATTAACCTATCCCCGATGGCTCCGTTTCACTCACCTTTGACGAATTAATAATGTTTCATCGACTCTGCCGGTTCGTTTCTCCGAACAATCCGATAAACGTCTACCATTTGCGTATAAATTATTTCTGTAGGTTTTGCGCGTTGGTACGATGATACGAATGGATCGTATCATCCAGAGGAAGGATCGATTGCGTCGGAGGGCAGTGTAGTTTCGAACAATCAAGCGTGATTTGATCTGTTCCTATCGATTAAATAGATCTCTTGGACTGTGCGACGAATTGAGATTTCGAGCGAAATTTCCACATCTATATCTTTCATTGATCTCTACATTTATATTCTTTACTCTAGTAGCAGTTGTTGATTGCTGAGAGTAGCCCTCGTATTACGAACACGAATGTACTCTTAAAACAGTTTAAAGCAATTTTCCTATATTATATCCTACGTTATATTTTGTCAATGCAAAGTATAGGAATTTTTCGTGATTCGTTCATCCCCTACTTCTCAAACTAAATCCAGCTACCCGTGCTTCTAGAAGGGTTAAATTCGATTCCGTAACAAGTGTACATCGGCAAACCGCGAACCCAAATAATTATCCCGTATCGTGGCCGCCTGTAATTCCCAACATCATAGCTTCTCGTCTGAAAATAGCAGGTTCATCGCGGACACCGGTTTGCCTTTTAACGAAGAGAGAGGGAAAGGACAACGTTCGTACTTCTTCTGCACGGAAAAGTCTCGGCACGCGCACAGGAAAAGAGGACGCACGTGTCCGGTTTATCAAGGAGTCCCTTTTGCCCGTCCCTTTTCACAGGGCGACAAGAGCTACACAGAACATCCCCCGAAACCTCGGCCCGCCTTCTGTTGCCGTTAGTACGTACTTTGCATTTATCGTGTCGAAGACGTGCCAACCCCGAGTGCCCGGAGGCGTGCTCCAATATGGACGGAAATCGAAGTATGATTGAACGAGCCGTTTCAACAGAAGCACCCTTCGACGACATACCTTCCTTTAAAGAGCCACGACTTTGTTCGTATTAATGAACAGAGCCATTGTTGCTTTAGAAACGCGCTGCTCCATAAAATTAAAGCGTCATTAAATTTTCATCGAAAAATTGTCGGTCTTTGAAGTGCCGTGACTTCGCGAAGAAAGATCGTGCAACAATCTGCCTGGGTTTATCTTTAAGGGCGAAGCCACCATTTAAGCGCCACGGAATTGAATATCCGACGAAAAATTTTCTATCGGAAAAACGTAGCGGAGTATTGAAGGTTACTCTATAATGCCGCGACGTACCGACGGTACACTGTTTATTCAATCAGCAATAAAATGGCGAGAAAGAAATCGTACATCAACTGGTACGCGGTCGTCGTAAAGACGAGACTGCAATCTTTAAATCTATGGTGATTCGAGCGTCGAACCAAAATTTTTTAAACGATGCAGAGACCTTCGATTTCGACACATTTTCTGGGAAAACTAGTACTTTCAGTTATCCACTCTATTTTCTAATACGCAAACTCTCGGAAGAATATAATCCCGGTACGCGAAAATAGAGACTTCGACCTCCTTTTAAATTGAGTCAAGGTAGATTGTTGTACGATTTTTGTTCACGGAATTGAAAAAACTGAACGCCGCACTTTGTAAATACCAATAATGAACCGCGACGTTTTAATTAAAAAATTTCCTCGATACAACTATCGTCACGCAGAATTACCTCATTTTCTTTTTTTACTTTTTTTTTTGTTTCGCAGAACACCGGTCCCGTGCCCCGTCCGACCGTGGCTTTTCGTATTCAATTTCTGTTGGAAGTTCGTCGCCACGCAAAAACTGCAGCGTGTCGTATCGCGAAGTCGAAATAGGTCGCGCGTCAAACGTATCTCGTCGGGAGCGCGTACGAGCTCGGGTCCTCGAACCGAAATGCATATATTTAAAATATATCACGCGGTATAAAAAGCAGCCGTAGTTTCTACATCAACGTCACCCGTGGTTTGAACGCTACCGTCCGCCAAACTTCGGCCGCGTTCTGTTCCATTCAGTAGAGACAGTACCGGCGGTGACGTCAATCGCACGAGTGGAATTGTTGCCAGAACGAGACCCTAACGAGCAAAGATCCCCTTTAATACGAAATTTTAATATTGAAATAGAGGCACACGTCGGCCAAGCGATCGAATTGTCGGTGCGAGCAACGTCGGGACAATTTTCTCGACGAAGGTGTCGCCGAGGATGCACGTATCACTCGTGAACGTAGTCTCCTATTACGGCGGAATTAACGTCCTGAATGCATCCAGTTCCGGCTGATCATGAATATTCAAAGCAGCGGGCGCGTGATCTTCAAGAGCGTGCGTTAATTTGCCCGCCCCCTCAGAACAGAATACCGTCCCCCCGTCGAATATATCGAATATCTGTTCCCGCTAACGTCCCATTCGATTGCACGCCTTGCACCTTCTATCTATACGTCTACGTGGCCCGTCCGTCGTTCCGCGAGTTTACACGCGACGCGTTCAAAATGCGTTACCACCGATGCTGCCCCCCGGGGGCAGAGGAAGCTTCCACGGCGGGCTTAAAAGCACCGGCGATAATCGTTGAAAAAGGAGCACGATAACGGACGAAGAAAAATGTTAGAGCCGCGGCGAACGACGGCGACCTACATACGCAACCGGAGTGGCGGCTCCCCGGTCTACTGAAATATAATCGCGGTACGTTCGAGGAACGAAATCCCGCGTTCAATTGGGGGCAAAGTTCGCCCGGGAAGGCGGCGAACCGCTGAAAAATACCGCGACTCGACTCCCCTCGACTCCGTATTTCGACCGGGCGAATTGTCTTTCGGCGTTGCCTTCGATCGAGCCCGGCGAATACCGTCAGCCGCGAACGGACAACTTGGCGCAGAAGGATCACGGTGTCCTTTGGAACCGGATCCCCCTTCGTCTCGACCGCGAACTATTTTCCATTTGTCGAACTATGTCCGCGGCCTCCCGCGAGCATCTCCGTTCGACGAATAAATTCACGACACTTCGAGGGATAAACCCGCCGGGGACGATGCAACGGGAAAGTGTCGCGGTGCAATTAAAATTGAAGAGCGGTCGAACGTCGTGCCGCGTCACGGTAAAACGCGCCCCGTAGGCAGAACCGGCCGTGCAATATGCATGGGGTGGTGCCTTCTGTGCAGCACACTGGCCCGTCGCTTCTTTCAGGACGAACTTTTTTTATTGTTACGCACTTGCCAGCTTCGCGTTTCTCCTATCGTCTGTTGCGCTGTGCAAACTTTGCACACTCGCGGCTCAGACAACCCAAGGGTTGCCCTCGGATGTTTCCCCGGCGGAAGCCCGCGCGCTTCCGGCTCGACCGAGCCGGAGCTCTCCCGTCTTGCAGTATTTTTCGAAGAAGAAATTATCTTCTCCACGGTCCGGATAGGCGCGAACGCCGTGTCAACTTCGTTAGACAAATACGCACAGCAAGCAACGCGTTCCATTAAATTCTAGAATTTATTCCCCTGCTTATTCCGTGATAAATTACCGTTGGTTCTCGCGTTGTCGACGATCCGTGTAAACAACACGGCGTTCTCGGATATCCTATAGTAGTTGAGAACGGCCGGGTTAGCTGCGAACAACGGTGCGAATGAACGGCGCGATAAAAGGTGAAAATCTCCGGGCGGAGGCGCGGGCCGGTCTTAATTAAAATCTGGAACGCCTATCGCGATCTCGGACGGGCCGGGACTCGGCGAACTTTCAACGGGTTGATTTACTTAATGGAGGATATCCGAATTGTAATGCCAGCTGCTGTGAAAACGACCGGCTGTCGCGGATTTCGTACGGGAAACTTAAATACGTCACACGCTAACGCTCTAGCTCACGATATACGCGTTCGGCTGCAGGAAGTGCGGCACTCGATGAACTCGCGACGACGGATTCGAATGGCAAACAGCAAGCTCGAGGATGATCGTACTGGTGCTGTCTCGCGAAGTACCGTGTTAAACGAAAATAACAGTTTTCGAACGTTCGTCAGTTAGGTTTATCCGTTACCACGGGAGCAGCGATGAATTATTATACGCAATATTGCAATGAAGTTGTTATCGTTATCACTGTTACGGTTGCCGTTATTAGTATTATAATTTTACGTATTACTACCCGCGCCACAATTATTGCAACCAGCGTTACGATTATTATCATCGTCGGCATTACCGTCGTTAGCGTCGTTGTCCGATGCAGTGATCATTGTTGGCGTTCGAGTGTCGCGATATATTAACGCCGAGTGGGCGACGCTGGAATACAGGGCGGCGCGCGACGCGAAACGTTCGCGGACCGGAGGAAAAGGCGCCTCGCTGATAGGGAGAGCGGTTAAATTAGCAAACGAGCGACGTTCTTATCGCGACGCGGCGGGGAAACGTGATTATTCGCAAATGAAACCGACAAGGGAACTGCATCACGGGGTAATGAATTGCGCAACGAGTTGCCCGTGAAAGTTCATAAAATTCAGCCGCAGTGGAACAAGCGCAAATTGTTTCGCCCGCTCAATACCATACCCCTCTCTTTCGCTTCGCGGCTCTACGCCGTTCGTGTACGTCCGCGGGCACGGGTATGCGTTTCGCTCTGCGCCGTGCCCTGGAGAGCGAGAATATATACCGGCCGGGCAACAAGCTGCAACTTGAACCGCTTTATTTATGCGGTCGCTTTTGGGTGGAAAGCGGGAACGTTAATACGGAGGCCGCGTTCGAAGTGGCCGGATTTATTTCGACGCCGCGTTAATGGCGATACGCGCGGTCGAGGCTCGATGTTTCGTTCGCCGCGGCTGTCGCCGCCGTGGCACGACCGGTCGAATTTGTCCGCGAGTTCCGGCGAAATAAAGGGATAAAGGGCCAACGGCGGCCCGGCCTGTTTAGCGAAGGGGAGACGACGAGTCGACGGGGCGGCGGACGTCAAAAATACGACGGGAACCGCGACAAATCGAATTACGCGGAAACGACCGCATGCAAATCGACGGGATCCCTGTTCGCCCCCTCTTTTTTTTCTCCCCGTGTCCGAATGACGCGGGTTGAAAAGGCAACCCGAAACGAGCCGGCGACTCGCTCGTCTCGAACGGAAAAATCTAATTACCGACCGGTTGCCGGACGGAATACAGGTTCACGATCGTTTATAATTACGGGATGAATGTACGTATGGAGATAGGTCGAGCCGACGCTATTGATAGTTCCGAGAAGGGATTTGCACTCCGATGGATTCGATTCGCGAAACAAGAGTACGCGGTTGTAAGTGGTTATTTATGAGGCGGGTGTGTAAAGGGGGTTGGTATAAAAAATATTATGCAGAGGTCGATTTTCTTGTCGGCTACGAAAATGCTGATTGGACGCGCGCGATGATTTTTATCGCGATATTGAGCGACTTCGCGTTCGATTATTTTTCCGAAATAAAGGTGTGTTAAATTTGAACCCGAAATAACTGACCCCCGACGGAGACTTCAGAGGAACCGAATGGATATAAAATAAACTAAATACGAGAGAAGATCCCTCCTCCAAAGTTTCTCGTCACGCTTGTCTTCCGTCCAAACACGTACCCCCGAACACGACCCTTTACAAGTATACTCGCAACCCCCGTAATACCCAGCAGATCCTCTTACTGCTAACCGAAGTCGTGGAAAATTCCGAACCGATCTTACTTTTATAAAGAAGACATTTAGGATACTGTTCTTGAAGCGTATGCCCCGAATTCGCCGCAAAAGTAAATCTTCTGCAACCGAACAAACATTAAAAGTTTGCTGAGAAACGTTTCGTTCGTGAACGACCAATTTCCAAGCGATTTTTATAGAACGGCAATATATAACAACATTCGTCTAACGAGGTGAATATTTATGGACGATTCGATCGTCGAGACTTTTTTAAATTGCTAATAATCACGCGAACCGCTTAATGTGCGCGAAATCTCAATAACTGACTATTCAATTATGATATTTCGAGCGGCGGCGACGTCAATTAAGGCTTCGTTTAAATCCGAATAAACAAGTTTCGCCCCTCGTTATTCCCGAAATAATCGCGGTGGGTCAGCAAGAAACGGGCAGGTAGTATCGAGCTGGTCTGCCGAACAAGGAGATACTTCTCGGCGAACTTCGGAGATCTCGAAGTTTGCGGCCGCTTATTGAATATGCGCCAACACCTCGGCGAACTTTCAGTCCACGAATTTCGACCGGTCGCGACGAACTGGCTGGCCCGATGAAATCTTATCTGCGCCTTCCCCATTCGATATTGCGACCGTGCAGCATTTAAACATGTCGCATTGATAAGCCGTATGTCTTACGAACTTAACATCCAACTTCGAACCTTATCAGGAAACCTCGTCCGTTCCCTCTATTTAAAACAGAAATATGTACAGATCAATTCAGAGTAAGTTTCTAAACAATTTGTATGAATTGAAAGAGAATTCAGTGGCTGCTGAATTGTTGTAGAAATGTAATCATTCATAATGCTCGCCGAGCACGGGAATTCAACAAATTAATTTCCCTTCTACGCAAACATTTATCCGTCCATTCATACAAAACGATTCTTCGATACCTGTAAACTCTGAGCCTCGTTTGTGTGTACACGTGCTCCGTCTCCGTGCACGCCAGACGATGTTCCAAGGAACTTCGTTTCCATACGAGGTAACGCAAGCAAGACTAACCAGTCGTTTCGCTCAATCCCAAGCTTCCCACGGAACTGGCATGTAAGTAGAGGAGAAATAATCTTCCCGGGCGGAACTCGGGGGCGTATTATACATGTAACGGGTGGGCCGCGACGTTCGACGGTATAATTTACTTAAGCATCAACGTTGTCAGCTGCGGGGGAGGTGGGGTGGTGGAAATACGGTGAGTTTATTAAGAAATTTCGGGAACGCCGAGACTCGATACAGCTGACAGCGAACACGCAGCGCCTCTGAAAAGTTTTCGAGACGGTAATTTCGTTCGTTTCGCGCCGATAACCGTTTCATACCGAAAAGCTCGTTCCGCTTTTACTGCAACGGCGCTACGTTCTCGCGGATACGCCGCCCCTAAACGTGCCTCCGTAATGCAATCAGGAATTACGTGATTCAGTCCGTGCCTCTCCTAATGCGTAAAATCGTATGCAACATAAATTCCGTTCAGGGGTACGATATACGTAGGCGCGTGTAAAAACAGTCTCGCCCGCGTGATTAATTAACCCGCGAATGGACAGAGGCCGGTAATCGCGTTATTTTTATTTACAAACAGTTGCATTTCGTGGATGAACGTCGGCGTTGCAGGCACCGTGCGCAATAAAACGAAGAGGAATCCAAATGGGGCAAAAGTTGTATCGTTCCCTACGCTACCCTCGGTTCCGACAAGTATAATCCAAAGCGAGCGATATTTATCTTTCATGGATTGTTCCATTACAAAAAGATATTGATCGACGCGTTACACAAATATCATCGCTCAATTAATTCATTTCTTACAAGTAGTTTCTAACTCCAACGCGGGAGAAACGTGCCGTGGAAGTGACGATAGAATAAAAAGAGAGTCAATATTCGCACGATTATCGGGTCTCTCGTCGGTGAAAAATTGAAATCTAATTCTCTTAAAGGGACGCCACGTCTGTGTTCACCGACAGCCAACGAATTTCTACCCCCCTCCCCGCACGAGATTTGCATTTAAAATGTCTTGCTTATTTTTCGCACCCCCGGGAGGGCGGTTCGAGGACACCGGAACGATAGCTCGAAGAAACGCGCGGATTCGTGGCGGTTTCCTCATCAGGGATGCAGAGGGGTCCGCGGTAAGTTTCCCGGTGCAAATTTCACGGCTGCCTCGCCGCTGTCGGGTCCCGCAGGTGAAATCTTATCGCGATTTCACGCGGTGATCGCCGGATCCGCGCATATATCGCGCCCGCGATAAATAAGGCTGACCCATTTAACAGAGACGGCCACGGTGGGTCAGAGCGCATTTCGTATTCCGGGCCGGTGGCGGAGCACTTTATAGAACCGGGTCGTGGTAGCAACATACCAATTAGCCGGTTTGCATGGCGTGTACGCGCCGCGTAACGTTCTCCTTTCCGCGGAAAACACCCGGCAAAAACGTCCTCGAGACACAGAGTCGCGCTCACCCCGTGCACCCTGGCCAACCAGCCGTGATTGATGCGGCAGTTCGTGGCGCGGAGACGCCGCCGCCTTCCACGAAATTGTGAGTCTTTGTAAATAATTTTCGAATTTGTCGTTCGGAATGGGAGAGCGTCGAGGTGAAATTTCGTTGTGTTCGTTGAGAGAGATTTATCGTAGAATGACCTGCGCGTCTTATATTGCGCAGCGCGCGAAGTTAATGGCGTTCGAAATGAGTAATATCAATTATTCCTGGACTTAATGATCGAACATTGCGAACGCGACGACAGATATTACGCGTGATTAATAGGAATCCGTGTACGTATATGGTAAAATTCACGCTGTGCTGAATGCAGTTTGTAATATTATGAACCACCATGTGCGTCCGAATAAATTCCGAGAATTATTTTTGCAGGAACTAAAGAGATACTGAATTATTCTTTCACCGTACGTCTGCGAAAAAGGGAGAGTTCGATCCCCTTTAAGGCATATCCAACAGCCTGCACAGCTTGTACGTGTATGTATATCATGTTTGAAGTTCTCCGTATAATAGTTGGCACCGTGAATCTTCCGAGAGCCCCGTACAAAGTATCCTGGCAGCCTTTTCGAACGTACACGTAGGCGTGGAACGTGTATCAGGGCATGAAGCACCACGAAAACATAGGATTGGCAAACCTGATACGCTACCCTCCCATGGTACCCACACGGTGTACTTATCTGCTTTCTTTCCCAAGACAATTTTCACTCCTCCGGCAACGTGATTTAGTGCGGCATCGGGCCACGGGACACAGTAATTTCCATGGATATTTCGCTCGGGAAACAAACCGGTAAATGTATTTACCGGGATCCGGCGGTAAGTCGCGGTCGAGTGTGTGAAGAAAATATGGGGTTCGTGTGGGGTGAACAGGGAGGAACGAGGGTCATTTCCATAGGTGGAGGAATAACGAGTGCGCGAAGATTGTAGCGTAGTATACTTCACTACTTATGTTTGCAAACAGTTTCGTCGACGTAAAGTTGTGCAAATGAAAATTGCAGGGTAGAAGATTACGTACATATTATTTCCGTTTACGTAACGAGACTTTATGAGTAACAAGTCCTGTCGGCGTATCCCTGCCGAATTCTTTCAACGTCGAGGGCGAAGCAGGGAACGAGGGAACGGTGGAAAAATAAAAACTATGCATTTAATGATCGACTAATAAAAAGTGATTGCCGGCGGTGTTTCGGTAGTACATTCCACGGCGGTATTTTGGCTAATTGGAAGGCGAATTCGTTTCGACGATCGATACACCGTATAATAATTAATGCATCGGACCAAAAAAAAAAGAATTCTAACGAGTGTTAACGCGAATCATACAAACGTGAAATATTTGTATACAAATTCGTGCACATTTTTCCGAAGGTTCGCCGAACGAAAAGATGAAACAAGTTTAATTTTGCTTCACGGCATCGGCTTGATATACCTGCGTGCACCGCGAACAAAAGGATTTAATGCCTCTCGCGTACATATTTTCCGCGAGGAAATTTTCGAAATGAATAATCTTCGTTTCGACGATTAATTTCGACGTTAACACGTTTCCTTAACGCGCTCGCCATATTGATCGAGAAGCGTTCACGAAAATCGTGCGCCGCGTGGCGGAACAAAATCATCGTCAACCGTTAAAGGGTCCCGCGATGCCGATAAATGGAGGGGCAGAGGCACAAATTACCAGCTTGTTTCACTTTGTTCCGCGAAACAAAGCGCTGATTTAAAGGCGCCCGAAGTTTCGCCGTCGAGGTTGCTCTAATTTTTCCCTCGGGCCGTCCTGTCCATTGTTACCAATGAATATACAAACCCTCTCCAGCGCTCCAGTCAGTTTCGCCACATGTGAATTTTTCCGCCTACAATTTGCACACCTTTCGCGATACAGGTATATTAATGCCCCGGCATTGTTCGTCAACGAAAACGTTATTCCGAGTTTCGCGTTGGCGCGAAACTCGACTGTTCGTAGCGTCGAACGCGACGCCACTACTCCGGCGAACCGTGATATCAAAATTTCGAAAGCCGGCAAGAATATTTATATCGCCCGTAAATCTACGCTCTAAGCGCAATTATCGTGGCATCACAATCGAATGCAAGCGGCGGCGTTATCGCCAATACTTTCCAAGAATATGTTCTATATAAAAACTGCCAATACTGTAATATCATTTATATGCTATCGTCACAAAAAATAGTCTCATTAAACTCAACGCTGGAAATGAATTTCCTTCGACAGTTTAATCTCGTCTCTACTCGAATTACATAACCGACTTTCCTCCACCGATGGAAAAAGCGGAAATTCTCAACTATTTTTCGTGGAACATAATTCCAACGTTTGTTGTCGCGAAACTTCGCCGCGTTCGTACGATCTCGTTGCAGCGTCCGGTGTAGCGTGTGCTGGCAGGAAATCGTACGGGGAGAGACGAAACGGGACGTGCAGTGACGTGTCCGGATCGGACGACCGCCGTTTTTGGAAGTTTCAGAAAATTGCCGGCCCCGTCGACAGGAAAACACTGGCGAAGGACAGACTCTCGCGTCCTTCCTCCGTTATAACGCGCGGCCATTTTTGTAACAAATGACCCGTCGGTCCGGATGCTGTGCCGGACGGGCACCGACAAATACCTACGCTGTTGTGAAGTTTTCGCCAGTCGTGTACGGTTAAGTAAACAGCAACAAAAAGAAAACGAAAAAAAGGAAAAGGGAAAGAAAATGGAAGTACACGGGGGAAAAAGGAAAAAGGGGGCGAGGTATAAAAAGTAGGGAAAAACGGTGCTGAAGGTAACGGAAGTCCTCATAAATATTTAACGCGAGTAACCTGCTTCCATGAGAATTCTACTGGCCGCTACCTTGGATGGAACGGAGAAGATCCAACAACCGTGGTTGTCTCCCCTCAAACGCATATGACCACAGAAATTGGGGTGATCAAGACGGGCAGTTTCGAGATTTTCAAATCCGATGCTCGATTCTATTGTGAACGATGGCGTGGCAAGATTAAGCTGTACCGCGTGGAATAAGAGATAATAATTTATACGCGAATCCGTATTGCAAGTTATATCCGTCTGCTGATTTTTTTTTTCTCTCGAATTTTATCGGCGAGATTTTTAACGCCAGATCCAACTCGAGGGCGTAATATATTCCCCTAACCGGTATACGAGTACATTACGTAGTACTCTGCGAGCAATTACCAAGTCAGCGATCCACTAAGTGAAGTGTATATACTTAGAATCTTAGAACGATGCTTCTGTCGTCGTTGAAATACCTTTTTTTCCATTTTTTTTTTTTCATTTTGTGAATACGAAATTAAGCAGATAGACACGATACTTTTCCATCGCATTCGCTTGGCTCCTTCTTTCTTTTATGGTAGCACGCGTCTCAATAAGCTCGATTTCCCTTGGCACGAGGCAGAATGAAACGCGACTAACGTTCAGAACGCTTTGACAATAGTGTGTCGAACGGATTTTCCTGGTCCCCGCGCAAACACAATAGACAAAACATCGGTTTTCGACTGCCTGAAACGCTGGTCCGGAAAATCGACGCGATCCTCGCAGGCGTCGTCGCGGAACTTTATTAAAGCTGCGTCAACGCGTTGCACTGCGATTTTCGATGAATTTCTCGCGCTCTTTCGAACATGCCGCGAGAGCTTCGTCGCGAATAAAGGAGCGATCGAAAAATGATTCGGCATCAAGAAATTGGCCAATCCGTCGTTAACCAAAAATACAGCGAGATAAATTAAGTTCTCCGATCTTTTCGCAACGAGACAGGCCCTTTGATCGTTTTCTTTCATCGATCCTCCCGGCCGTTTCAACGTGGGAAAATGAATTTCAATTCTTTTGCGCCTGTTCCTTTTCACCATTCTCGTTACCTTTACGAAAACATACGACAAAAAGCTGCATCCTGTTATTTTTCTAGCACAGTTGCTGTCGGTGATAATGTTTTATTAAAGTTGCCCACGTGTCGTTACACCACAGTTGCTTGCCAGAAGGTTGATAACAGGTACGGCACTTGTCGGGCATTTTTCTCCTCGTTGCATGCGCGGGCCTTTCGACGATGTACATTTTTGCAACCCTTTGATCTGCGTGACGGCACGCACAGAAACGTCCACTGGCGCGTAACTTACGCGCGTTACAAACGACACGGGGCCAAAGTAAACTTGTAACAAAGCGACGGAAAAGGGAAACAGGCGACGGATTCAGTATGAATTCCGCTCACTTAGTCGCGGGTGTATTAATTCACGCGAAACGCTTCCGTCCCGGCTTGCGCGTATTAAAATTTGCATCGGTGCGTTGCGTTGTATCGCTGAAAAGTACGCGGGCGGCGGAAAAATTTAAAATTTAAATGATCCGCGCAATCGTACCGCGTGACGGCGAGTGCCGCCCCTATCGTGTTGCTATTTTTTTTTTTATTGAAAATGAATTTTCGCCGTCAGAGGCGACAGTCTGTTCACAAATCGTTCACTTCGTTATTGTCGCAATACCCCCGTCGAAACGTTTCCTTCGTTTCGTCCTTCCGTTTTGTAATTCAATTGATCGGAACAGCTGCGGAACGATACCGATGAATGAAGGGATTCGCGGTGTCGAGAACGATCTTCGTCGATTGCGATTTAAATATTCATAGATCTCGCTGATTTATAATTATCCACCTTGGGTTACGATTTATAATGTTTAATTTAATTCGCGTTAATTTTCAATGTACATTTTCTGCGCATCGGACCCCTCCATGTTTCAACGTCGCACCGGCAGAAGCTGTGCTTTTAACTTTTACACAGCGAGACGATACATCCCGTTCGATACTCGAAACGGTCATTTCATCGGCGCGGTTTCGATCATCGTAACCGTTCGACGGTATTTATTTTACGGGTATCAGTCTGGAATGTGTCTGAACCATCGCGAACACGGATGTATGCGTCTTGAAACGAAAAAGACCTCCATCCATTTCATTCCACCGTTCCGTGGCACTTCGTTACCCGAACGGTGCATTGAAATTAAAATACTTGTAACTTCGGCCGAGACTAAATAATGCAAATTACCCAACGATACACAAATATTTCTCCCGTCAAATTTTCGGGTAACAGCAAAACTTTGTATCGCAATTAAATGACACAAAAATGTTTCCGCGATCATTACAAAACTTCGCTGATTTCGTTTATTATTTATTTACGCTTAACTACTTGAATAAAGACTTATTATTGGTAGCAGTGGCAATAGTAGTAGTACAATTTTAACCCCAGTACGTCCAAACGTCAAACGAGGACACCGTGCTAGTATCCCCCTTCATTCCCGACGCGATACACGAAGACCGTCCCTGAAATTAACCAAGAAATTTCTGAGAACGAAAGATCTTTGTAATCACTTGGCCCGAGGCGGACAGATTTTAGATAATTATAGCGAGCCGGTTATAAGCTTACTGCCTTAATCCACGCTTACGACTGTAAGTCCTGGCTGAACTTCCGGTCGTCGACGAGCATACACAGCAGCGTTTTATCAAGACCAGATCCGATTAGAACTTTCCCGCGTTGTCGAAGAAAGGTGATAAAACGCCAGCGGCGTCGAGATTTCATTTAACCAGGGAATAGAGCGGAGGAGTTATGAAACGGCCGGGCGTGTATCGCGAGTATTAAGCTCGCCCCCTTTTAGAGCCGTATGTTTCAGCGAAATTAGTGGAGTGTTAATTCAACGCCTGAACAACGCTCGTTCTTGCGCGACTGCCCTGCAACACGACGGTGTAACGCTTCTTATTTCAATCACGATCCAATTTCCATAGGCGTGTAATACTTTCTAAGTCGAAAGAAGCAAGGCGGCGATCGAACTCTGCCGTCCGCGCGTTACGCGGGCACAATTTTCTTCCATTTCGTCGCGATCACATTTTTCATCTCGCTTTACGCCTTGAAATTTGATATCTCCGGACACAGTCGCGATTAAACTTTACCCTTCCATTATCCGCGTGCAATTTTTGTTCCTTTTCTCTATACGTTCAATCAGCGTGGCGAAGACGCGAGAATTTCACCCCGATTATCTTCACGCGTCCCGGCTACAATGCGGCGCCGCTTGTTAAACTTTCTTCTGCTTAATAGCAATTGTTGTTCGTGCGAAGAAGTCGATGAAAGTTTGCCGATTCCCCGAAATAAGTTGAGAGATACGAAGCGCCAATGGCGAAAATAATTATGCCCCGGCGGAAAAGATTTTTCTACGCGAATTGATGGGGGCAATTTAAACGCGGGGACCAGTGCAACGACGGGGAGGAATACTCGTTTCCCCGTCGCGTTTCCCTTTGCGGAGCGACATAAGAAACGGAGAATCGCGGCGGAAATCCTGCGAGCCGCGCTTCCGTGTCGCGCTTTCGAACGAACAAGCCGGGTCGGTTTTAAAAGGCTGGCTTATTATACCGGCGCAATGTTTGAAAACTTCCATAACAGCCTGTCGAACCCCTCGGCACGTCGAACTGTTCGATGAAATTTCGCCACTGAACTCACGTCCGTTGCGACAGGTTCGACGACGCTACAATTGAAGCACAACGTTCCCGTATTAATCTCGCTACAGAAGCTCAACGTTAATCACCGGTCCGTCCACCTGCGTGATTTATCTTTCCAGAAGAACGGAAGGGTATTTTCATGCCGGGACGAATTTAGTATCTCAAATAATCTCGTCGATTTATCCGGCTTGCGTAAGTGTTATGTAAATAACATTAACGCAAGAAGCGCCGCGAGAAAGGTACAAAGTTATGTCGTGGCTCGAGCGCATTTATCACCTGTCCGTTTTTCGAGGGACAAATGGGGTTCGTCGACCGCGCGGCGGTCGCGGACATTTAAAAATATCGCCGAGCTGACGGCGGAAGAGATTTTCCTTGAACTTCGCGGCACAATTATAGACGCGAGGTTCAACGAACTCCAGAAAGGTTCGAACGTCATCGGCGTTTCACAACGGAGCCACGCATCGTAACGGCGTCGAAGATTGATCCCGAGCGATGGCACGCGACGCCCGCGTAATTAATAATTACTGGCCAGCCGCAAAATTATTCGACATCGCGGTAATGGCAATTGTATCGTCGGCCGTCGCGTGTTACCGCCACGGATTTTCGACAAAGCGATTATCTGAGCTTCGAACAGTTACCGCGCAATGATCCTTGTTCCCTTTCAACGTCGCGAAAGGTGTGAAATGAACTACGAATAATTCGAGCAACGTTCCCATGTAATTCCCTAGCTGATTGAAGAGAAACACAATTATGGTATTTATTTCACCATTCTAATTGACGTATCATTACCTGCCCTCGTCGTATCGATCACGTGCACCTAATTGTAATAGAAACTTCGTTCACTCATCCGAGAATTTTGTTCCCTCGATTATTTTTATCGCCGGCCTCGCAACGAACAGTTTCGATATCAAACCGGACGAAGCTTTTTAATCCTCGCCCCTTCTCGTTCGGCGCAAAAACGAAACGAAGGATTGCCTCTCCATTCTCTCCCTATGCCTCTCCGTCTATCTCTACCTCTCGAACGTTCGCCATCAATGGCAAACGAGGAGACAGACTACGGTACACGAATAATAGAAGAAAGGTAAACGTTCGTAGCCGCGCGTGTTGGACGCGTAAACCTGGCTCGTTTCTACAGCGAAGCCGAAATCTCTTGGTTCAAGATTTACTGCCTTCATCTCTGTAAAATTCTCGGCGAGATTTTAAAGGTAAGACAACTGAGCGTTGCGTTCGCGGTGCCTTTTTCGAGAGGAGATGAAATTCGGTGTTCCGAGGGAAGTTTCTTGCCCGAGGGATGAACGGTTTGACAGCAATCAGCGGAAGTGGAAGAATAATAGGCAGACAGGAGGCTGTGCGTCGGCTTTATTGTTTCTCGGTTTCGAGGATATGAGAGATCTGTGATGTAGAATGGACGTAACAGAGATGTATTGTGATTCATGTCTGACGTGCTCCGGATAAAAATGTTCCTTATCTATGGGACAACGCAGTAGAAACCGTAATTGCGATGTATAGCGTAATAATAAAAACAAAAAGAAGAATAACGAAAATTCGAGACGCAGTTATAGCAAGTAAAAAATGTAGAATAAGACGATATTATTATACTAAGATTAATCCAACACATTCGCATCCGCGCCTTTCAGTAACAAAGAAACGCAAACCAGTGGACGAACGCGGCGTATAGAAATAAATCGACGATCAGCCGGAATAAGTGTGCCACAAATCACAGTGGCGCACGTTTGTTGGCCGTTTTCAGCGGCGTTTCGCCGTTCCATCTTCCATCCCGAAGTTGGGGAAAAAGGGGTACGGAGTAACGACAGCGGAGAGTATCCGTGGAAACCACGGGGACAGCAGAGGGACTGGCATTTGGCGTTTTGAAACGAAGAATGATCGCCGTCCATCTTTTCGGTAACGGAGTTTCGTTTCTCGTGCGAGAACATCGGATACCTGTCTCTTGGGTTTCGATAAACTTTCTGCTGGACCACGTAAGACTTCCAAAGCGGTATCTTTAACAAAATTTCGGTGAATCATATTTTTTCTTGACAGATACATCTATTGCGTAAAGAAAAAAGTTATTTTCGCTTCTACACTATTGTTAATTCGTTCCACTTTTCTCCTTCTGTTTATTTTCTCCGTTCTTTCTATCATTTTCTATTTGCGTCCCGTTCCTTTTCCTCTACGGGGTGCACAACTATACGGCGTATTAAAAAATCGTAAAATATGATATCCGTGTGCTTTACTAGTTATTTATACAGTGAACAAAGTGTTTCGGCGAGAAATTCCGCGGTTCTTACGTTAGAAGCAGGAGACTATCCCGGG
The DNA here is from genome assembly GCA_963969485.1 of Nomada goodeniana. Taxonomy (NCBI): domain Eukaryota; kingdom Metazoa; phylum Arthropoda; class Insecta; order Hymenoptera; family Apidae; genus Nomada; species Nomada goodeniana. The sequence goes on from OZ018301.1 coordinate 22,352,020, forward strand.
GAATTGAAAAGATATTCCACACCGCGAAGTTTGATCGATTCCGAATATTCTTGGTAGTTCATAGTTTTATGAACGTCGACTTTCGGTGCCCGAAGTTTACGTCGCCGAATTACCATCGTCCGCACTGTTGCACGAAAACGATAAAGCCAGTCTTTTCACAAGTAATACTCGTCGTTACTTGAACGCTTTAGACAGAATGAAACGCGACGCGTTCAAATATTTTTATGATGTCTGTCCCATAGATATTGGTCGAGAAACCGTGATGGAAAGGCGTTTCAATTAACTTATGAATTCTTCGATGTGCCTCGTCGCAATGGTGTCATAAATAGCTGAAACTATAAATTTCGAATATTTCACAAAACTGCGGTAAACCACTGTAGAGTATCAAGAGTATCGATTGGGTTCAATCCTTAAATAAAATAACCGTGTATCAATAAATATGAAGCTTCATTGCAAAATTCTGAATGCAAACCCGTGACTTTTTTTCATACATTTCATGTCCTCGATAATTTTTCCTTTTATCCTATCTGGGAGGAAATTGAACACAGCTCCTTTGTCAGGAATCAATGCTTCATTAATTTTGTAAGTAAAAGTTCAAGTGTTAAACATCTTTAACATTACTAAATCAGTATTTAAACTTCTGTGATATGACCTTTTTAGGCGCCTTTCGTGCAGGGTAATATGAAATATTGATCCATTAGTGTAAAGAATGAACAATAAGGTAGGAAACAACAGTTGTTGTTCCTGAAGCCATTTTCGTGTCACAGACGAGATATAGGAATAGACAAATCATCTAACTTAGTGCTTCAATGCACCTACTTTTGGATGCGCTTATCCGGTTACCCGTAATTAAAGCTACAGCAACGATGTATTTTTTATTGTCTAGCTCATTATCTCTCCTTTCATTCGAGATGTCGTTGATTAAAAGCGGCCCAGTAGAACACGAGATAATTGAATTTGTTTAAAGAAATTATAAACAAATGCGATTACTACCACTTCCTGACGAGATACACCAATAACCATACATCACAAATTAAAGCTAGGAGTGTGATCTAACATCTTCAACAGGTGTCAACATTCTTCGACGTGCGGTTCAATTGTTATAAACAATTAAACAATTAAAATTGTTATTACGGCCAACTGCATATAGTTATAACAACGGGTATTTTTTATCGGGTAGCTTATTCTCTTCCCTTTCATTTGAGATGTCGCTGATTAAAATTGGAATAGCAGAAGCCGAGATAATAATTTTTAAACATTTTATCACTAACGATATGTCGATAATCGTGTATGTGGCGCCATCTCGCATTTGCGGCCTTTTTTGCAGTTTGCCGCGGCTTCAAAACCGAATTCCTGGTTTACATCGTTAATTTAAACAATTGCGTTTTTCTCAGCTTCTAATGAATATTTTTTAACCGGACTTGTCCTAAATTAAAGTTACCAACAATAGCTATCCAGGAATTCGGTTTTGAAGCCGCGGCAAACTGCAAAAAAGGCCGCAAATGCGAGATGGCGCCACATACACGATTATCGACATATCGTTATTGATAAAATGTTTAGAAATTATTATCTCAGCTTCTGCTATTCAAATTTTAATCAGCGACATCTCAAATGAAAGGGAAGAGAATAAGCTACCCGATAAAAAATACCCCGTTGCTATAACTATATGCAGTTGCCTGTAATAACAATTTTAATTGTTTAATTGTACATAACAAATTCAATCTCGAATAAAATATTGTTAACACCTGTTGGAGATTGTACCTTGAAGCCGTACCTTTTATTTGTGTCGGTTCATCATTAATATCAGTCGCCTGCAACTCGGAATAATGGCATTTGTCTTCAGTCGCCCGATTGTAATCAACGACATGTTAAATTGAAGCTCTTGTTTCAAGGAACTATCTCCTTCTTGTTTAGAACAGTCTGCGTGTACAATTACTATGAAATTGTCAAACGAATACTTAAATTATTTTTAAAAGATAAATACCGTAAGTAGCATTCATAAATCGCATATGGCCGTGTAGCAACGTTCCGTAGCTTCGTTTTAAGGACTTCATCATTATGTTCTGACGTTCTCCTGATGCAAAGTGAAAATTTTGGACTGGAACTGTTGACACAGCCCCTGAAAATTAATTTCTTGAAAATTCAGCGAGAGTACATCAAATTCCATGAATTTCTGAGGTTCGGATACCTCCTCTTACATCATGTTTTGCTGATACAAATCGACGATTTTCAGCCGAAATTCTTGCCAGAAACACCGAAGAAGAAATTCAAGTTCTTTCATATATGTACATGCACGTTGAAGAACGGAGCTTTCCAAAGATCAAGGCGAAAACTAGCCATTATGAAAAGTAACAGTCGCAACGAAAGAATAAGTCACCGCGTAAAATGATGGCAATAGATCTTCCAGCAAATCCAAAGAGGTCAAGGCGCTCATCAACCTCGCGAGGCACAGCAGTCACCTACCCGTGTCTTCTACTTCACAGTTCCCCGCACTCTTGTAAAAGCTACATCTATTCAAAGCGCAGCGGAACGCTCAAAACATCCGCATCCATCATTCCAAACAAGGGTTCCCGATTTACATGCCACCACAATTCCCATCTATCTTCGACACCACAAATAATACCCCGACCGGATCATCATTCAAACCCCACGAAATTCAATCTACCTTAAACATTATGCACCTGACAAAATACTTCCTTCCAACGGCGGACATTCTTCAAGTAAATACTGTCGAAGTTACGATTCTCGTTCGAGACGTGAAAAAGAAGAGGGCAGAACGAAGAGGGACGATCCCAAACGATTCTTACTTCACCGCCGGTAATAAGACGGAAACGCGTCACCCTTGGTCGTGGAACGGGCGTAAAAAGGTGGGAGCAGGAGGGATGATCGCAACGAGGGCGAAAGGGAGGCAAATGGACGAGGAAATGTAGAACGGGAACGCAGAGCGGTATCGCGCGAGCGTTAAATCCAAGCCGAAAGCTCGAGCGACGCCAAAGTTAAATATAAATGTCGCGGCAAGCGGATCCTGGACCGATGAACCAGCGGATCCACCAGTCTCTACGTGGACTTCATCGTGGTTCGAACTGTGAAAAACGGTCCCAACCGATTCGTCGAGCGTGTGCTGTTTTCTTCTCTTTATTTTATTTTTTCTGTTCCTTGCCGTAACGATCCTCCTCGATCGTCGTGGACCATTGTGTGTTTGAAGTTCGCCGGGGAACGCGAACCCCGACGAGAGTTCGTGATATCGGAGCTTGAACGAAAAATCGAGAGGGAAAAAGGCTCTCCGATCGCAGGAACCGTGTGAACGATTACCCGTGTGTCCCGTTCGGAGTTTTCTAACTGGATTGCGTTGATCGACTGTGTCAGCGGAACGACGTCTCTTCGGTATCGTTTGTATTTCTTTGGGTTTTATCATTAATCTAATTATTCTTGTTATTAGCATCGGAACAATTACTATTAGTATTATGTGCTTAACAGAGTTCGTTGGATTGTTTGAGACGATACAGTATTTTCATTTAATTATTTATCAAACAGAAAGAAGATCCATGGAAGTTAATATAATTTCCACTGCTTGTTCGTACGTAATATATATATATATATGTAAAGTATGATACAACCGTATGGTTTACAATTTTTCTAGAAGCTCAAATCGATACCCCTTTAAGTTATCCAAGTCCCTTCATAACGTCGAGTTTAACATTGCTCCAATACTGAAGGGGTTCGGTTAAATGTTCCAATAGTAATTGCCCATCGGGGTTAACCGGTACGAGCAACCTGTGTCAGGAGCAGCCGTTCTGAACGGCGACTATTTCTGTTCGTTAATTCGGCAGTAATCTTATTTTTGGACGCAGCATCCGAGGTCCAGGATCCAGCGAGCTAACAGCCGTTTAACTTTACAAAATGCCCGTTTCGAAGTCTATTTTCTCCTACGACACGATCGTTCCCTCCTCACGTACCACGGCAGAGGCATTAGCGGCAAGATAATTAACGTACCGTCCCTGAATTTTTACGTCCTGTATTCCCGACATGTCGAACATCGTTTCCCCTGCACCGTTGCGACATAAGCTCTGCGCCTCGTATTTTTATCCGCTTGCAGTAAAAACTCGTGCACCTGGTAATCCCGCGTAAGCTGGACACCGTCGTCGAGCGGCTTGCTTCATAAATAGATTTCGATTGCTCCCTTCACGAAAAATTCGACGGGACGAACACCGACGCGTGCACGTTTCTCTCGAAGACGCACCACCCACACCCCGGTTTGTAAATGGCGTTCGTGAACTTTAACAGGAACGAAATGGACGGGTGTCTTTGACCAGCCAAGTTTGTTGCTTTTGAGGGGCGGCACGGTGCGCTGAATGAATTTTTTCTCACCCTTTCTCCTCCTGTTTGTTTCCACAAGTCCGGAACGGAGCTGCGTTAATAGTCGTACGCGCGCAATGTAGGGTAACATTAAGGGGAAAAAGTCGATGTCAAAAAGGCAGATAACGGTGAAATGAAATTGGGTAGAAATTGGGTCAGGATCGCGGTTCCATTGAATCGTATATCGTTACTAACATACGATCCCTCGGCGTTCGGTTTATTTCTATTTCTCTTTATTTATGCATCGACGTCGCGCGGAACGGTTCGGGCCTGTTTCAAAGGACAAAATTGAACACGGAGAAGAGCAACGCGGCAGCGATTCGTAACGATCGAAAAATGATAGCGCCACGACAGTGTTCACGTTCCGCGTGTCTCGGCAAAGGCTAATTGTAGGTGGTAATAATCGCGTCACTTTCGGAAATATCTTTTAGTAGTTGCAAATATACCTGCCGTGTCGGACACGTCTGTGGGCACTGCTCGAATCGTTCTGAAATAGAATTGTCTCTATATTTAGCCGGCCTACACTCGATATTCAGCCAAAAACCTTTAGACCTTCCACCCGTGGTTCCACGTCTGCCGAACTTCCTTTCGTTGCGTAGAAATTCGTTCGCGGTGTTTCCCGAAAATCGATATTTCATTCAGCGCGTAAATATATCGTCTCGAAAGACCCTTACGTCGAGATAATCTGCGCTCGAAATCGCCAATGTTAACGTCGCTACGTTAGAGCGGGGTGGAACAATCTGGAGGCACCCTTGCACCGCGTTCACCCCCATAGAAACGTATTAGAAAGCGCGAGGATAACGAGTGTCGTTAAACTTTTCTGTTTGTTTCTACCGCCTCTTTGCATCGTGTATTGCCACGCACGGCGCCCCGATTTGTTCATTACACATTTTTCACGCGCCACCGTTCACGACTCAGCGAGAAGACGGACAATCTAAGCGCCTATTTCGAGAGATTCCTGGACGATTGCCCGTTCTAATCTGCCTACTCACTGCCATTACGCGACCCAGAGCTCGTTACACATCGGAGACACTTCGATACCCATGGAGCATCGCTTTAATTCGATTCGCTGTACGGTAGCTCATTTTTGCGAATTCATCACCCTCCGCGTATTCCTACATTTCAATTGTCCCCGTTTCGAATGGGCAATGAAATATCGTCAAACCGCAGGCATTCTCCGGCTCGTATAATAATCGCGCAGTTTACCGCGCGATCGGTAACCAAAGTAGAATATTGTCGAAATTTCGAAGGGAATACTTTCTAACGGAGATCGTCGATTCACAGCGATGCTAGGTGATCAAAGGCCGCCGCGAGAACCTTCAAAGTAGCCAGAGATGTCGCAGCCGCCGTCGAAACCCCATGGAAAACCCGGACCAGGGGGTGGTTGGACCGGCAGACCTAACGTGTCTGGCCAGTACAGACCCCCGTCCCCCTTTAGCCCCACGAGCTCGCCTTATCCCCGTGCTCGTGGACCACCCACGCCGGTTCACCATGCTCATCCCGCGTCACCATTGACGTACACCGGGATGACGCATCCAATGAGCCCTGTGCCGATCGGGATGCCAATTTCACCTGGAATGTCGCCTGTCTTTGGATCGCCCGCTGGATACATACAGTGCCCTAGGCCAAGGTGGCCGTCACCTATTTCAGTGGGAGGTCAAGCACCTAGACCTTTCATACCGACGCAGGTACGTTGTTTCTAAAGTTGTGGGACTGGAAGGGATGAAGGTGTTAATCGGAGTGGAATGATTGGACGCGGGGGAATAGCTTGACGCGATAATAACAATTGTAACTTTATTTGGAACGTCGTTAACATAACATTCGGTGTTTAAAGATATTGAATGTAAATTTGACTGTGGAATCGCTAATACGCGATTCTTGCACTAGCCGGGCGATCATTCTACCAATTGAATCGAAATGAAATATCAAATGATCCGCAACTTACCGAGTTCGCTTCGCCGATGTTCTAATAGACGGATAAAGAAGGAATTCGCGATTCCGCGAGAAATAGCCAGGCCGCTGGATCTATTTTATTCTTGGGCTCATTAGTCATCGAGATAGACAGAACCAATCAGTGAACGCAGATCGCCGTTGGCCAGCGGTTTCTGCAGCACTGCCGTCAGACGAAATCGCCAGGGAAAACGGAAACGTTGCGTGCTAGATCATGCTGGTGGCACGAAACGCGTGTCAAACCTCTCGGGGGTCAGAGTACATTCGGTTCACGTGGTCGCGAAAGACCCGACGTTTCTCGCTCGAGAATTCTCGCTGTTCTCGGCAGAAATTCCTACGGGTCACGAAGACGTGACCCAATGTCGGTTTCGTTCGCGTGAACCGTCTCGCGATCCACCATTGGGGGGGGGGGGGGTATTCCACGTGCCCATGGTTCGTGCTGGTTCGCAACGAATTCGCCACGTGGACCGTTTCGCTCTTCACGCCCACGCGGCTGGCCGAGACGAAATACGAACCGGAATAAAATGTAGGCCGCGACGAGCTGCAACGACCGGTTTCTCAGACGGACGCCAGGTGTGAATGCACTTCTAACGCGATCGAATCCGTGCTCGGCGTGTCTCGTTGTTCGGGTGGCGACGGATGAACGTGAGAACGCGAGAAAGATTGTTGATAAATCGTACGGTTATGCGCGGGTGTAGGAAATAAAATGAGATCGAGTCGAAGATTTTGTTGGATCAGTTACTTTATTTAATAGGTACAAGCGTCGAATCGGAAATTTTGTCTCGACGGTTGTCGCGATTGGAGTCAATGCAAGGTTCGATCGAAATGCATTCGAGATTTCATTGCAGGTGGTAGCGGAAATATTTGTAGTTACCTTGTCACACTTTGTTTCCTTTTCGACAGGGCTCCATGGAAAGTGGCACATCGTCGCCTCTGACCGCTGGACCACCGGAATACATGATCGGTCCGTACCGACCCGGAGAATATGAGTACGTTGGTGCGCCGCTGGATCATTCGCAGACCGAGGAGGAATCCAGTGGGCCAAGCACCGCGGAAATAATAGCCAACCAGAGTCAGGATTACGTGGACGAGAAACTTGCCGAGTATCAGGCCACGATACAGCAGCTTCAAAGTGAGTGCTGCATTTTGTAAATAATTTTTTTGTTACAGAAAAACAGGCTTGTTTGACGACAGATTACGCGAATACTAAGCAGGCCTGTTTACTTCGTCGTTTCATGAATTATTAATCTATCGGCCGATTGTAGAGTGTCCCGCAATTTATATTTGTCGCGTAACTTTTTATACTTAAAAAGCTTCGCCCGATGAATCAGATTTGATACAAAAAAATTGCGTCGTCAATTGCGTTATTAGCGATGAATTATTAATAAGGGAATAATTGATAAAATTACAGAAATCGTGGTGTTTAACGCATCTCGATTGCTTCGAATAATCGGAATGCAAATTAGCGATGAAGTGTCAGCTGGTCGCTGAATATTCGTTTTCATTGGCAGTCGTCGCGGGGAAATCGTTATTTCTGTTCGATGTTGCGTTCGAGGCGGACATTGACAATGATTTAACAAACCAAAAAGTGGTAGTTTTCGTTGCGGTTACACGATACCTTTGGCAAGCATGACATCAATAACGTCACTGTGCCAATCTAGAAATTTCATCGAATACGATACTATTCGCACACCGTCGTGTCCGCCTGTAATAAGTGCGACTCATTAATTGATTCACTGCCCTTTCAATTCTCTCGTCTTACGTGCAAAACCTGTTATCACGGATTAAGGGAATACTCGAGGAGTCTCGGTGAATTCTCGAGAAACGAAAAATAACTAGAAATCGGGTACACTGCTTGCGAGCAAACGGAGTTATTAACAGGAAACTGCAAATTTATGCGGATTGCTCGAGTGTTTGTTAATACATCTTCTGGAAATGGAAACGTGGATTGCACAATCCGTGCCGCGGTCTCTTTATGCTATCCTTCGTGCAAACAACATCTTGGATTATTCGTCGAATACATAAATTCGTTTATTTTATGAATGAAAAACATATTTCTTTACGCGCATCACTTTACCTCCAGTATCTCCGATACACCTTAAATTCGAAAGACAAAGACACGTTCCGCCCATGTATACCGGGATTTCTTTCAAATTTATGCACGCGTTGAATAATGGAATACAGAAGAACCAGCTTTCGTATTACATTTCCATAATAATCGAATCGTTGTATCCACGAATAAATCGTCGGCGAACGCCCGACGACGGTTCTGGTTTATTTGGGTTTAATTTCGTCCGATTAGAACGCGAGAATATCCGCACGCTAGAATGCGAAAACACGAAAATATAATAGACGCGAACAGCGTCGTCTGAAAATATCGGAATAAAACGCGAAACCGAACGATGTCCCGCGACACCGAAACATCGAACATCCGCGAACAATCGAACCGCGCGGCATCGTAACGCTATCACGTCGAACCGTTTCGTACATTCGATTACGAGCAGATAGCGATTGAAAATTCCGGAACGGTCATTCGAGTACGCTCGACGCTAATTTCTCCTCGGCATACTTATTTCGAACGCCTCTGTGCGCCGACCTACCGCAACAACTGGCCGGGGCGCAATTTACATACGAATCGGTCCGACTCGCGTTGAATTCGTTAAATTGTGCAACGATGAATCGCGGTTCAATCGATATCGATCGTGTGCACTCGCGGCGCGCGTCTCGCCCGAGTGTGCGTACGCGATTCGCATACTTATCTGCTGAACCGTGCCAGAGAAATAGGCGACGATGGCTCGCCTATTTATAAATAGACGTGACGAAACACCTGCCGCGTACCGTCCACAATTGCCGCCGTTTACTTTTTTTCCCACCGCGTTAGCACGAAAGTTGCCGGCCTCCCACGTGAGACGGCATTTCGAAGAAAAACTTCCATTTCGACGTGGATCGCGTGTGTCGCAATCCGGGCAACACTCGAGCTTTCGTCCCGAGGCTGGACGGGGATAACTTTGATGATTCGTGAATGAAACGTATGGTTCGTATGTTGGCACGCGATACTTGGTTAGGGATTGCGCGGCGATTACGCGAGATTGTATTAAATTACTCGTTGGTCGGAAAAAGTGCAATTAGTACGCGGCGCCGATTTTCAATTCGACGCGAAAAACTCTTGCGACGGTCCGATTGTCGTTAATGCGGGCGTCAATCAAACGCCCGCGGAAAGTTCCCCTTTAATTCACAATTACGGTCGGTTCGGATTCGCCATTTTAATCGGCGAATGCGGATTTTTCAAAACGACCTGTATGTAGGAGAGTGTTTATCATCGTCGAACGTATTTGTATTTTCCTATCGAAACTCGTGCTTGTTTGTCTCAGATAAACCGATACGTATCTCTGATGGACAGTCATAAACAGCCTAGTGCACAATTAAATTAATCCTCGGTCATTGGTACGCGGGATTTGCTGTTCCGATCGCAATTCTTGAAAACAACATTTATTTGAATCATTCACTTTCTCCGATAGGCCCTTGGGGATTAATAATATCCTCGGGACGATTAAGCATCACGTGGGTGTTCAATTTCCCCGCGGTGCACGCCGTTGTCGCCCTTATCGATAGGAGTTCGACGTCATTCAGTTACCTGGCAATGAAAGTCCTGGTAAATTGTCAGTCGCGAGGTTCGTCATCGAAGGAAATAGAAACGCGGGCCACTGATACGTTTCGTTAATAGAGCGGGTATCAATTTCCACGTTTCGCGTACGATCGTTACCAGTAGATCTTTGCAAAAGTGCCAAAATCTTCTTGGCAAGTGACAACGCTCATTATCGACCACCGCTCAAACGTTCGTTAACAAGTCGCAGCAGAATAATTTGAAAATTGCTACAAATATCAATTTCAAAAATATCAAACGTACGCACGAGTTCCAGTAGACACGTTCCTCGTGCTCTTATTATGAATTCAATCTTATCTTCATATCGTCAAGGTAATTGAATATTTCCGGAAATATTCGCGCGGAAGATTGTTTTATTTCATTGTCCGTCTCGTTACAACGATACCGTGTATCATTCGATCGGCAATCGTACGCAATCCTGAACCGATTCGACACGCGGCAACAAACAAACGCAAAACGACAAACAGCATTCGTTCGTTTACCCAATTAACTACCGGTACAACCTTCCAACGAAATGATCAATACACAAATAAATAAAAAATAACGATTACATCTACACGCGTCGCATATATCAAACACAATTTCGAAACCCGTTTCCACCGAGAGAGCAACAATACTTTCGCAACTGTGCCCTGCCGTCACAAAATCCTGTTACACCTCAAGGGCCACCGGTTCCCCGTACCCATCACGTTCCGTTACGTCACCCAAACTTAGGACCCCTTCCAGTGCCCTTCACTCTATCCGAATTCCTCTCCCCGTTGCTCCTCGAACGACTGCCCAAAACCGGCACAGCGTCTCCTGCCGTTCGTAACACCTTGACCCCGCCCCGCCGACCCGCGAAACCCCCCGACAAAAACCACCCCTGTCCTCCAAAGAAAACAAAACCTGCCGTCCGTACAACCGCGGAGAAAGGCGCGTCGCGACGCGGAACACCGGGGAACCGCGGCGGAACGGGCGCGCTCGTTCAAACTGTGCCGCCGCGAAGTGACATTTAGCCGACCGTAGGAGAAGGACGCAGGATAAAGCATCGATCCGGCCGGCATCAGGAAGGTTAGACCGGACGGAGGTGGAGGAACGTGGTAGACCGTGGAACAGGCAGAGGCAGGGCGTCGACGACGACGTGTACGTCGCGTCGTGCCGCATGGTTCGCTTCGTCACGACCTCGAACACCGCGAACGTCCTCCGTCCTCGTGGTTGTCGTCGATCGCGTCTTCGTCTACGTCCCCGTGAGCGTGCAATGCGGATCGCAAGCAGCGAGGACGGTAGCACGGGGGGGATAGGAGGGCACGGAGGGCACGGCATGGCGGAACGAGGTGGGGACCCGGCGAGAGGTCGGGAAGAGAGGCACCAATATCGAACCGGCGGCCGTGGTGCGCGGCCAGAGTGCATTCCGTGAGCGGTAGACGCGTATCGCACATCAGACAGTCCACCGATATGCGTGAGTGTGTCGCTTGTCGGTGGTAACAGAGCTGGACGATCGTTTTTTACTTTGTGGGAAGAAATCGCGTGAACCGTGTTCGCCACGCGGCGCGGTAGCTAAACGTTAAGGGAGAAAAAGAGAGATTGAGAGAGAGAGGGAGAGAGAGAGAGAGTGTGTCTGCTCGCGTGTGTGTGTGGGGGGTGCGTGTGTGGGTGTGGGTGTGTGTGTGTGGGGTGGCTTGGTGACGTTTCTTGCGTCGACCGGCGTGAGGACGGTCGACATCCGCGGCGCGGCAGCCGATGTACGTGGTGGTGCGCGTAGCAGGGTGTGGTGCGCGGAGAACAGGTGTCTACGAGCGTAGCTCGACCGTGAAACGAGTGGAAGCCGGAAACGAGCTGGACCCATTGTCAGTTCGAAAGCATGAGGTTTTCGGCCGGCTAGCCCGCAACCGTGTACCAGCTAGGTAGGAAGCGCCAGCTGCATACGAGCATGTCGCAGACACCGCCGAGGAGCCCTGCCGGTAGCCGGGGCAGCCCTGGTAGCCCGAGCACGCCACGTGGTGGCCGGCTCAGGGACCGGGTGAACTTCTTCGTGGAGCTGTTCGAGGAGAAGGAGGCTAGACGGAACTCGGGTAATTTTCGATCGCCCGCGAACCCGAGACCGTCGTCCAGGGCGAGCGATTCGTCTTACGAGGAGAGCTTCGAGCGAATGGTGGAGGAGGGCGAACTGAACGGTTCGAAGGTCGTGAAGTTCGAGAAGATCACGGTTAGGAAGAGCGTGAGGGAGATAGGCGGCGGCGTGTCCTCGCAACGTTCGCTCGCGGAGACAAGCAGGACGCCGAGCGAGGAGCACGCCCTGGAGGATTCCGCTTATCAGAGCCACAGCCATGGCGCACCGAATCATGGGAGTAAATCGAGCTCGGTCACGTCGTTCACGAGGTTTCCATCGGAGGAGAGTTTGTCGCAGAGGAGGGGCAGCAGCCCTCAGCAGCATCCGGGGATGGACGATCGAACACCGTCGGAGTGGTACGCCGAGTATCGTACTCAGAGCTTCCAGAACGTCGCCGCGAGGATCGAATATGTGCGCAGTAAAAGCGAGTACGACGCACATATCGTTGAGATCAAAGGTACTTTCTTTGGTTCCATAGAAAATTATCCTGCAACGGTGGCTCCGATGGGGGTGGAGGTTAGGGGGGGGGTGGTTTGCTGATTCTCGAAAAACATGCCCGAGGGTGGGTTCAATTTTTGGGGGAAATTCAGCCGGTAGATATACGTGCTGCCGAGCAATATCTGTGATTTCGAATCACTATTAAGCAGCAAAGTGTCGAATAGAAAGTATCCTTTGCTGCACTTGCTGACATTGATGTTCCTCGGTTACCTTGCGAAGATGCAGGTCGACGGGCGAATTTTGAGCAAGGTAACGAAGCTAACGGTGACGCTTAGGAAATGCAAGACGACACTTAACCAATTATTGGCCGTCGATCGTTCGTTCGTTCGACGATAAGTAGACGTCAGGTCAATGTTAATTAAAGGCGAACGAAACGTATCCAGACGTCACGGTGATTCACTCCAGCCGGGGAAATGAAGACGCACTGTCTTATCGAATTTACGTAACTCTATCGTATCTCTTTGTTTCGCTAAACACGAACTGTCGTCTCGGTCGATCTGTCTGTAATTATGGTCGCGTCTAGTTTCTTTCCGCGTTTCCTCCATTCGACCACCTCGAGCACAATTCGCTCCGTTTGAACGGTGGAACAACTTCCACTCCCTTTCACGAAGTCTACGCACCTCTGTCGCGACTAGAAAGATCCCTGACTTTGTCTGGCACGCCGTGAACGACGGTCAATACTTGGCACGCTTCGTCGGATAACCGTATCCGACAAGAACAATGATAGAAGTGAACGAGAAAAACCAAGGCAGCAAAGTTGTAACTTTCTTGCACGTTAATCTGTGCAATAATTGCTCGCAGCAATTGTTGATTTTTGTATTTTTTATCAAGAAAACCAATCACGAGAAACATTTTAATCCCCAAGTGTAAATAGCGTGATTGGTTTAACTTTTGTACGTGTACGTAATATTTTTTTAATCGTGGTACTCTATAGAAATTACTCCGATCGTGATCGTATATATATTTTTTTCATTCAGCGCCTGTTAAACCTTTTCATTTCAACGAAACAACACGACGAATATTATCGTTTGACGACGTTGATCGATCATTCACCGTACAAGTTAAAATAAAAGTACACGCTGACCTAGATTCACGCCGGCGTCGCGTCGCTTCGTGGCAATTCATTACTCATCCGTATGAAAGGACGAGCCCACCATATGTTAGTTCTTCCTGCACTTTTCCACGTTGACAACCACCAGACACGAAGGTTCATAGCACTGTTCAATAAAATCAATGATCCCGACGCTCCTTCCTGGGTCGATCGACTCCTCGTCGTCCAGAAATGTCTTTGAACTTTCCGGACGCTCTTCCAAACGCGAATAACTTTAACTTGGATCGCGTTGCATGCCACCATTATCGCTAATACACGATTCTAATTTACTCCAATTTGTTCCACTGCCTTGAATTACAACCCCGCAATAATTACTCCGGCAAAGGAACTAATGATAAGATAAAATTGTACATTACTTTGCACGAGCATCAAATTCCAAACCAATTGGTGTCGCTTAAATTGAACCTCGAATCGACGACATTTATTCTTCGCTTTTCCAGTTTTTTTCCACCCCCGTCAACGACGAAGCAACTGGTCTTCTCGCGATCGATAGTTATCCGCCCCTCTTAAGCGCAGTATTAGTAATTGTCGCGTGTATACCCAGGAGCAGCGTGCCCGAGCAACGAGATCGCAAGCGGACCATCGACTCGGAAAATGATAAATAACGAGGATGACGTGTAACGAAAACGTGTTTCTCCTTAACGGGAACGTGATATAATCCCGAAGGATTAGATAAGGGTACCAATTCGTTTGTGATCTCCGCGCCGGGAATAGATAGCAGCGTGAATTCTGCTCGGCGAACACCAATCAATAAAGAAAAAAAAATCGAACTGTCGCGCATTCTACGAAATGTACAAAGCGCAACGAACGGAGCAATAACGCGTGCCAATTGTTTTCCGTCCCCTTTCGTTGATTGATAATTTGCAGTTCGCGTTCAATTATCACGTTTCCCACGTTCAGTTTTCTGCGCTATGTGGGACGAACCGGAAAGATCGGTTCGCCGCGATGCTTTCATGGCCATGGTCCCTGTCATTGGCACAGTTTAACGCTAAAAATAAAAACGCCATACAAGTGTGCGCGTTACTATGGAGTTGAAATAGTGTTCAAGCCAAAAAAAAAAGACGCAGTACGGTGAACGTTGTAAATCAAATTCGTTGAACGAATTGACGGCATCCAGGCGAAAGGAAAGAATTGAATTTAACCGAGTGCGATTGGAGAGTCGGAAACTACAATTTCGCCGAGGTGGCTTAATTAGAATATACAGTCGGATAACTTGTAAAAAAGCAATTTGGCTTGTCAAGAAGTTGTTCCCGCAAAACGGGAAGGGAATTGGATCGTGATTGTCAGAAAAGTTTCGGCGAAGGCTTACATCGATTCGATGAACGTGGAATCGTTCCTCTGTGCCCAATAAGAAAAAAATTCGTCTCACATTTGACGAGCCATGGACACATTTTGGCACCGGTTCCCATTTTGTACAGGAACCGTAAGTAGATTTGTTGCACGGCGAGCAAGTAAATCGAAGTCTGTCCGCGAACACGTAGCATTTATGCCTGGTCAATGGTTACTCGATACGGCAACCGCAAACGTCGGTAGTAAAAAGAAACGTCTTAATATCGAGCTTCCAGACGGCGTTACCGGCACTAGAATTTTCCTCTACTTTCTCTGGGGATCGATTTTCACATTTGGAGGTTTCGAAGCATTGAGCTGGCATTTGACGCCTATTAATTACATATTGGACTATTTATTCATGAATATTCGACTCGATTTCAGCTTTCTCGTAATTGAGAAACAATCCGGAATGTCGTAGCCTTCTTGAATTTGTATTATTTATAATAACGCCACCTCCGTTATCGTTAATAACGAGCGCGGATGATTCATCACTTTCGAAACTATATAATATAAAATATTTAGAATGAATATTAATAACGTTCGTTATAATATACAAAGTTACAGAATACGATATTACCGTTTTAGTAATAGTCATTGGTTTTCCACTTATTGCGTGGCGTTAATGCCGGCGTACATCTCTCGGAATTATTTTCGAAAGACGTTCTCGTTTATAATTGTCACGAGCTAACAGAAATTATATTCCTCCTCTCTGCAATTATTCCTGTCCATTGTTATCGTCGCCGTTCCATTCGAACCAAGAACAATCATCGGAACATTTTCCGACAATCCGCCGTACAAGCTTGGACAGACAGTAGGACCTTCCCGTCTCTTACAAATACCCGCGATATTCAGACGTGGCGCGGCAAACGGAGCTAAAACAGCGGGACGCTGAAACGCCAGGAGAACGGAACGGAGTCGCTGGCGGCCAGATAAGACGAACAACGACCATGTTAAGAAAGAGTGGAGGCGAGAGTGAGGTCAAGGTCTTCTGCATGATTCTCTGGCCCATGGTATATTAAATCGTGACAAGTGCGGTCGTGTTCGTCGCTTCTCTTCTCATTTCACGTTTCCCATTCCATTATTACATTTTCATATTATTC
Source organism: Nomada goodeniana (assembly GCA_963969485.1). Lineage (NCBI taxonomy): Eukaryota > Metazoa > Arthropoda > Insecta > Hymenoptera > Apidae > Nomada > Nomada goodeniana. The sequence continues at coordinate 22,368,117 of OZ018301.1, forward strand.
TCCGAAAAATTATTCTACCGTCGGTATACACTGCACAATAACAGCCTGATCAAAGAAAAATGAAAACCGTTCTCGCAACAATCGAAACAACGAGAACGGTATAGACTGCATGTCCGCGTCAATGAAGAGGTGCGAAAATAGAAAAATAGTATATTTCGCAATATTGTTTTGGTTCACAGGCTTTGGCATTTCTTAATCAAACAACATCCTCGGTTAAATAGCCGAAGGGAGCCGCAACTTTCGCTTAATCGTAACCTCGGCCTCGTCCCGTCGAAATTCATAGGTGTCGCGTAGCAAGCTCGGTGTGCATTTAAAAAAGTTGTTACATCAGCGGCTAATCTTTCGACGAGCCGATAAACGATCGCGCGGTTACGCGACCGGCGAAACGGGTTTTATTAGAGAAAAACACGCTCGATTTCCTACGGCTTTTCAACTCAAACGAATCGCGTTATTCTGCGTCGCTTAAAGAAACAATTAAAAAATTTCCATTCGAAAATAACGATATTCCGTCCGAAGTCCACGCGCAAATCTATACCATAATTGCGTTCGCGTATCACCGATTATGAACGAAAGAAGACCGTCGCGCGGCTTGACAGGTAACGCGTTGTCCGCGTTTCCATCGTTGAGATACATAAAATTCGCTGTCGTCGGCGCACCGGAAACTGTTCACGCGAACTTGAGCCGCAACCACCGAAACAGACATTTGTAGCGCAGCGCAGCAATATTTCCAAAGATATCCGTTGGACGGAGAGTTATCTGGCGAGCGGCGTGTGGACTTAGAACTAACGCCGCGTCGAACGAAAAATAAGAAATTGTGTCATTCTCGATGAAGTACGTAATGCGTGCTTCGATTGTGCAATATAATCGCATTGTAGATCCGCGGAAACAAATCGACCGCCGAGTAGAAGCTTGCGAAAGCCAAACGATAGTTCTGTGTCGAGTGTAACGAAGCGGTCGAAGTAAGCGGATCGCGGCGGCGCAAAGGTCGCGAGATCTACTTTCCGGGGGTTCAATGGATCGTTTGTCACCTGGGACGAAAAATACGCGAAACGATCACGGTAAATCGTGTCGCGCGAAGCATTTGCAACATCTGACGCGATCGAACGTGGCGATGTGTCGCTTACAAAGCGTAATGTGGTAACTCGTACTAATAGTAAACGATGACGTTATTGGGCGTCAGTTCAAGGCTACGTTCATAGCGTGCCCCCCCCCCCCTTAACATCTCTTCAACCTTTTGCTCCGTTTGTCCTTCTGAGACTTCATCTTGCCCTGCATCTCGTTTTCTCCTCGTTCGTTGCACACGTTTCGACTATTTGGACCCCCCTTCATCTACTCTGTATCCGTTTTTTTCTTCTTCTTTTTACTTGCTAAGACCATGTCGGCTGATAGGGAAGCCTCTCCGCATGTCGGCACGTTTGTCGCGCTGAGTTTTATTTTTCGTCGCGCACACCGATGTCGTTATATTGGATTTATGATGACGACAATGGAGGCGAAGCATGTGACAGTGGAAATCCGGCGAAATGAACGATTAATCATTATTACACGGGCGGTCGATGATAATCGATGCGCCTCGCGCATCACTAAAATTAGCTCTGATACAATATCTGCTTTCATCTCGTGTCACGACACATTGATACTGACAATTTTTTCGGTGGGGCGATGTCAAGGTGAGCGCAAGGTCGACGACAGTCGATGGCGAACGAATTTCTACTACCTTTGATGCTACAATCTTAACGATCATTATTCCAGGAGTCGCGATCCCTTGACAGCTATACAAATTGCTATTAAGATCGTAACCTTTCACGGCAGATTATTGCAGCAATCGGACTGTAAACGAAGTACCTTCGCCTTAAGCGACGCGTTATTTTATTTTTCGTCTTGCTTTACGTGCTCATCTGCCTGGGTCCGATTTCTCCCGATACCGATCGCCGTTTGTTTACGATGCCAGAGGCGTCGGCTCTCGGGTTCCTTCTCGAACCACCTGCCGTATCTTCGCCTCGTTCACCTGAGCAGGTTGATTGCGCGAATCAAACGGGGGAGAAAAACTTCCCGGGAAGGAATCGACGCAGCCTGCCAATCCAATTAGGTCGATCGATAATCTCCACACGAGCCAATGTTCATATTACGAGGCTTTAATTGCGAATGAAAGACAAATTCGATCCGCGATACTATGGACGCAGTGTCGTTCCAGGCTTCGCTTCCTGGTAATCCGATTTCATTTCATATCATTTTTTTTTTTTATTAACATACTAGATGTTGCAGGTCCTATTGCGCACGATTTATTACGAATCGTATTCGATATAGGAAATTTTGAAATTCGAATAAATCACGAATGTTGAACGCAATTTTCAATTTGATCAATTGACTGCAAGTTCGAAGGTTTAATTCGATTTTCGCTTAATTGTCGACTTCATTATTTCATGAAAGAATTGGGTTTCATGCGAATCGGCGGAGAAAAGATTTTTCCTTTTTTGCCCGTCACTGTAATTTGATATATCGCTGTATATTCTACAGGAGTAGCAGCTTTAGCAGACTATAATTAGATCGTATGCTACGATACTTTACGTACAGCACGCGCTATGCGCCATTTTTGCTCGCACATGGCGTGCAGGTGCGTTCCCATTCAGAACCGCCTGGCAATTACCGTCGATGGGCGTTCGTAACATCTTGGAAATTGAATGAAGCACTCGTTAGTAGACCAAACGTAGACCAAGCGCGTCCCGTTAAGCGCTTACCTATGCCTGACGCACGTGATGGAAAGGGTTAATCTCCTGTCACGGGTTACGATACATGCATCCACTATAATAGCCGACACTGTTCGGTACGGGAAAATAGAAAACGAAAAATTTCGTAATATTCTACGATGGCAAAATGATTATGCTCTGAATATATTTGCGGTCTCGAAGACCAATGCTACGAAATGTCTGCGACGCCCGAAGGTCCGGCTGAATATGACAGATAAGTCAACACGTGGTCTAACCGCGACGTCTGACAACGCGGGACGAATCTACTTAAATTTTGTAGAGGATCACGACGCCGCGCGCCGGTGTCATTATATTTACGAACTCTGAAACACGATTTACATGAAGCTGAAATAAATTAACAGCACAGTAAATAAGATAGTTACGTACAGCACCGCCGTGCAGCTTCTATTTATAACCGTGACACTTTTAATTCGAGTTTCCTTACCCGTTTCAATAATGGTGGATCGTTCTTCTCTTTCTCCCGCTCCCTTTCTTTCTCTCTTCGACGTGCTTAGCCTTGCGAGTCTCGTTAGAGAAAAAAATTGTTTCCTTGCGCTCGGCCCCAATCGGTTCGTGTGCGATCGAGTTTACGGGCTATTCGAGGACGGTGAACGATTTTAATCAGAAGGATGACGATTTCAGGAAGGATCTCAGCGGTCGACGGGCACGCCACGGTTTTCTCCAATTTGCCCGACGTACACTGCGCCGCGGCCGGCTTCTAGCATGCGATCTTACCTTCAACCCCCTGTGCACGTTCATTAGGATGTAATTAGCAAACAATCACGCGTACAAACACACGGTCGATTGTTTTTAATGGAGAGTGATTGGCAACGATCCGGTGGAATTCAATTGTTCGATGAACCACTGTTAATATTTCGTTACCGTTTAATGCGCGATCATTTTTTGAATAATTAAAAGACAATGGACGAGGTAACGCTTTGTGTATTAGTATAAGAAGATGGTTTGTCGCGCGTAGTTCAAATATTTTCAATATTTTTGGTTGTCGTTCAATGATATTAATTCGTACCGATCCGCGGTGGAAATGATTGGCTCGGGTCCAGAAAACTTTAACCCTCGAATCGTGCGTGCAACAGCGTGCACGATGAATGGCGTGCAGTTGCATTCGATAATTAGAAGTCAAGCTCGCGTTCTTACGAATGCAACCCTTTAGGAAAGTCGTTTCTGCGAACATTATTATTCTGTTAGGTAGACTTGTTGCTGAAACGGGCTGAACTATTTGCGGCAACGATCGCCGTTAAAGCCGCGAATTTCGAATCATTACGTTCGTCTCGCCTTGACACGCGCACTCTTTAATACTTCTCGTGAACAATTATACTATTAGTATCGCCGGTTGTAGAACGAATCGAGGTTCAATTTCCCGCGTTGCAGTTACAACTGTACAATAAATCAGTTCTCTTATCGCGTGGCGAATGTCAAGTACATACGTGCGTGTTTCGTTATCTCGAAACGTTTTCAAATTGGTTGAGTAAAAAATTTCTGAATCACGTCGCCGTCGACTCGGTCGAAGCAAAAGGAAAATCGTTGTTCCCGGTACCGCCCAATCGGGGATCAGAAATGACGCAGACGAAGAAATAGGGGTTCGAACAGATGCCATCCTGAAACGTTTCCCTTGATCTTCGTTTCGCAAAGACAGGCCAACGCAGATGCCGCGATCCTTTCCTCGTGATCAGATTAAACCACGGAGACGCATAAATATAGTGTAACGGGGTGTAATAAAAGCTGGTAAAAATACACGGTTGATGAACCAAAGGAAATTGTAGATTCGTCACGGATATTGTTTGTCCTCCCCGACGAATTCAATATCTGTTTCAAAGGGCAGATACATATGTAACGGCTAGGCGATCTCTTCTGTCATTCGAATAGAATTCTACTGTATTATTATTTCCGTTGTAATGTAGAACAATGTTGAACGTAACGAGTGCTGTATCTTCGGAAACGGAGTCAAAGTAATACGCGTGTGCGCGTTACAGAATGTTCCAACGATTCAAGTCACTGGAATTTAAATCGTGGTGTAAAATGGGACAAAGTGATCGATGCGACAGATATCCTTCCGTCAGAGGATCAAGAGAACATACGTAAGTGCGTATCATCGAGTAGCGAGAAGCACGCCAACAGCCTCGCGGAATTGAAGTCAAGAAAAGAGAACGAGGTGAGGTGTCGGGGGGAAGAGAGCCTCGATCGATTTTCCCTTTTTCGAAAAACGAGAGGAAAGGGGACACTGTCGTCCACGCGGCTAGGATTCCCAGAAAACCTTCGGTCGTTTCGTAAAATTACAGTCAAGCAAAGGGAGCCCGGATCGGCTTTCAGATAAGATTGAAAACAAATCTCCTTCCATTTCCCTCCGCTGAAAAGGAACTGCCGAGCGTGCAAATAAGATTATTACTCTATCAGCTCGCGGAAAATTCCATCTGTGACAAGAGAACTGAATTGGGCCAACGAAGTACGGGAAGAAGGAGTAATATACAATCGATTTGAACGGGTTAGAGTTAAACGAGGCAAGGAAACCGGACGACACCGTGGGGAGGGGAGGGAAAAAAAAGAGTTTCGCTAGTTTTTCCCCTCGATACAGGCCCCATTTTCTCTGGTACAAGAATCGACTAGTTACCAGGCAACTTTGTCACAATTTCGCCAGACTTTTCTTTCCGAAAAAAAAAAGAAAAAAATACAGAAGAACAGGAACAAGCTGATTACGACGAGGGGACAAGAAGCTCGATCGAGTCTCCTTCTCGGTCTTCTCGCGAGACGGGCACACGCTATCAAGCGTATGAGCTCATACACGAGAATTTGTCCCACTTCACCGAACGCCCCTTCCTCTTCTCCCTTTCGACATCGCCCGTGCAGGTCGGACGAAAGCGCTAAAAATACGAATTTATATGCTCGTCCGCGTTATGTATGCGTCTCTTTTCGTTGGAAAAAAAAGAACGCCGCGAAGAGTAGAGCGGGGGAGTAAGGCGAGATAATTTTAAATGTCAGAATGACGATCCAGACACATAAACGGGGGAAAGGAAGCGGAGGTTTCGTGTACATCGCGAGAAGCGGACGGATCGATCCGGGATAGACGGTATTATGCGTGGCCGACTTCGTAGACGTTGAGCAACCACGACCGATGCCTTCGACTGCGAACGTTGTGTCAATTGCTTCTGCTAATTGTGCTCGAAAAATCGCGCGGCCGGTTGCACGACCGATACGCGTTATCTAATACCCATGGCACGCACATGCGTCTCGTTAAATGAGCAACCGGTTTAATGAGCCGATTGGGGCAATAGCTCGGAGCGCGAACCGTTCAAGCGTACGTTCGGATAGGTCGCGATTTATCGTATCGACGCCGACGGAATTTAAGATATCGCGCTCGTTAAAATATGAAACTGCCAAAGCACGGTGAAATAGCGGGGACGCGTTAATCGTAATGGGGAAATTCGAATGACGCCTCGGCATAAATAGGAAACACGTACCAAGTTTCTTTAAAGACTCGGCTCGCTTGGTCGTATCACTGAGGCAGCTTTTAATGGACTCACTTGCAAGCTCCGCGATCATACTAATGATCGTTACAGGTGTGCACGGTCGTCATGTGGCGCACAGTAAACGTCTCGTTCGAGCAGACCGGTGTGCGTTCGACTTTGCTTTCCCTCGAAGCCGGCCGAATGTATTGAACGAAGAAAGCTGAGGTCGCATAAAAATTTCCACGCGAAACGCGTTGACCTGAAAATACGAAGGGATTAGTCGGCTTTCGTCGTCTTGAGCAGCGGCCATTTTTACGACACCCGCGAGCTGTCCAATTTCGCGTTGCTTCTTCCCGAACGATTCGGTACGATGAATCGTATCAATATGCCGAGCGTGTTTCTTCGAAATTTATTGCTTGTATTCTAATGATCCACGCTTTCATTACCGTTCCATATAAACCGCCAATAAAACGTCGAAGCAGTATAATTTACTAGCAGCAACGCGATCACCCCTGTTTACATATAGACACGAGATTATAATTCTTCTCGTTCTTGTTCGACGTTGTCGTTTCATTTTACGGCTGATCTTCGTCGAGTTTTTGTCCGCGGCTCCCATCGTCGAACCATCGCGGCGTTAAACTAAATTACACCGTTCGCGCGGAACGTGTAATTTTCCAACGCATTACCTGTGCATCAATCACCGTTCTCTGCATAATCTCTAAACGCGGCATGAATTAATAAACTGTCCGGAGCTAATAGGACCGCGGCTCGTTACACGTTACCCCTCAGGACTTATCGTGAAACGATTCAAGGCGGGCTCTAGAACTTGGAGAGCTTCCACTTGATCTCTATTAGATCGCCGCGTCATCAATGAGAATAATGTACAGGTGACAATAATAGGGCGGCAATATGGCCAAGTACGAGTATCGAATTGTATTTAAATTGCGGCCGATTCTATTTAGAAAGGGTGATTCACAACTGTGTTGGGATCCAAGGGACGTCTACCAGCGAACAATACGAAAGGTTTCGCACGAGAGTTAAACGTGATCTACATTTCTGCACGTTCGAACGAGAACGTTTTATACGAGAGAGTTAATGAACTGCAACGTAGAGTAACAATAGGTCTACGTTTAAATAAAAGGGAATTTAGTATCGTGTATCGGTGGAGTAATAAATTATATATAATAAATATTTCTTCATAAAATCGATAATAAGTTACAATTGAAAACCAAATAATATGTGCCTCGAAAATCTTTACAATATCAGCTGATCAAGATAGTCCCTTGAATATATCTAATAATAATGACGACGTTAATTCTCTAATAGGAATAAAAGAGCCTTAACGGCTTTCAAGCTATAAAATCATTCCTCCAGACTACACTATGAATATGTACGAGGGAACAAAGTCATGTAATAAGCAACTCCGTCCGTGCACGACACCGCTGTACAGTCTGGAGCGAAGAGTATTTTGTCGCGTAAAGTGACAGTACTCGACGCGCATGCAGATCGCGTATACGTGCCCGACCTGTGTCCACTGTACACGAGCATCTGTCTTCATACGCATGCACCAGCAGCGTGCGTACTTTTTAATTGACACCCGGTTCTCGTAATTTCTCCTCTCGTTATCCCTCTTTCTCCCTCTTATCAATTTCCCCGATCCATCGCCCTGTAATTTGTTATCGAAACACGATAACTGCATCCCGTACGAAGAAATTTATTATACGATTCACGTTGCCGATACGACGCCTCTCCGGTGAACACCGTAATTACGTAGCTTTTCGTGTCGTGTGGAGGGTGCATAAATTAGGAAGTTCGAGAATTCGTGAAGTTCGCCTCCTTGAATTGTCTAAAGGGCTCCGTTCCACGCAGGTATTCGTTCGAATTGAAACCTTTCGTTTTTATACGTCGGCGAAACACGCGGCTGCGAGAAATGAAAGGTTTCGAACGAATCGCGCGTACGCGCAATTGAAGAACCCGCGGTGTACCACGGCATGGAATGAATGAAACTCAATCGTTCGCACGATTCGGGACAGTCGGAGGGATATTTTAAAGGTCTGTGTAAGATCGCGAACGTCTAACTGCCAATAAAATCGGCGTTATTCGACGCAGCATACGCGCGTATCTAAATTTACAACGTGAGAAACGGGTTTCGGTTACTTCATTCGGGTGCGTTCGTTGCACACAACGAATCGCGAATTTTTTCGCGTCGATGACTGTTCGCGCGACGGAAGGGAACAATTTTTTTTTATCTGATGCCCTGTGGCCTCCGATTTTCGGCCACCAGATGGCACGATTCTTAGCTCGTTTCGGTGCTCGCGCAGTGGCAAGCATCGCGAGGCCGTGCAATTGACGGTGACGTAATGACAAAGAGTACAAGGAATCATTTACTCGGACAGTATGAATGAATATTAATCTGGGATCTCCTTCGGCGATCTTCACAATCAGCATTATTAAACATCGCCCGGTCTCAATTTCTTTTAGGCGCAAGGAAACGGCATGCGTGCTTTGTTAATAATTTTATGCACGTAACCACATGTGAGATTCTTGCAGAGATGTTAGTTTTTTTTATTTAAACATCTAACGAAATGGCAGCAAAGAATAGGCTGGAGAAAAGAGTTCAATTCCGTGATGTGAAAATTATATTTCTTCTTTTCAGACGAACAAGAACGCGTACAGAAGAAGACTTTCGTCAACTGGATCAATTCCTATTTGTCAAAGGTGAGTAGAAACATATTCGACGACGAACTTCCAGTGTTCTATTCGTCTGAACTTCCTGAAGGGAAGCGTCGGCCCATAAATATTTCCAGTACAGAGATCGTTACGTTACGCAAAAGCCGTACTCCTTCCCCCATTTCTTTTATCGTCCCTTCTATATAATAAGGCATCGTTGAAATTACTTCTCATCACGAATATCAGAAGTTCGGTGGAATAACTCGTGCCTGGCTCGCGAGTCTCGATAATGCTCCCCTACTTCCGCACTTCCGGATACTTCGAAACTTGAATTAGAAATCCCAGGCTGCTTCCGCGGGACATGCACGTCTCAGAAGCGGCACAAAATCACGTACAACCCCGTATTTCACTCGGGACTCGAAATATCCACCAAAATTTTGAATGCATTTCGTTCGTGTGTCTTTTTTTAAATTCTTTTGTAATGAAACGCGAGCTGAGTTTTAAAAATTGCATTCACGGTCATTCGGTTGAAATTTACGATGACATCATATTCCTTTTTACGACCACATAGATTTCGTCATACCGTTCCTTTATTATATTCTTGGATGTTTGCTTGTCTTTTTTTATATTTCGGGACTAATCTATTCAAGGGTTTCTCGCGCGAGTGTTTGTGAGAAACGGGAAAATACTGTATCGACGGTCGTGATTCTTGTTTTCACAGAGAAGTCCCCCGCTTCGCGTGGACGATTTGATCGAGGACCTGAAAGATGGTACCCGCCTACTCGCATTGCTCGAAGTTTTATCGGGCGAAAAGCTGGTAAGTTCTCGCAAACAGCTGCTGTATCGTAACTCTGATCGATAAAATGCTCTCGTACGAAATGCACTTCTCTGTTCGCAGCCGGTTGAAAGGGGCCGTAACTTGAAGAGACCGCACTTTCTCAGCAACGCTAATACCGCGCTTCAGTTCTTGCAGAGTAAGAAAGTGAGTAAAAATTTCTCTTCTGTTCGGAAATGAAAAAATTGACGAAATTCTATGAATTCGCAAAATTTCGCAAAAGGAGTCACGAAATTCACAAATCTCACGAAGCAAAAAATTCACAAATGTAAGAATTGTTCACCCTTTTTGCAGATTAAACTGGTGAACATAAATTCGTCCGACTTGGTAGACGGACGACCGCCCGTAGTGTTGGGACTGATATGGACTATCATCCTGTACTTCCAGGTACACGATACTCCGATTGCATTGTTGAATACATTCGAAGCTACGCAAAAGAGAAGCACACTTGTAACTAGAATGCGGTAGTTGCTTAAGTTCGAAGCTCGTGCCACAGTTAACTTTGAATTAAATAACCGCGTTGCGATATACGCGATGCAGCTCTGCGCCGATCGTTTACAGCGGGGATTAATTCGTCAATTTCTTATCATTCGATGTCTTCTTCTAAACGAAATTTTTTTGAATCTCACAAGTGTTCCGTACAAGCATGCACAATTGTCTTTATTTTCTTTTACTGTCCACGGTCGAAAGGTTTCCTTTTTTCGTTGATGAAATTAATCCTCGTTAAGAGCGAAGTAAGAAGTAACATTCCATTCTGCTAACCGTATTTATTCCACAAAAACAAGCTACGATCGAAGGATCGAAGGAAGGTGAGTAGCTATTAAAAAAAAAGAACCAAAAAAAAAGAAACAGAAAAGAAAGGAAAGATTGCCGTCTAATCGAAACACGATATTGATGAGTACACAGTAAAGCTGTAGAGAAAGTTTGCGTGATCGAAAGAAAAAAGAGAAAAAAAAAAATGAAAGAGTTAGCACGCACCTACATGATCTTACGCATCACCCTAGTACGCACGCTAGTTATTCCTTTTTGTGAATTTTTTCTGTTCGCCCCCTCGTTGTTGTTCGAACCTTAGTTTCCACGGCCCACTCAACGAATATTTTTCTAGATCGAGGAGAACACCAGGGCTTTGGAATATCTTGGGCATACATGGGGCAGTCAGAGTAGCTTGGAGAGTCTCAGCACTCAGGGATCGGTGACAAGCGAGAGGAAACGCATCAGCAGCGAAAAATGGAAACAGGGGGCGAGGAAGACTCTGTTGCAATGGGTCACCAATGCCTTACCGAAGTAAGTATTCACAATTCAATTAAATGCCATATTTTATATCCGCACAATTATTCGTAAAATTGTCGCAGAAAAAGATACACCGCTCGCGTTCGTGTTTCTCAAAATAATGTATTCCTACGATATTCCCCTGAACTGCCACTCGTGCTCAATTGCGCATAAATTATTTGCCGTGGAATAACAACCGAATTATCTTAGGGACATAAAAGTGCGCGACTTCGGCGAAAGTTGGCGCGATGGAAATGCCTTCTTGGCCATCATTGACGCCATCAAGGCGAACCTGGTTAACATCGCAGCCATGAGAGAAGCAACGAACAGAGCTCGTTTAGCAACGGCGTTCAACGTAGCAGAAACGGAATTGGGCATCGCCAGACTTTTAGACCCAGAGGACGTCGACGTTCCACAACCAGACGAGAAATCAATTATGACCTACGTGGCCCAATTCTTGCACAAGTATCCAGAACCGGGATCAGCCGCTTCCGATTCGTTCGCTGCAGTGCAGCAGGAGTATGATGGATTACTTAGCTGGCTCTACGAGAGGTTGAAACAATTGGAACAAATGAGCAGCTCCCCGTTGGGCTATGATGTACGTTTACAATGTGTATGCATGTAGTAGACATTAATATCGAGGAACAATAATTACATTGTTGTACTTACGCGTATATTATTTTGCTGCTCACAGGAGTACGCTATATTGAAAGCTGAAGTCGAGCAACGGAGGGTTGTGTACAATAAGCTCCAATCTCTTGTCGAGACGCCTAGCATGATAAGTATTACGAGAGATTCATGGAGACACGTGCAGAATTTGTGGAAGACCATGGAGATGCTCGTAAGTGGTGTTTCTAAGAAATGAGTAATAAATAATAGAGATATGTAATATTGTTGTTGACGATTATTTTTAACTCTAATCAATGTCAATTACTATTCAATGAGTTGCTTTAAAAACCAGACGAAGATCTGCCGAGAAAAATACTATATCAACAGCCTTACGATTGAACAATTTATAACAATAGTAATACTATTATTGTATCGTTTCACGCGTTTCCTTTCAATCTTCCAGATGTTACGCTGGCTATGGCTGTTAGATTCCTACCTGCCAGGCGAATTAGGCGTCATAGGTAGATGGCTATGCCGTGCGGAAGACCTCCTGTTATCAGACAACGACATACCGGAGGAAATGACAGAGGAGACAGCCAACATAATTTCTAACAAGCTAGAGGATCATAAGAAATTCTTCCTCGATCTTCCGTCCATGACGGAACGCCTCGAAGCGGCCAGAAATTCCGAAGCCGCCGCCAACGTTCACGCACAACAGCTGAACGAAATGGCAGCCCGGTTGGACAGTCTGCCGAATCGCGCTGCCAAACGTAGAATTCGACTAAAGTTCCTGGAGCACAAGTGCTGCCTTATTGCTTTCTTGTTCCTAGTGGAGACGAAACTGAAAGGGTGGAGCGTGAAATATGGTACCGAGGACAGTGTGCATCAGATGCTGGAGCAGTACAGAAACTTTGTATCTCGAAACAGAATCTTTCAAGAGTTCCAGAAAGCATATCTGGATATGCAACAGGTCGTGGAGGATTACAAACGCGAAGGCAACGTTGGTGAGTGGTATTTTTGATTTTCACCTTATCTGTCTCACTATTTGGCAATCATGGCTGGAAAAGGATAATTTCAACCATGGCGTTCCACGAAACTCGAATAAATACCGATTGATTGTGATATAATTTAATGAAACAGTAGAAGGAATAGTTTGGGAAATAATTTTCAGTAGAATTAGCGTATCGTCATATTAAATATTCGGACTCTTATCTCGTTGTACGTTTTTGTTAAAATACCTCCATGTGTCTACTCGTACTCATTACAAAATACATTATTCAAATATCCAATACGTGTGTAATCATTTTTCCACCCCGTAGATCCAGAAGAGAGCTTAAGCATAGACCGTTTCATGAGAGAGACCAGCGACAAGTGGAAGAGCGTGTCTATGGATCTCCGTTGCGTGCAAAGCATGCTAGAAGAAGTGGTCGCCTATTGGCGTCGTTGGACCGTCATCTCCGACGATTTCGAAGCCTGGTTGAGCCGTGCTGAACCCGCGTTACACCTCCCCGAGGAAGAGAAGATGGAGTTCTTCCAGGATATAAGCGTGTGGAAGGACAAGCAACAGCAACTGTCGGACACAGTGACATTCTTAATTGCTACGTCCGACGAGCCAGTTGCTCTGAAATTGAAGCAACGTTACACGAGTCTCACGTCCAGATGGGAATCCTTATTCCAGGAAGCTAAACAATACATGCACGCCGGTGATCTCATAAGAAATAGAAAGGATTACAGAGCGGGCGTGGAGACGCTGCAAAAGTGGCTGAGGAACGTCGAATCGGCACTGTCAGCAACCGACCTAACCACGACAGAGAAGATCCAAGCCTACGGCGAAAAGCTGCAGGCCTTCCACAACGAGGTGGAAGGAATCGAGGATCTGTTCAAGAGTATCAGCAAAAAGTTCCAGACGCTTATACAGGACCTGTCTCGCGACGAGGTGGATAAGATGATGAACACCCTGAAGAAGGAGAAGGAAGCTCTGGTTAAGGTACGAGCATTGATTCCCATGCAGTTGCACCTGTACCATCAACTGCTGGTCCAACAAGAATCCCTGGAGGCTGGACAGAAGGAGATCGCTACCTGGCTGGACGAGGCAGAGAGAATGCTGACGAACGTCGATCTATCGGGCGGCAGAGAGTACATTTTAGCCCAGCTGGAACGCCACAAGGTGTTCTTCTCGAGGACCCTCTACTATAAATCCATGCTGGAGTCGAAGAACAAAGTTTTCACCAGCATAGTGAAATCCGTGGACAGCCACGCGGATGTGGACGCCGCAGAGGGTGGCAAAACGTTGAGAGAGCTGAACGAACGGTTCAACAGAGTGTCTCAGGCGGCACAGATCTTGGAGCAACGACTTCAGGAAGCTGTCAGATGCTGGACCAAGTTCAAGGACTGCGAAAGACAAGTCTGTGAATGGCTGTCGGTCGCAGAGACCATGATGAACGACAAGCACACCGACAATAGACGATCCATAGAGTATCACAAGAACTTCTTCAGCAACGTGAATGAAAAATGGATTCAAGACTTCGTCAACGCTGGCCAGGACTTGAAGAGTATCATGGCTGTCGAGAAACAGGCCCCAATTGCGGAAGCCGTGGAATCGCTTCAGAAACGATGGAAGGTGGTTCTAACATTTGCGCCACTTCATTTGATGAGACTAGAGTTCCGTTTGGACGAGACAACGTTCCTGCAGTACCTGAAGGAAATCGAGGTCGAGATCAACTCCGAGCAACAGGCTCTGATGAAGAACGATAACGTGGAGAACATACTGCAGCGGAACAAAGAGTTCTTCGTGAACCGTGGCACCGTGCTCGAGGTCGAGAAGTGCCTGCAGACCCTGAAGAAGATCAGCAACGCGTACAGCATGATGAAACCAAGTGACAATAGCTTAACAGAGGCAGCGCAGAACGCTGAACGTTTGTGGGAGGATTCCGCGCAGAGAGTGGAACATTTGAGGGAACAATTGAAACAAGTGCCTGAACAGTGGGCCGCTTATAGGAAGAAGTGAGTACCATGAAGACCGTGGCAGGATATTATTTTAAACATTTCATTTCATTGACAAATATCGCGAATTAAACAATTCGGTAGAATAAATGGAATCTAAAATATTTCCATTTTCTTTATTTTCCGTTGATCTCTTTTCAATTCTGACGCAATTATTGATGCAGGTTCGACGAAATGGTGCGATGGATGGACCACGTGGACAGCAATTTGAGAACCATTCTGCACGAAGTGAACACGCTGGAAGAATTCGAAACGGAGAAAACGATATTCCAAGTGAGTGATATGAATTTTTACGTAACGATTGAAGAATTCAATTTAGGCGTGTAATTATCTTTTTACTGCTCCCTTTGTATTGAAATATTCCTATTCGTTCTGCCCTTGCTTCCTTTACACCGGACAGGTTCAGATTCTAACGGTAAATAAATATAAGTGCACAAAAGTTGTATTCAATTAATGCATTAACAATAGTACCAACGAATATCAATCTTTCTCCAGAAAATATGCAAAGAAGCGGACAACAAACGGGAAGAAATGAAGTGGTTGGTGCAAAGCCTGGACAGCCTCACCTCTAATCGTTCAGACCACGAGGCACTTACAGAACAGAGTCGCCTCGAACAATTGATCGCTCGTTACAAGAATCTGATACCTACTATAGAGATCACTATGACGAAAACCGATATCTACTCGAAGAGCTACACCTACAGGAAGGAAGTGCGAGAGGTGTGCACCCTTCTGCGCAAGGTTCGCGATCAATCGAAGGTCGACGTGGTGTCCGAGAGCCCGGAGACGTTGCAGAGTGCCGTGACACATCAGGAGGGCCGATTGGGCCAACTCGAACAACAGAGACCGAATATCGTGAGCATGCTGCAACGCGGCAAAGACCTTCTGAAGGATCAACACGCGCCCCCGTTCGTGTCGTTGGAAGTACAGCAATTGGAATCCAGCTGGAATGACACGTACGGCCAGAGTGTCGAGACGCTTAAGTCGCTGAAGAGCTCGCAGAAATTGTGGAACACTTATCTCGAACAGAAGGAAGAAATCTTGAAGTTGATAGAACAGGCCGACGAAGAATTGAGAAAAATCGAATCGACTACTTACTACGACGCTTCGCAGGTGTCGTCCGATCTTCAGAGCAAGCAGGACTTTAGTTCCTCCTTGAGAAAGTCCACGGAGGAATTGCTGAGGAAGCTGCAAGAGACGTACGGCCGTCTCGCCGACATCACGCCGACAGAGAAGAAGGAGGTGTTGAAGAAAGAAATCATACAGACCGAGAAGAAGATGGAGACGACGATGAAGATCGTTCAGGAGAAAGTGGTCTACCTGCAGGAGCACAGCACCAGGTGGAACAAATTTCAGGCGAAGCTGAACGAGTTGCAACTGTGGACCCAACAAAGTGCGCCTCAATGGATTGCAGACGTTGAGAACCTGCCGACCAGCCCCGAAGAGATGGTTTATCGATCCGAGAACTTGCAGAAGGAGATTCAGAGTAGAAGCAAGACCCTAAAGTTCCTTGAAAAGGAGTCGGAGAAACTTGTCAAAGGTTGGTAACCAGACTAATTTCATCTATTCGAAAAAATTATGTATATAAATCATTTTTAAACCTAGTCATTAAGTATTTTTTAAAGTCTGTCTTAATAACTTTCTCGACGAATGTTATAATTCCTTATTTCTCATTTCCCGAGAAATTGCAATATGTCTCGAAAAAGTTCTCTCTCTCTCTCTCTCTCTCTCTCTCTCTCTCTCTCTCTCTCTCTCTTTACGATAGTTTCGATATATTGCGTGCATTTTCCCCGTCGCGGATAAATATTTTCTATTTAATTCACAATTTTATTTACGCTTCAAGACGGCGGCGACAGTCTCCAAGGCAAACAACTGCGCACGGACATAATCAACCTCGAGAAAGCGTTCGAAACCCTGCAGAAGAGTATCGTAGTCCAGCGTCAAACCGCGAGCCAAAACTTGCAGACCTGGAAGGAATACGAGAAAGGAATCCAAGGGTTGAAGCCATGGATGGAGGAAGCAGAATCCAAGGCGGCCACCATTGGCAGCAAACCAACCACACTACCTCAGGCGGCTCAGATGCTAGAGACCGCCAAAGCCTTTGAAGCGCGATGCCAGCAACACTTCCCACAAATCCAGGATCTGTCCCTGATCAGCCAACAGATAACAGGAAAGACGTCAGCCTCGGACGAAGTGGACGCTGTTCACAGCCGCTGGAACGCCGTTCACGACGTGGCGGTGCAAACAACCACGAAATTGGACAAACTGGTCACCTCGTGGAACAGCTTCGAGTCCGAGATCATGGAATTCAACGACTGGTTAGAGAAATCGGAGAGGATTATCCTCGTGGAGCCGAACACTCGAACGCCGGAAGTGTCGGTGCTGGAAAAGGAATTGACGCGTTTGAAAGATTTCAACAAGACCATATCGGATCATCAGGCTCAATTGATATCGCTGACGCAAGTGTCCGATCATATTAGCCACGGTTTATCGCTCGAGGGTGCGACCACTCTGAAGTCTCGAGTGTCCGATATTAAATCCAGAGTCAGCAAACTGGCGGACACTGTTCGGCTGCAGATCAATAAAGTTTCCGACACATTGTTGGCCAGACAGGAGTTCCAGATGAAGATCACCGATTTCGAGAATTGGATGTCACGATTGAGATCGAATATCGCTGAAATCAGCGACGCCACCGTCGACACCGTTGACACGAATCTTCAGGCTGTCCATGCTTACACTCAAGAGCATTCTGAGAAGCAGCCAAGCTTCGCAGCGATTTACAACGAGGTTAAGCAATTGTCCTCGAAGGGTTCGGTAATGGAGGCAGCCGCTTTGGACGAAACTTACACCGCCTTGGCGAAAAAGTATAAAGCGTTGGAGGACGATTTGCAACAGAAGAAGAAGGGCCTCGAGAAATGGGTAGAATTATTGAGCTGGTTGAACGACGCCAATGCTCAGCTGAGTCACTGCAAATACGAGGCGGAAGCGAGGAAACCGACGATCGCCGATTTAGAGAGATTTTCGTCGGAGTTGCAAACTATATACGATAAAATAGACAGCTGGAAGCAGCGAATATTGCCAGACTCCTCGGTAGGCATACAGATCAGAGACAAACAGGGGAAGCCTCTCTCTGCTTCAGGTTTATTAAACGATCTGGAGAACAAGGCCAAGTCTCTGAAGAACGAAATATCCACGAAACGTGACCGATTGGAAAATCTTGGCGCCCGATGGAACAACTTCAGAACGTTGCAACAGACCATCACGGAAAAAATACTGAACACCCAGACGGCTCTTCAAGAAACAGTTTACAATGTCGATTCCTGTAAACAATTGGCACCGGCCGTGGAAAAGATCGACAAACTGATCGAGGAGCATCAGAAAAGGGAACAGGAAAAGGAGACCCTCCATTTCGAGGGTAGCACTCTGATGAAGGAGGACCAGAGATCGACGACGAACATTCAGGTCGTCCTATCTTCCGTGGACGCCAATTGGGAGAAGGTGAACGAGCTTCTCCGCGAACAGAGGAAGAAGTACGCCGACATGAACACCGACTGGAAGGCGTACGAGGATGCCAGGCAGAAGGTGAAGAAGTCCATCGAGGAGGCGTGCAAATTATGCCAGTCGGTGAAAGGAGTGCCTTACGATATTACTCAAGCGAACATAAGCTTGGAGAAGCACAAGAAAACTCTGGATGTATTGAAGAAGGGCAAGCAATTCTTGGACAAGATGGAGACTAAAGCGCAACAGTTAACGAAAGAGGCTTCCCTGATGCCTAGATTCGATTCGGAACTAATCGAAAACGATTTGGCCGGTATCACGCAGCAATATCAGGACGCGTACAACGACATCGGTGAAAAATTACAGGCGTACGAGAGCCAGGTAATTATTTGGAAGCAGATAGAGGAGTCCAAGGCCGAGCTAACTAAATGGCTGACGAATACGAACGACGTTCTGACCAGTGCCTACGAACGTTTGCTTGACGCGGAAAATTGTCAGGCCAGACTGATAAGATACAGGGAGGAATTACCCGCTCATCATCAGCTCTACCAAAATATCGTCACCAAGATCGAGCAATTGATCAAGTTGAACAACAACACGGACATACCTACCTTGAATTCGTTGCACCAGCTGTTGGACGACCAGTTCAAGCTGGTGAAAAGCTCCGCGGACAAATTGGAATCGTTGACGTCTACGTTGAACGAGAGGGAGAGGGCTATCAGGCTGGAGATGAAGAGGTGCGGGGATTTAATATCCAAGATTCGCGAGGACATCATCAAGTGCGACGATCTGACCGGCGAGAACACAAAAATCCTCGGAAGAATCAATAAATGTCAAGAGCTGAAGACGGAATTGGAGCAGTGCGATTACGCTTTATCGAAAGTTGAAGGAACATTAACGAAAATGTCCACGGAGTATCCTAGCATATCCAGGTCGAGTTTGCCCAAGGAGTTGCAAGCTCTTCAGCTTCGACGCGACGGCGTGGCCAGCCACGCGAACAAAGTGATCGCTACGTTGGTCGCGTTCCTGACGAAATTGTACCACGAGAAGTTCGGCGCTCTTCAGCGTATGGTCGTCACGCTGAAGGAGAAGGTGGCCTGGTGCGAACCAGAGCAGAGCAGCGATCGTTACAATCTGGAAGTGAAAATGGCGTCGCTGATGGACGTGGAGGCCGGAATTGCAGATTGCACGGCCAGAAAAGAGGACACGGACAATTCGTTGAAGCTGCTGGCTTCCGTGGAGAGTGTCGAAACGATGGCCGCCCTGAAAGCGGACCGCGATAGAGTCGAAACGGATCTGGACTCGTTGAGGAACAGCTACGGCAAGATCAAGAACGACTTGGAACGTAATATTGCCCTGTGGCAGAGGTACGATTCGACGTCTGAAAACGTTCTATCGTGGCTGAAGGAGAACGAGAACAAGATCAGGGCCGAGGCGTCCGCGTTGCTGAATTTGGACGATATCGAGCAGAAAATCGCGGAGATGAGTCTGGTGCAGAACACGGTGACGGAATATAATTCGGAATTGAAAGATCTGGCCGCCCTGGCCGAGGACATCACCAGGGTCAGCTCCGAGTCCAGGGTAAATCAGTACATTGGTCATCTTAGCACCCGTTACGATTACGTGTTGAAATTCTTGTCCCAGCACCTGGACAGATTGCGAGAATTGAAGGAGAACAGGGATCAGTACGTTGCCAATAAAAGGAAACTGGAGGGCTGGCTCGACAGTGCCGAGAGGACATTGAAAGCCTTCGATGAAATTACCGGGCCTAAACCGATAACGTTCTATCAGTCGCGTTTGAAGGAGTTGAAGGAGTTCGCCGAGGAACGAGAGGTCGGCCAGGCAATACTGAACAAAACTGCGGAGGCCGGGGAAGCTCTGTTCGCCAGAATCACGCCGGATCAGAGGGAAACGATCAGAACCGAATTGAGAAACTTCCGTAATCGCGTGGACGCAATGGCGGATCGCGCGAACGTGATCTACAAGAAGATAGAAAGCGACATGATGCATAGGTCATCGTTCGAGGACAAATTCTCGCAGGTGAAACAGTGGCTGGCCGATGCGCAAAATAAATTGGGGGAGAAGCAGGAACTGTTGCCCACGTTGCAGGAGAAGAAACTGGCTCTCCATTTGTACAGGGCCGTGGCCCAAGACGTGAGCGTCCACAAGAATATTCTTCAGCAGCTTCGGGACAGATTGAGCACAGCGCCCGACGACGACGCCGGCGAAATGCTGGAGAGCGTGATCGACGCCTACGAGAAATTGTCCAACGAGGTTGAAGGGAGAATCAGTATAGCGGAGAAGCACGTGGCGAATCACGAAGCGTATCTACAAACGTTCGAGAAGACGCGTGATTGGATTAACACCGTGATTAACGAGGGAACGCCGATAACTGAAGATTTCTCCGTGGAGCGGGACACCGCGCAGAACAAAATTACCGCGATAGAAAATCTTCTGCAGCAGAAAATGGAGGGGGAGAAAATTTTGGCCGACTGCAATCAGCAATTGAACATCGTTCTCGAGCAGACCTCGCTACCGGGTCATCCGACGTTGCTGTCGAATTTCGAACAGCAGAGGAAACTGTGGGAGGACTTCTTGAAACGATGCGTAGCTGCCCGGGACAAGTTGAAGCATATGTTCGATCAGTGGTCCGAGTTTGAGAAGATTGTCGAAGGCTTGGAAGCGTGGATCAAACAGATGGAGACGCACCTGAAGGACCAGAGTTTGAGAAGCACGGAGGAGACGAAGAGGGTGCATCTCCAGAAGCTGAAGGGACTGGAGGAGGGCATCGTCGCGAAGGGAGCAGAATTTAACGCAGCTATTGAAAAGAGTCAGAGCATTGAGGCTGAAGCCGATCTAGCGACCAGAGTTTCTAGGCAGACGACTAAGTACCAAGCAATCAAGAATCAGATAAAGGAAGCCGTGATGCGATACGAGCAGTTCGTAAAGGAGCACAATACGTTCAACGTTAAGTATAATCAATTGTTACAATGGATCACCGATATCCAAACGGAGTTGAAGAAGCACAGCGAAATCGTGGGCGATTTGTCCGTATTACAGAGCAGGCAGAAATTAATTCGCGATCTCGGCGATACCAGAACGAAGGAGAACGCGAGATTCGAATCGGTTATTGATCTGGGAGAAAAATTGTACGCTCATACGTCCCCCGATGGCAGAGAGATTATCAGACAGCAGTTGAGAAATTTAAGAACGCTTTGGGACGGATTCTCCGAAGATCTTCAAGGCACCACGCAAAAATTGGACCAGTGTCTGACGCAGTTCGCTGAATTCTCGTTGTCCCACGAGCAATTGACTGCCTGGCTTCGAGACGTCGAGCGTGCAATGCACCAGCACACGGAATTGAAGTGCACGCTGGAAGAGAAACGTGCACAATTGCAGAATCACAAGATCATGCACCAGGAAATCATGTCGCATCAATCGTTGGTGGAGAACGTTTGCGACAAAGCTCAACAATTGGTCGATCAGACCAAGGACACGTCTCTGAATGTCTTCTTACCTTCTATTAAGCAACTGTTCCACAACATCGTGGCCAAATCGAAGGATTTATTGGAGAACCTGGAGGACTGCGTGGAGAAACATCACAGATTTAATTTGCAAGTGAAGAGCTTCTCTGATTGGTTGAACGGGGAGAGGGAGAAACTTGCGGAATGCAATGACGTCACTGGAGAACGCGTAGATATCTCTAGAAGACTAGCTACCTTGTCGATATTGAAGGACGATCAAATGCAGGGAGCTGAACACCTTGGCAAATTGAAGGAACTCAGCGATACAGTGATTAAGAGAACAGCACCGAAAGGATGGGATGCTATTAATAAAGAGATCACAATTCTCGAGGGCAATCTTCGACAATATTTAAGTGAAATAGGTACGTCGATTTCATATCTCTTTGAATAATATTCAATAAATAATAGAATGCACTTTGAAATGATAACAATATCATTATTTATATTTCTTCCATTCTAATCATTGGTATTCCTTTTGTTTAATTATTTTACCTCGAACACAGAATCCGTGGAGGATAAACAGAAGGCAGCCCTACAAAAATGGCAGGACTTTGAGGAGAAATTGGAATCGCACACAAAATGGTTCTGCTCGATGGAAGCGGCATTCAGGGACCAGCAATTGCAGCCCACATTGCAGGAGAAGGAAGCTCGGTTGCAAGCTTTAAGAAAGAAACGCGACGCTATACTGAAGGAGGAATCGAGGATAGACGAATTTGTTGATAAATCCCACAGTCTGCTTCATGCTAGCGGCGTTGAGCGTATCAAGCCAATGATCTCTCAAATCAGTAACAGGTGAGTGACGGAAGAAATGCGTAACGAAATAAACCGGTGAATGTCGGCATTGAAGAATTTTAAACTCGATAATTTCCAATTTTTCGCGCGTTTCTAAAATTTCAGGTATCAACTGCTGCACGTACTCAGCAAAGAAGTAGTGACCAGATGCGAGAGTATCGTGGACGATCACAAGGCCTACGAGGAGAAACTGAAGACGGTCGACACCTGGCTGACTCAATTGGAGCAGAGCTTAGCCACCCTGAAGAAAGATGAAACCGGCGGAAATATGGAGGAGAAAGTTTCTCGTCTGCAAATATTGTTGGCCGAAAAGGAACAGGGCGAACACCGTTTGGCAAGCCTAATATCATTCGGGGAGAGAATTCTTGCAGATACATCGGCTCAAGGAAGAGAATTGATACGTCACGAATTGAGACAAGCACGCGAACGCTGGGATAAACTCGTGGAGGGTATAGCAGGACAGCAGAAGAAGCAGGATGCACAGTCTCTGCAGTGGACTAATTATCAGGAGACCCTGCAGCAGATATTAGCTTGGTTGGACACCATGGAAAGATCTGTGAAACAAGATTCGACGATCGCGTGGTCCTCCCTGCAGGAGATTAAATCGAAGTTATTGAAGAGCAAGGTGATATTACATTTACTTTCTGTTTTCTGTTGATTGTCGTGCGAAAATGTGGCCAAATCGGCTTTTAGAATTTTGTCAAATTTCATCTAAACGACGAAGCATTGTGCGCCAATCGATTGATAAATGATTTACTGCGACGCTGAATTAAAGGAATTTGTCTTTCAGGGAATGCATCAAGAAATCTTGGCGTACAAACGTATAATCGAAGGTGTCTCTGAGAAGGCGAATGCACTTACGTATCCAATTCAGGCGCCGTCCGATGCAAAGCAAAAGGCGGCCTCCGTTTCCGGAAGATACGAGGACCTGGTCGACATGTCCCAGAAGAATATATCTAACTTGGAAACCCTTCTGGACACGTTCCAACAGTTCTACGATCTCCAGAAATCCTATCAGGACTATCAGAAACAGCAATGGGAGCAATTGGCGAATTACAGTGACTATACAGGAAACAAAGCTGCTCTCCAAGCCCAGCTGGCCAAGATCATGGAACTTCAAGATGGCCAGAGGGAAGGAGAATTGAAGCTGAATATTCTTAGCGAGCATGTGGCTCAAAGTGCTCATAATTTGTCGCCTAGATCTTTGGAATCAATGGAAAGAGATCTGGCTACGTTAAGGTGACTAGTGCATCCTATCATTGTACACGTATTGTATGCAACGGGGCTTAAACGAATTAATGTTTATCTTTGTAAAATGAATTTGCGAAACAGATTCGAGCACAAGAAATTCGCGACAGCCGTGAACGATATCGTCCGATGCATCGAGGAGAGGATTCAACAATGGAGCGAGTACGAGAACTCGTTGGAACGTTTATTAGCGTGGCTGACAGACGCGGAGTCGTCGTTGAAGAATTATTCCCTGAAGAACACCCTCGACGAGAAGCAGGAACAGCTCGAGAAATATCAGGTAACGTGTTGTTAATTGTAAGAAGAAAAATGAACACGACTAGTTCGACTCTTTTATTCGTTCTGTCTCTTATTCAAACCGAATCGATTGCTCCTGTGCGAAGTGGCACTGCGAGCAACCGTGAATTACTATTTTTTTTCTTTTTGACACGAAACTATGTGTATACGCGTGACGAGTATCGCGCGACGTTAGATTTTTGTTTGTCAAGAAGGGGAAAAGATACGAGAGAGATGAGATCATCGTACGATTAGTTCAGGCATTGTATTTTGGAAAACTTCCTTAGGCACTACAAAAAACCGCCTTGTCGTGGGACACGGAAGTGACGGAACTGGTGGCACTCGGGGACCACCTGGATCAAGTAAGAGAAATATGAACGAAATTTGTTCGACCAGGGTTGTGAACGCTTTTTGTAAAGATCTCTCGTTACCGCCCCATCTGTACTTCTTCTTCTTTCATCTTTCTCTAAATGCTCTGTTTCTTGTTTTCTCTCTTTCCTTTTCTACCGTTTTTCTTCTTCTTCGACGATTCAGTGTGAATTAAAGTGAGAAAGTCGAAAATAAAACGAATTTGGTAAAAAAAAAAAAAAAATAAAATGGTAAGTTCGAAATATCGGACACATTGTACATTTACACTCTCACACTATGCATACACACCACACTAGCACTATTTTTAAAGGTTTCATTTCTTTTTTGTCCGTATCTTAACATTCACGGTTTTTTGCATAATTTTGTTTCCTTCGTGTTTTTTCTTTCTTTCCTTTTTTTTTTACCTCGGTGCATGCATATCGTGTTGCTTCGAGCACGCTTGATCGAAGAATTACGTTTCCAAGCCCGTGCACTATACACCCCGTTGTCATGGCACGCGAAAAAATGTACGACTATCAATTGATCGAATTCGCATTAACCCTTACACATACACGAAACAAACACGTCCACCTGCGTGTATCATGTTAACCCCTTCGGCCCAGGTATTTTCAGACGGACAGAAAACTACCTGATTAATACAACGATGGGATACGAATGAAACAAAAGTGATACATAATTGTCCGCCAATCAAATCTGACAAACCGTTCCGTTCTGTAGATGTTGATCGTGAATCTCCGACAAAACGAGGCAGAGTTCGACAAGATGAGCGACGAATCCTCCGAGCTGATGCAGATCAGCGGTGAAACCAGATTTTCGGCCAGCGTTCAACAAATCACCTCCCGTTTCCAATCCATCCAGGCTACAGCCAAGGTACGCGTAAAATTTCTCGCTGCTCGAATTCGACGGCCACCGGTTTCCCTGCTGAACAATTAAATTATTGGTAAAAATTAAATTGGTCATTTTTTCGATTCCAGGAGCTGGTTAAGAAATGCGAGCAAGCGGTCTCGGATCACGCAGCTTATTTGGAACGCTACAAGCAGTGTTCGGAATGGCTGGCGAACACTCGCGCCGCTTATCAATCCGTGAAAGACGACATCAGTGGCACCCGACGAGAGTTATCTTCAAATATATCCACCTTAAAGGACCTTCTAGCCCGTCAGTCTTCGGCGACTCTTCTAATAAACAACACGGTCGAGGCCGGAGAGCGTTTGTACCCGACCACGGGCACGGAGGGCAGAGAAATCGTTCGTCAACAATTGTTGGACCTTCAGCAAGCGTTCGAGGAATTGTACGACAATATCGCGTCGACCGAACGTGAATTACAGTCGAAGATATCACGCTGGTCGGGCTTCGACGAGTCAAACGAATCGTTCGAAAAATGGCTGGGGACCGTCGAGGCTCAATTGAAGCCGGAAATCGAATTGAAAACCACGTTGGACGAGAAACGGGCGCAGCTGCAAATTTATCGTTCATTTCTGCACGACATTCAGTCGCATCAGCAGGACCTGCTCGATCTGCGCGACAAAGCCGACAATTTGCCCGACTCTACGGAGAAAGTGCATCGAACCTTGAGGAAATTGAACGAAAGACACGCGACCGTGTTGAAACGGGCCGCTGCGTTTGTCGAGAGATACGAGGGCATCGTCAGCGATCATCAACAGTACAGCAAGGCTGTTCTGGATACTCACGAATGGCTGGACGCCACTCACAATGCGGTCATACTATGGGGCGACACAGAACTCGAAAGGGTGTCGCTTCATACCAACCTGGAGCGTCTGAGGAATCTGTTGCAGAGTTTGCCGGAGGACAAGCCGCGGGTGCAACAGATAAGAGTGTTGGGCGAGAAGGTGATCCCTGGAACGCTGGAGTCTGGACAGATCAACATCCGATCGCAGATAGATTCGTCTCAGCAAGAATGGGAGAGTCTGGTGACAGCTGTCAAATCGACGATAGAGAGCCTGGAGAACAAGCTCCAACAGTGGAACGAGTTCGAAACGTCCAAGGAGAGATGCCTCGCCTGGATGAGAGAGACTGACACGAAACTCCACGCCGTCGACCTGAAGGCCACTTTGCACGAGAAGAAGGATCAACTGGAGCTTCTGAAAACGCTCCAAGGGCAGGTGCGCGCGAAGGAGTTAGAGATAGACGCTGTCACTGAAAAAGCTCAACAGCTTCACAAGAATATCACGTCCCGCACCACGCACATGTCCGAATTGAGCATCAAGTATCAGCAGATATCGAACAAGGTTAAAGATTTGTACAGCCGATGGCATCAATACGTAACCACGCATCAGGAGTTCGATAATCAAGTGGCGGAGTGCACCAGATGGCTGGACGACATCAGAAAGAAGCTTGCTTATTGTTCCGACATGGGCGCATCCTCCCAGAAAGATCTTGAGAACAAAATGGAAATAATACAGGACTTGTTGCTGTACAAAGAGGACGGTTTCGCCAAGGTTCAAGGGATCGTGGAACTAGCGCAGGCGGTACTCGCGAACACTGCGCCGACTGGTCACAAAGCAATCAACGATGCCGTCGGAAAGCTTCAAGAGCAATGGAGCGCACTGGCGTCGAAGATGTTGGAGACGAAGACGAATTTGGACGACTCGATAAATAAATGGGCCGGGCTGCTCGAGCAGATACAATCGATGAACAAAACGGTGGATTACATGCAGGCAGCGCTGAACGAGTTCACGCCGTTCCAGGCCACCATGTCCGAGAAGAGATGTCAATTGGAACGCATTAAGGCACTGGAGGAAAAGGTGCGGTGTGAAAATATCGAAGTGGACAGCCTGAAGATCAAAGTTGCTGAAATGATCGCCAGCGGGCCGCAAGGTTTGGCGGCGTCGCAGGCTCAGAGTATTTTGAACAGGTTCGACACGCTGTTCGAGAAGATCAAGTCGTTGCTGGCGGAACGGGAGGAACAGTACAAGGATCACAGATTGTACAAAGAGGCGCACGACGATATTATTAATTGGCTCAGCCGGGCACGCGAGAAGATCCCGTCGATGAAACAGAGGCCGTTAAGCGACAAGCTGGCCATCGAGAACGCCGTGGCGCCCTTGGAGAGCTTATTGAACAAGAAAGCTCAAGGGGAACTGTTGGTGGAGCATCTTCAGCATACTGGAAAAGTTGTTTGCGCCAATACCAGCCCGCAGGGGCAGGAGATTATTAAGAACGAGGTGAAGGCGTTGACGCAGAGCTTCGAGGAGCTGTTCAGAGGTAAGTGGTGTAGTTTTTTCGTCAGAATAGAATGAGCGAGCGTGAAAATTGGAAACTGGTGATGTGAAACAACAGAAAGATAGGTCGATTGTTTCTGTGACAAAAATGAATTCCTTTTACAGAAATCAAGCAACAGAAAGATCAGCTGGAGCAAACAGTGAGCAAGTGGCGAGATTACAAGGACGAGTACGAGAGATTGAGCGACTGGCTACAGCAGTTCGATATATTGATAAAAGCGCAGAAGAACTCCCTATTACCGAATGTCACCGAGAAAGAGAAACAAGTGCTGGAAGTGAAGCAAATATTGGAGAATCTTCTCAAAGGACAAGAACAGATTGACAAGTTCAACAAGACAGCGTCCACCCTTCTCTCGTCTCACCTGGACACGTACATAAACAACCAACTCCGTCACCTGAATTCACGCTATCAGGTGCAAGTCAACCTCGCCAAGGATGTCCTGAAGAAAGTGGAGAACAATCTAGCCCAGCACAAAGAGTACGAGGCTAATTTGGACAAAACCCGCGCTTGGATCGAAAACGCGAGGCAAATTATTCGTAGGGGAACAGAGGCAGCTTCCACGAGCAGCCGTGAGGAATTGCAGAACCGATTGGTCAACATCCAAGAATTGTTAAGGAAACGAGAAGAGGGACAGAATTTGGTACACTTGACAGTGAACTGCGGCGAGAAGGTGATGAGAAACACCAGATCGGACGGCAGGGAGGAGATCAACGCGCAGCTGAAAGAAATCCAAAACGATTGGGAGAGGCTGGTGAAGAAGATTTCGACGACCAAGGTGCACCTGGAGACGAGCCTTCTCCAATGGGCCGATTACAGTTCGTCGTACCTGCAGCTACAACAATGGATCAACGATCGCGAAGCTAAGCTGCAACAGGTATGCGAGCAAAAGGTGTCGAAGGCGAGGAAAGGTCTGGCTGGGCTAAGTTCCTTGGCCATTGGCGAGCGGAAGGCGAATCTTCGACAGACGAACAGCATTGTTCAGGACATAGTAGCGTTCGAGCCGATGATACAATCGGTGACGACGAAGGCGGAGGATCTTCGACAGGCGACCCCGGCCACGGAAATTTCAATCAAGTACGAAACGTTGAGCAAACAGGCGCAAGAGTTGTACGCGAAGCAGAAGGAAACCGTGGAGCAACACCAGGCGTTCATAGACAGCGGGAACGAATTTATTCAGTGGATAAGGGCGGCCAAGGAGAGGCTCGGAAAGTGTTCAGAGCCGACCGGCGATAAAGAATCGTTGGCGAACAAGATCACGCAGCTGAAGGTGCTGCAAAGTGAGCTACCGGAGGGACAGAAGAAATTGCAGCATGCTTTGGAACAGGGCAATGCTGCGTGCAACATTGCTGACGAGGAGGATAAAGAAATTATCGAGGAGGAAGTGGCGTTGTTGCAGGAAGAGTACGATAGCTATGTGTGAGTAATATATTGCGAAATTATTTTTTCTGGGATAATTAATTAATAATTAAATGATTTTTATCGTAAATGATAACTGACATATCTTTCAACGACCTGAAAAGAATGAAATTTCTATTGCAAAGTGAATTAGGGAGGAGGTGTAATTACGATGGTATGCTGGAACTTGATTAATATATATATGTTTTTTTTCAGGGACTCATTGAATAACACTAAGACTTTACTGGAAGTTGGAATAGTGAAATGGACAGAATACGAGGACCAATTTTCTGAAGCTACCGAGTGGCTCACGCAGACTGAACAACTGGTGCAGTCGTTCAACAAATTGCAGGATAGTTTGGAGGAGAAGAAGAACGTTCTCGAACAATTCCAGATTCACCTGCAGACACTGTTCGACTGGCAGAAGGAACTGGATCGATTGAACATGAAGGCTCAAATGTTGCTAGAGACGTGTGCAGACACGAGAATATCGAACGCTATTACTCAGCTGACGACGAAATATAATGCTCTTCTGTCCCTGGCGAAAGAGATAATGAGACGTTTGGAATTGCATTATCAGGTATTACGAAATCGATTTAAAACAGATCTCTGCTCCAGAAACATTTTTCCAAATACCAATTTTTGCGTTTCGATTAAACAAACGTGTTTTATTATCTAGGAACACCAGCAGCACAATACATTGTACCAAGAATGTCAGGACTGGATAGAACGGACACGTGACAAATTAGGCGAGTGCAAGGTAATTCCGAGCACGCTGACCGAGGTGAACAACAAATTGCACACCTGCAAAGCCATCAGGCAGACCCTCGAGCAAGGGCAAAACAAGCTGCGCTATGCCCTCGAACTGAAGGAAAAGGTAATCATGAACACAGAGCAGAATGGCGCACAGAAGATTCAGGAAGACACGGAGAACTTGAAAACGGAGTTCGACAAATTATTGGTGAACGTGGAAGAAACAAGACAGAAGTTATCCGCGAGGGCAAGCGCGCTGGAGGAATTGAATAAAATTCACAGACTCACTACAGACTGGATCGAGGAGATCGAGGGAAAGATTCAGCCGGGTGAAATGTACAAGAACGATCTGAGCGAAAAGCGCGCCGCCCTGGAGAAATATAAGACAGTCCAGAAAGATATTCAAGGCCATGGAGAAACTGTGGACCGACTGAAGGCTCGTCTGGCTGAAGACTCCAGTATTCCCATCGGCCCTTATCAATCCACCATTGCCAAGTACGACGAATTAACCAAGCTGATCGCCGACAAAATTAAGGTACGTATCTGCTGAGAATGAATAGATCGACTCAAACAAACGATCATGATCGAAAAAGAAATGACTTCACGCTTTAACGTTTCCAACCCCTATTTCTAGAACTTGGAGGAGCAGGTGAACGATCACGAGAAGTTCCAACAAGCGCACAACGAGGCAGCCGATTGGGTACGCCACACGAAGTTGGAACTCCAACAAAACTGCGACACTCATGGCGAGAAGGAGCGAATAATCGAACGGGAGAATAAAGTGAACCAAATAATCGCCACCCTTCCGAAAGGCGAAACACTGATCTCGAAAGTGATTCAACTGAGCGACGCCGTGATCGCCAGTACAGGCCCGGAGGGACAAGAGACGATTAAGCACGACGTGAAACAGCTGCAAGCGAACTGGAAATCTTTGCAGACGCAGTGCCACGATGCCCAGATAACCTTGTCCAATTGTATAACCAGCTGGTCTCAATTCACAGCTGCCCTGGACAACATGAAGAGATGGATCGATCACTTCCAGAAGAAATTGAACGACGAGCAGTCGAAGGAGAACAAAACTCCGGAGGACTTGGTCCGGTGCAAGAGCCTCGTGGAGGAGGCTGTGCAACAGAAGCCTGTTCTAGAGGATTTGAACGACAAATGCGAGGCACTGTTGGAGATGAGTGCATGCAGTTGGGCGCGTGATAAGACCGTGCAATTACAGTCAGCTTACACGTCTCTGTTGACCGATATGCAAGGCCTGGTTTCCAGAGTGGAGAAGAATCTGTCGGATCACACCGAATTCTTGAAGGCGAAGAAGGAAATGGAGGAATGGCTGCGTATAGCTAAGGGGTCCGTGCAGGATTGCATGGGCGTTGGTGACGCCGATTGGGCGAAGGATAAATTGGAAACTATTAAAGTATGCTTTACTTTGTTTAATACGCGCATTATAATCAAGTAGCTTTAATACTTATTATTTATTATTCTAAATCAGCAGAAGAATAGGAAATCGTTTTAATATTTCGCACATAATCCCCGTTTCTGTTCTTCCACAGATTGTCGCTACACGAATCACCGAGGGGCAACATCTGCTTTCAACGTTGCAGAACGCATTCACGAAGGCCATCGACACCGCAGTGCCCGAGCAACAGGAACAACTAAGATCGGACATGGCTGGTCTGCTTTCCAGCTGGGAACAACTGAGTATCGATTTGAACACCGTTCAGGCCCAATTGAAATCCCTGCTGAACCGATGGGACGATCATTCCGAGGCCCGCGAGAAGCTCGAACGCTGGCTGAAGGAAACGGAGAAGGGTATACAAGAACTTCCAGACACGAAGGGAGAGTTCGGCGATATGAAGACCATGCTCGAGCGTTACAAACACATCCAGGAGGAAGTTCGTGGCAAGAAAACCGAATTGGACCGTTTGATGGATGAAGCCAGCGAACTGTCCAAACTGGCGAAGAAGAACAGCCCCCTGGATCGAACGAAAGGTTTACTGAAACGGTGGCAGGATTTGAGCGACAGCGTCGAGGAGAGAAAGAAGCTCGTCGAGAACGAGATGCAAGAGTACAACGCCTACCACGCAGCCCTGCAAGAAACGGAGAAGTGGCTGCTGCAGATTTCCTTCCAGTTAATGGCCCACAATTCGTTGTACATCACGAACAAAGAGCAGACGGTCTCCCAGATCAACCAGCACGAGAATCTGATCGTCGAAATCAAGAAGTACACGAACGTGTTGGACGATCTGAAGGCGAAGGGGAACGGCCAGATCGATCGTTACGTGGCCGCCAATCCTGATATCAGAACCGTGATCGGGACGCAGCTGCAGAACGTCCAAGAGAGTTACAACTCCTTGTTGAACACTGCGCTGCAGATCAAGAAACGATTGGCGGAATCGTTGGTCAAGTTCCAGGAATACGAGAACACTTTGGCGAGTATCATGAAGAATTTGGATGCGTACGAGCCTGAAATCGCTCAAGAAATGGACGCGCCGTTGGACACCCTGGATGCCGCGAAACTGAGATTCGAAAATGCGCGCACGTTGCACAATAAATTGCAGGGGGAGAAGACGAGGCTGGCCTTGGCCGTGGAGGCCTGCGAGGCCGCGGTAGCTTGCGTCTCGAGGCCCGGAAGTCCTCTGGATGCGCCGCCCGTACAGATTCCAGCGAGGGAGGTGGAAGTACGAAACAAACTGGAGGAACTGATCGATCAGGTATTACGTTCGATTCCCTTTCTTCCGAATAAGAATATTAATATTATTTGATCAGCCTTACAGCGTTGATCAGTCTTTTTTCGCTAAAAAATATTTTAAAATACGGTAAACAAAATTTTGATTCTTTTCCAACAGGCTCAGGGTCACCTGATGAACGTAACCAAGGCTCTGAACGAGCTAGAGGAACAGACTCGGCAAAAGAACGCTCTACGCGCGTGGATATATCAGCAGAGAGCACTCTGCGCAGAATGGAAATCTCGTCCGGCGAAATTACGGTCGGAAGCCGCTCACGCGGAATTACAGGCGATGAACGATCTGCTCGGAAACGTTGGAGAGCGTCGAATTCACGCGCTGACAGAATTATCGGTCCACGACGACGACCAGGACATCGAGGAAGGGTTGAACAAGCTGGAAACCGAGTTGACCGAGGCGATCACCGTGAAACAAGCGGCCCAAGACTTGATTCAGAAGTATAGATCGCAAGTGCAGAACATTCAATCGTGGTTGGACGCGCTGTCCAAGAGGGTGGACGTGATAGAGAAAGGAAACGGGCAGACGATCGGACAGAAGATGGCCAGCGTGAAGGAGATAACGACAGACTTCGAGTCCCAGGGGCCGGGGAAGTTGAACGAAGTGAAAAGTTTGGGCGACCAGGTGATGGATTCCGTGAGCAACCTGGATTCTCAGCAAATCGAAGAACAGATTAAATCGGTCGAGAGACGGTACGCAGATATAGCGAAGAAGTTGCAAAGGAAAGCGCAGGTGTTGGACATGACTGCGCAGGGCATCGAAGCAACCAGGCAAGAGATAGAAGAAAATCGTGATTGGATACAGCAGAAGAAGCAGCAAGCCCAAGTATCCGAGCCGGTTGGATTCGATAGCAAACTGGCCGAGGAAAGACTTCTTGCTTTGAAGGTACGTTTGTTTTTTTTTCTTCTTTTGATGAAACGAAATAGAAATTTACACGTCGAAGAACTTTATTTAATTGAATTTTCGTAAATCCCAGGCCATGCTGAAGGAAGCCGAGGGAAAACAGATGGTGATCGACACGCTGGAAAAACGCGTTGGAAATATGCAAAACGAACTGGAGAGCAACGAGCAACAGCAATTGGAAAACGAGACCAAAGCCCTTCGCGGCGAACAGGCACAGCTCTGCACTATTTTAACGGAAGGAATATCGAATGCCATCGCGGCGGCGGATGCACGGCGGAAGTTCGAGGGTGAACTGGAGAAGGCACGGGCCTGGATCAAGTTGAAGAGCAACAACTTGAAAAAGTTGAGCGGCTATCTGCCACTGAAGGCAGTGAAAGTTGAACGGGATATCGAGCAGCACGGCGAATTGGAGACAGACATCGACTCGTTCAGCGAGAAGGATCTGAACGATATCACGAAGCAGGGGAACAATTTGCTGAAGGAGTGCAACGAGGAGGATCGCGCGAGATTGGAAAAAATCTTGGACGAATTGAACAAGGATTACGACGAGTTGAAGTGCGAGGCGCAGGAAAAACAAGCGGCTTTGGCAGATCTCCTTCAAGGTAGAAGATCGTTCGAAAGTGAAATAGACAAATGTCAGAGATGGATCAACGAGGCTGA
This sequence comes from Nomada goodeniana, assembly GCA_963969485.1. Taxonomy (NCBI): domain Eukaryota; kingdom Metazoa; phylum Arthropoda; class Insecta; order Hymenoptera; family Apidae; genus Nomada; species Nomada goodeniana. Next base: position 22,402,113 of record OZ018301.1, read on the forward strand.
AGTGGCTACGTCGTCGGATTTGAGGTCAACTAGCATCGACATCTTACGAGAACAGCTTGCCAAGGTATGGTGTGAATGCGAATATTTGAATTTTCCAATTCTCCGCTTCGTTTTACCATGCAACATTTTTTTAATCCATTCGATTGTGGGATGCGAAGGTAGAGACTTTGCCGTTAAAAATTAGCCCGGATAGAGATAGTTGTACGATTTTTTTTTCTCCACAAAGTTACATTCTTCAGTTACCTGAATTTTGTGGAAAAGTGCAATAATATCCCTTATTCTCTAACACTATTTTGTCACCCATTTGTGTCTCACTTTATACTCGTTCCTCCAGTACGATCGTCTGAAGAAAGAGGCAAGGGAATACGCGGACGACATCGAGAAAATAATCCAACAGGGAAAATCCATTTTACCAACCGTGAGCGACGCCGACAAACTCGAATTGAACGAGCAATTGCAAAACATGAAGGAGGCGCACGGTAGAGTAGCGGGTGTTATAAACGAGAGAGCCCTGGCTCTCCAGAAGAGCATCGACGAAGCTGAGGAATCGTTGGCCAGAGTTGCGGAGGCGGTGCAATACATGACAGACGTGCAGAAAGAACTTCACGAGCTGAACAAACCGATCGGCTCCCGAATCGAGGATGTCGAGGCGATGCTGGATGCCTACGAGAGGATCTTGAACGACTTGAAAGCGAACAAAGGAAAGTTATGCGATCTGCAATCGGTCAATGTGGCCGATCTTCACGGAGTATTGACTCAGCAAGATGATCTCATAAACGCGATAGAATCCCAAATCGCGAAACTTCGACAATTACTTCTGTTGCGGCAGCAATTTATTGCTCTCATCACTGAGATAACAACGTTCATCGCCAAGTACACGGGGATTGTTCGTGATATCGAAAACTCTGGTCAAACCACGGAGGAGAAAATCAAGAGGTAATATAACTAATTTGTATATCGTTTTACAAATGTTTCATTATACTACATATTTTTTATAATACATCTACTACTGTTATATTCGGTGAAAACTATATTATTAAGTATCTTTATTTATTTATTTATTTATTCATTTTACACAGGTACGACGATGCCATTCTCAAAATCCAGGAGTGCGAAGCAACCCTTGCCAGCGCCACGGACAAGGGTCAACAGATCGCGGCCGAGGGTTCGACAGTCGACAGAAACAACGTGACGGAACAATTGCAATCCCTGAAGCAACAGTTGCAAGGTCTGAGACGAGCCGTGGAGACGCAAAGGGAGAAACACGAATTGGCAGCGGCAGAACACAAGAGGCTCGCCAACGAACTGGCTGAAATTCTCGACTGGCTGGAGGACAAAGAAAAGGAAGTGAAGTCCAGGCCCCTATTAGAAAGGGATCCAACCAGCGTGGAGGCCGAGCTGAAGAAGCACCACGAACTATGCGAGGCGGTCGACGAGCACCTCGAACGAATTAGAAACCTGAAGAAGTCTGTGCCTCACGAGGAAGGAATGCCCGGATCGTTGAAGGAAATGCTCAGCGAGGCGGTGTCTTTACTGACGTCTCTGCCTAGAGAGATGGAGGAACGAGGAAATTATTTGGAGAGCAACATGAAATTGAGACAGGAGTACACCGCGCTCACTGATAAACTGAGAAGTTGGGTTAACGAGGCGGAGATACGTTTGGAGAGTAATAGCGGTGGACTTGATTTTGCGAATATACTCAGTGATCTCGAGGAGCACAAGGTTTGTATTGCACAGTTATAAAAGGAATTGAAAAGTCTTGCATTAATATTTATTTATCGAGTTTCTAAATGAAATTTGTCGCTTAACGATTTTGAACATTTATGATTTACGATTGAACTCGTTGATTCCTTTCGCAGATTTACTTCAGCAGCGAACCGTCGATTCGCGAGCTGGTCTCCCAACAGATTCAACAAGCAGCCGACAAGATATGGCCGTCCCTGAGCACATCCGAGCAGGAAGAATTAAGCGCCGAGCAACAGCAGCACACTCAATTATTGAAGAACACGCTGAACACCGCGAAATCTCAACGCGCCAGACTGGAACAGGGCGCTGAAACTTGGAGGGACTACACGCAAACCCTGGAACGTGTTCGTGCTGTCATAGCGAGAAGTAGGTTCACCGACGAGCCGGTCACAACTATGGCTGGATTGCAGTTCAACATCCAAAAGATCACGCATGCTCTGAACGATATACAGGTAAGCGACCAATCATAATTCCCGCTCCGGAAAGTTTGTTTACAATTCGAATTTGCTCATTGGAAATTAATTGTCCATCGCAGAATCAACAATTCGAGTTGGATCTTCTGAACGAACGCAGCCACGAAGTACTTCAATTGGCCGACGCGAATAACAAGAAAACAATAGAAACGCAAATTTCTGAAATTACCACGGAATGGAAGGAGTTGGTGTCCGGTCTGGAGGGTCGAAGAAACGCCCTCGAAGCTCTCTCGAAACACTGGGAAGAACTGGAGGCGCAATGGTCTCTGATAGAAGCTCGCGTGAACGCGACTGAAGAGAAGAGCAAACTTTTGGACACTGTGGTTCGGTCGAAGCAACACCTGCAGGATACCATCAAAGCACTAGATGTAGGTGACACGCTAATTTTTATTCCCATACGCGTGATTGTTTAACGAGGATGACAGATTTTATTTGCGGAACGCCGTGTAAATTGTGTCAGGATTTCAATTGATCTTCTGCCTTGTCGTTTGCAGGAACTAGTGACAGATGCCGAGAGACTGATACCAATGGCGGACGAAGTGAAATCCTTGTCAGAACCAGTACTGGCGTATCTGGCTGCCTTCACCGAGACACCGGCGCAAGCTCTCGAAGAGAAGCTGAATAAGTTACAGAGTTCCGTCGAATCGTGAGTCGAAATGCATTGTCTTTCTTTTCTTGTGTTCTTTGCAAACGCACCGCCGAAGACACCGTACAGGTGTCGCCGAAAAATATCCTTTGACTCGCCAACGCGTCTCTTATGAAATCGAGGAAGTTTCGTACAAATTCGCTCTGCCCCCAAGTCAATTGCGATTTATATTACCCGTGCGCAGTTCTTAGAAGCCAATTATTTTATACTTTTTAGAACACAATTTCGTAGATGCACAATTTTCATTCCGGTTGCATTTTATTGTGATTAGATTTGCACAAATTTGACTGCGATTATATTGCTTAGATGTTTCTTTAAGAAGTCATTACTAATTTATTTACTTTCTAGACCAATATTATTATCCACTGTTTTTAATTATCAAAGTATCGGTTAACGATTAGTCTCCCTGCCTTTTCGTTTAAAAAAAGAAACGGTCAACCAACGTTTCGCTACATTAGCGAAATCATCGACGAAGGTATCACGCGGTGCGCCTGTGTGCGATTTCCACGCATGTGCATGCGTATATGTGTTTGCTTATGCAATTTACCATCCCCTTTAAACGGGAAGGTGATGTCCGCTTTCCCCACCCTTTCACACGTTTCTTTCAGGCTATCTTCGCATCGAATATCGATAATTTAATTACACGATACATGTATATTCGATTTCCTCTTGGCGTAATATTTGTTTTCAGGCCAATTTATTTTCAGACATTAATTATCATAATTTATTATTTATTAAATATAAGTACGCATTCGATGTTCGTTGAAATTCGTACATCTTACGCACGCCATTTTCATTTCTCCACTCGAGACTGGCGGTTATTAAAACGCCAGTTGGCGAATTGTTTATCGAAATGTCAGACGTTGGTTGAACTCCTTTTTCGCAGAACCGCGAAAGCAGAAAGAAACGAATTCGTCGTAGAAGGGGAAAGGACAAGTGTGAGGTTCCTCGGACAGGAGCAGATTCCTTATGGGTTACCACATGCATCGATTTAGCATGCATTACGTGTCCTATTGAGTTCCATCATACCCAAATTAGTCCCATGACGCAAGTAGACCTTGCAAATTCTTGTGCATCTCGTGTCGCGATATACATAGATTGCGTCACAAAATTAATAATCAGAAACGGAATGAAATAAGCCGTTCGAACGTACAAATCTTAGCCGTATTAAAATATATCCGACAATTCGTATTTCTCGGAGTAGAAAACAAATCGATTTCATTAGCCATACTTGCATTACTTATGAAGTAATATTTTCATCGATCAATAGCACTCAGTTATTCTTCAAGTCTCGTTAAAAATGAAGAAGAAAAATCTAACAACAAATTTTAATTCTGCCATCGTTGAGGATACCGAAAAAACTTAGCTCAACTTTCAGCAAATATTCTTGCAAATAATATCGATCCGCGAAACACGGTGACATTATTCTTTTACAGAACAGAATAAAGACCGCCCAAAATAAATGTCAATTTTCACATAGTATCTACGCTATATAATCCGCAAAATAATTTGCTCGCCCAATTGCTCCGACCAAAACCTAAATAGGGAAACAGTTCCGAGAACTTTGAACGTTCGCTATATTCGTGCAAAGCTTTTCAACGACAGCTGTTTGTAAACACAAGCGTGTGCCGTTGCACAACGAGCTTTCCAAATAATTCACACCGCCCGCGTCGGGTCATTAATCGAGCGACATTAGGTAATGCACGGGCCTCCGCATTCCTATCGATACGAGGATCGCACGTGAGCGCACAGCCCGGTCGGCAGACGGTTGCACGCCACCACGATTCTGTTCCCGTTTCGTAGGGGGTTGCCTTCGCGAGCACCGCGCGATCCCTGCGTTATCCGGGGCCGGTTGTCGATCGAATTCGCACTAAATATAGATTCGACGATGAAAAGTGAAGCGACCGCCGCGGTGGCACGCTGGCCCGTTTCTGAATTTCATGGCGTAATATCCGCGGTCCGGTTTGCACGGCCACAGTCACCGTTCGTACGCGACGTCGCGCACACGGAATAAAGCACGCCCGGCTCCTGGCGATACTCGTCGTGACTGTTCCGCGAGTTCTTTCAACGACACGCTTATTAAACGATCGTCGCGACGGATTAAAAGAAGTCGTTGGCGTAACACCGACGGAGCTGCACAGCTCGTCGAACGCGGCGGTGTTGATACAGTGAAACGTGAGACACTTGCGCGTGACATTGGTGATCTAAATTAGCTGCGGCCCCCGTAATGCTTCTCTCGTAGGAATTTTCAAGTCGATCGATTTCGTGCACAGCCCGTGAACGTGATTTCTTGCGAATTTATTGTTATCGGTGCGACGCGGCGCGATCGCGGTGTTCGACTTTCTTCGTGGGGGGGGGGGAGATTTCGTCGAGGATAGCTCGCCGTTATCGGTGTATCAACGTTCGACGAATTCTGCTATCGAATTGTGCGAGAGTTGGATACGGCAGTCAGTTGAAGTGCGTAGACGCAGCTCGCCGCTTGGACGTCAAAGAGCGCGGCATGTCGATTGATAGTACGTAATAACGAAAGTTTCACGGTCGTTTTCGAGTTTATTGGGTTAGCGGGGATTGTACGCGGTTATATTGGCTTAAATATTATGACTCTCGGCCCCCCCGTGACCCCCTCTATCATCGATCGATACGAATGCAGAACGGTGAAACGTGTTTCGGTGCAGCACGTGTCTGTCGTCGTCGTTGACCTGGTTGAAATGTAACAGATATAAAGTGGAACCTACGCGACGTGCGTTGTGCGAAACGAAGAATTGCGCGGCAGCGATTGTTTAGTTTCCCTTCGAGGAACGATATCACTGGTGACGCGTCGATTCGACAGATTTTCGTTGCGACACATGTCGCAAGGGGCGACGAACAAGCGAACCGATCGCTTCGATTGCTGTCCATTCAATTTTCTCGTGGCAGAATTAAAATTGTTACGGCGCCGATTCGTCATTAATCGCGACGACGTTGCATTAGCCTGCGGCGCAGCTTTTTCACGCGCAACACGAAATTTCATTCATCCACTCGTGTCCTCCTTCCGCCTGATCAATGAAGTTGCACCGAAGAACAGGGAAAAAACTGTATGCACAGTACGCGCAACATCGAAACGCTTTCAAGGGGATACGATTTTCCCCCAAATGTCTCGGACATTAACCAACCGGGCCGCGAAAACATTCTCCGCGTAATTCCACCGGTTCCGGCTAAAGGGAACTTTAAAGGCAGTAACGATCGCAGATACGAACTCCACGCGAATCTCATGATTTCACCACCGATTAGCACAGTTCCCCGCGAATCCAACAACCCCCAAGAAACACCCCCCAAAAGGCCACACCTGCGATCCATAAACGGCAGACAGAAGTCTTGTTCTCGCGATGTTGCAACATCGTGTGCAACCTTTTTGATCCGCATTGTAATCGTTGTGATCCTACGTGCCAAGACGTTAGGAAAAAGGCGCGATGGCAAAGATCTTCGAGCCAATGAACCCGTGCTCGAGTCTGGCGCGACCCGAAGACGAGCACGAAGACGAGGACGACGAGGCCGCGGAGAGAGGCTATATTATTTTTAGGAACGGCGTGCGCCGCTTTTCGACTGTCGTCGATTTTCGTTCCTGGCCGGCTTGGCGAAACGCTTCGGCCCAGGCCGCATGCGTCGCGGCGCCTCGCCAAGACGAAAATTCAAAGCTAACACTATTACACCCTTCTAATAACGTTTCGAACCGCGAACGCTGCTGTTTAGCTTGATCGTGCCGCGCCATACTGTTCTCCGACAATTCACGGCGTTCTATTAAATAATTCGCGATTCCAAAGTTCGGCTCGTCGAACGGACACGAGGGGAACGAGTCGGCTGCTGGAAACCAGGAAAAGGGATACGCGTAGAACGGAATTTCCACGAGATTTCCACGAGAATACGTTTCGATCGAGGCGATCAACGACTTCGCTCGGATTGGTACGATCGAAAATGATACACCGTCGATAGATCGTTTCCCATACGTCGAGGCGGCCGTCGATCAATCTTTCGTTTCCTTTCATTTTTCTTTTCGATGATCGCAGTAAGAACGATCGAGATTTTCTGGATCGTCGCAAGTGTCCTCGGGTGTTATAATATCTCGAAGAGTGCTGGTTCGCTTCCTTTCCTAATATATCGCGGATTATCGTCGGCGCGATGCGTCCAGTGTTCTTGGTGAATATGGTCCTCGAAAAATGTGGATCGCACGGTTGGTGTTACCGAAATATCTCGACGGACGTTGCCGCGGTTATATCGCCGTAGCACATTGTGTCGAGTCACATGCCCGCAAAAGGATCGCGTCACGTGGTCGAATCGCTTCCGGATTTTAATGTCGATCGGGATCTTTCGCGGACAATGAATATTGTTTAAACTGTTTCAATCGAATGGCGCTCTTCTGTACAGGTCGGATAGAAAATTGAGCATCGTCGAAGTATCATGCGAAATGATTTCATCAAATTTTCATTTGCGTGCATATAACCCCGACGAATTTTAAGCCGTTACGCATTTTGGCAATATTACCAACCGTACGTCGATGAAGTTTCATCGCGAACAACAACAGCCGCGGTATCGTACATTTTCGCGTTTAGTTCCACGTTAGTCATCGGCGATACAGAGCGGAACGTGTTTCATACATTTCTATACCGTCTCGAAAATATCGTGGCGGTCCGCTGGTGATTGCACCGCGTGTTACACCGTTCATTATTAGCCTCGATGATGTCACCGTGCGAAAAGAAACGTGCCGCATCCCGTACAAAACTTGACATTGACATCCGGATTCTTCCCGGTGTTACAAGATTCCGTATCCCGTTGCAATCGGCTCTCGATAATTAAACAGAGGCAACGCTGTCGCTCGAAAAACATTGTGCCAAAGAATTCGCGACCTATTATCCATCAACGGAAATGAAAAAAAAAAACAATCCTGTTTGCGATTAGACCGGGTCCGACGTGTTCATTAATGCTTCGGTTGTTTTCATTGCACTTGAAATTGTTATACGCGGTGGCCCCAAATGAATAAGCAATCGAACCCGCGAATTTAACGCTGATGTCATCAGTGTCCATTGTAAAACTCCACGAAAATGGTATGCACCGGCGTGTACATCGTGACAGACACAAACTCATACGAGACGACGACTGGTTGCGACATTCCTCGTGGCACGATACACCTATATACCGATGTTGTCATCTTTGTCGAAAAACGCTTGGCATTTCGTTACGTTCGAATACATTCTTCCATCCCCTTGACCACAATAACGCTACACAATGATACGAACGATGCGTCAAGTTTGGCAAAATAGAATAACTGCGACACCTCGATCTCTTCGCGGGTATCTTAAACCGATTCGCGTTCGATCTTCGTAGATTTCGCCACTGGACGAAGGAAAATTCGCTAGAAAAGCGAGGATCATTAACAAAAGAATGATTCCGATTCCAACAAAAGCGACCGTTCGATTCCTCGGACAACCACACGTACACGCACACAGACGGTTCGTCTACTTTTAGCTAAAACGTCCTCCGCTGCGGCTGGAGGGAAGCCAGCTACCGGCGAACCAGCGACACGCATTTCCGATTCTAATTTCGTCGCGCCTCTGCCTTGGACAATTCCTTAAGGCCAATCGATTCGACGCATCCTCCAACTTTTGTTTTCTTTTCCGCCGCGTTCTCCTTCGTCAACCTCTGCCCTATACCCGTTGGGGCAGCGGCGTGATCGCGCGCTGGCAAGCATTATTGGAGACCTGCTGCCACAGGAAATATGCTAAAATCTATTTTTACGCTTGGCCTCCGTGCACGAGCACACCGCTAAGGGGCAAATCGTTTTCCGTTAGTAAGGTGGCGACCGCAGGCTCGCCGACGATCACGTCGGCATCCCGCCGCTCTGTAAACACATCCACGGGAGCTTCCGAATGGTTCGCGAACGCAGCCTCGTTCGTCAAACGCGGGCCAGTCGTTCGTAACGAAAGCACCGGGTGCGATAGTTGTTGTTACTGCCTTTGAAACCACCCCCGAGAAGCAGAGTACGCTCGCGAGACCCGAAATTCCAATCGCGATCGTTCAACTTCGTCGTTCGTCCCCGCTCGGGATCGTCGACCAAGGTGTCGTTGCTCGAGCAGTATTGATATCCCGAACGCGATGTAAACGCTACGTAGCAGACGATCTAACGTCGCCCGGAAGCAAAGAAATATCCTCTGCTGTTCCTTCCAGGCTCGTCGACTCTCTGCGGAAGAAATCCAAGAAGGCAGACGAGGACTTGGAGGCGTTCGAGGACACCGAACGTGAGATCGAACGGCTGAGGAAACGTCTGAACGAGGCGCGCGAACGCGCCTCGAGCCTCTACATATTCGGGCCGGATCAGGACGCGACCGAGGAGGCGCTTGACGGGCTACGGGTGCACGTGGAGCAGCTCCTCGACGGCGCGAAAAAGTTTTCAGGAAGCACTAAGGCGCGGTACCAAGCTAGCCAGCAGCTGGTCCCCAGCGATCTTGCACAACACTTGGCCGCGTTGGAGTTGTGCGCTGACGCGACAGCGCAATCAATGGAGGAGAAACAGAGGGAACAGAAACGGGCACGAACCGTCAGGTCGGACTATCTGACCGACCTGGACGAGGTTCAGGCGTGGATAAGGCAGGCCGAGCTGAAGGTGCAGGACAGATCGATCGAGGCTGCCCCTCTGAAGGAGCAATTGAAACAAGTGCAGGACGAGCTGGCCACGATTAACGACAAGCTCGAACGACTAACGAGAAACGGGCGTACAATCGCGGAGAGCACCAGGGACGAAACGGAGAAACAGTTGATCGACAGCACCGTGCACAATGTCACGGAGCAGTTGAACCAGGTGAGAAACTGGCTGGACGAGAGGAAACAAGTGGTGGCGGACACTATCGACGCCTGGCAGAGATTCTTAGCTTTGTACGAAGCCGTGAAGGCATGGACGGAGGAGAAGAGACAGTTCCTAGTTGAGCCGTTGAAGCTCAGCACGCTTGTGCAGGCCAGACAGAGGCTGCACGAGTATTCGGTACGTGGAGGATCAGGCCACTGAACTGTTCATCCTCTGGACTCTTGGAGAGGGGGATGAATTGAATCAATTACAGATCTTGTATAATTATAAAACACTCTGCGCCTCGTGCCTACACCGGCCACCTTGAGAAAATACTCGTATATTCTTGAATATTTCTTCCGAATTGCGCTCGTATTTTTGCTCGTGTCTCGTTATCCCCCAATCTAGAGGCAAGAGAACGTTCAATTCAGTGGGCCGCAATCTCCCTGTATCATTGTATGTAACTTTACTGAACCGCGTGTTATCCCCGTGGCGTTGCAGACAGCCGTAAAGAGCTGCAAGCAGATCAACAAGAATCTCAGCGATATGGGTAAAGAGCTCGAGAGTATCGGTCAGGTGTGCAGCGTGGGCGATTTGCCGGAGAAGCTGCTCGATACGGAGGAGGCAAAGGTTCACGTTGAGGGTCAACTGTTGGAAAGGGTTGGTTCTTGTTTTTCGTTATACTTCGATGGTGGCGCGTAGGCGAGGTGAATAGGCGTGCGTACGATGTACACCGTTCGCAAATGTATTCGTATTTCAGAACGCGCTGCTGCAGGAGGCCAGCGAGGAATGGGAGCAGTGCGAACGAAAGATGAAGGAGGTGAAAACGTGGATCGAGAAAGCGAAACAGAGCCTCGAGTCGCCGCAGAACAAAAAGAAACCGTTGCGGGATCAGCACAGCGTGCGGGAGAAAATGCTGAGCGACGTTACGATACAGAAAACGAAAATCAGTATATCGATGGAGAAGCTGCAGGTTCACTTCCGGTCCGGGATCGGTGGCGACAGTCGAATCGGGGAGACGGTAGACGAATTGTTGGCCGAGTTAGACGGCCTTCATAGCAACGTGAAGGAGCAGACCACGTCGTTAGAGACATGTTTAGCTCAGATCGATCAATATCAACAGGTTAGAGGATTGCACAGCCTGTTTAGAGAATTCACTCTTTGCCATCGACCAGAGCTGTCGTTTTTCTCTTGAAACGTGATTGCTGATTCGGTTAAACATTGGGGGTGATTTTATTGCTGTGCACGGGTGGGTCAGGCAAGTGGGGTGATTTTTACGAGAAAAAGATACCTACGCAATTGTGCATCTAAAATAGGAAGATATGTTCTGATGCGTCGTCGCACTTCTGAAAGATTGTTCCGTAAATACGTCGATTACAGCAGGCCCACTTGCACAGATCGCCCCGTGCAGCATCTCTGATTTGCCTGCAACGAAAGGGGATCAGCAATCGTTTCGAATGTTTCGAGACAAAAATACGGCTGACGTGAATCTGTCATTTTAGGAAATACAACAGTTGAGACAGCAGATTATGCAGGTGGAGCAACAGCTGAGGACAGTGCTCAGCCCGACTTACCTGTCCACCGACAAGGAGAAGGCGTTGCAGGAGCAGCAGGTAGGTTTGCCTTGATCCCACCTTTTTACCACCTGCACAAGTGCGCTAAAGCAGCAAGTTGATTTTTTGCATTTGCTCGATACCAACTGAAAACCACCACCAGGATATACCGCGTAACTCGTTCCAACCCTTGAACCGTCTACTCTTTGATTGAACGTGTACGTTCGTGGTCGGGGGTAGTATTCCGTTTCACGGACGTGAAATTCCTCTGGCATCTGCTCACGAGACAATGTTACCTGTCCCCCCCGTAACTTTACAAAGTAACTAACAAATAACCGTCGACCGAGCCTGAAGCATTAATCATCCATTAATTACACCAAGGTATATACATATATATCTGCGTAACGAAACTGTACATTAATCGGTATTGGAAACATTTTGACGAACTATAGCGGGGTGTCTGATAACAGGGAGGCAGAGATCAAGGTAGTAATACCTTTTTCAAATTATTTTTTTTTTACTCGAATCAAGGTGTTTCCGTTTATATTACAATACAGAACATCCTGCCCTGACTCCACTTTACTTTTCGTTCTCCACATACGCATTATTATAATCATTATACTATACAATCCTCTGTAACAAGTACTAAATGAACCTTCCCCCCATCTATGACACTCTCTAGCTCTCTTTCTTTCTCTCTTTCTCTTCCTACGGTCTCGAACCTATTAAAAAGATATATGTGCAGAAAGTTCTACGCTTTATCGCAATTCGAATCAACGTCGATCGTTCCTTCGTAAGCACGACGATTGAACGATCGATACCGGGTTCGCGCAAGCATGCTGTCATCGTGGTGGTACATCTGCTACACGGTATTGGTTGGTATCATGCTCTTGACTAAAACGTCTTAACTCACTCGATCTCGTCATAACGAGGGATCAGTCGGTCATACATCACTGTCACGCACGTCTTTGCGTTTTTTCCAGTCTGTTTCTATCTAGTTTAGCCTCTCTTCTCTCATCCGTGTACATCACCACACTTAACGACACCCATATATGTTGTTCCGTAATGGGGATTACTTGATTTTGCTTGTTTTCTTTTTCTTTCTCAATTTTCTTTGTGTAAGCCACGTGTTCTATCGTTCATTATTTTTTCTTTTCTTTTCTCGCCGTGTCTCACTTGTCTATCAGTGTGTACCGATGCGTCTACCGAGTAACGCAGTTCCACGACAATTCTCTGGAATACTCACGCACTCTATATTACAGAGCAAAAGTACAAATACAACGTGAACCGTAGTAGTCGCACAATGTGTATATTATTGTATGTGAAAAAGAAACGGAAACGAAACAATTATCGTCTCGCAACGTTTCGTCCACCATACACACACGGAAGTCTGTCTGTCACAACACGATCACCGTAGGCTTTCTCGTTCGAGTTATCCGTCGTCACGAACAGCAGTTCGGCTGATATGTGTGTTTACGGAAACGCGAGCAATTCGTTCGGGTTCGATCGATCGGATTGTAAAACGCGTGCAACCAAACGATCGACGACGAACTCGAAAAACGGAATAATACGCAAGAAAATCAAGTGACCTCCAAGGCGCGCGTCCAAGACTTGTGAGAACGAGCACAAGTCAACGCTCAAAAAAAAAAAAAAGAAAAAAGAAAAAAGAAACTAGCCAACTACCATTATTAATTTCACATCCGTTCGTTTCACCCTTCTTCTTTTCTTCTCTAACTTCACGCTGTATTCGTTTTACTTGTCTTTAATCCATCGCACCAGGCTACATATGATTTACGAATTTTTCTTTGCTACACCCTTACCCGCCTGTCCCAAACAAAAAAATCCCACCCGAACATTCTCCGCTCAACTCGATCGTCCACGTTCACCTATTGTTTCGTTTCGATCATCGTTTCTCCCTCGACATCGTTTCGTCTGGTTCCGTTCATTCACGTTCTTCATCGTTCCCTTTTGCTTTTCGTCTTCTTGGTTCTCTATCTCTGTCCCCCTCACTCCAATGGAAATTTTCGTACACGACACCCGATCCATTTGGTTCGCTCGCTCGGCGTGTTGTCGCTGCTCCATTTCCTCTTCGCTCGAGTAGATCTACCGGGAGAAGATCAAGTCTTTGCAGAGCAAAATTCAAGCGCGTACAGAGAGGTCGAAGATTCTCGCCCAACGGGGCACACCCGATCGGGAGGCATTGGATCCATGAGCAGTCCAGTCGTTTTAGGGACGATCGAAATCGTTCATGACGATCTCGTGATCCTGCGTGGTCACGTCGTGACAACTATAGTGTCGTTCCTCGCGTTCGTTTCTTTTCTTAAACCGGTGTGATTCCGCGCGTTCCATCCAGGAACGAAGGGAACGTCTACGGCTAGAACGACGATAGATCGGTGAAAATCTCTCGATCGAAAACCGAATCGTAAACGGAAAACAGACGACGTTCGTTCTCGTTCACGAATGGAAGCCGATCGATTTTTAATACCTCAGGATCTTTTTTAGCGAACTTTATACATGTATGTACGTACACGTAGACTCTCTATATTATACTTGTACCGCATCGAGCGAACATTGTTTTTCTTTTTTTCTCTCTCTCTCTCTCTCAATCCTTAAAACGCGTTGTTCGTTCAGGCATCGAGGGCGAATCTTTGCGCCCTCGTGAAAAGATAGCAAATCAACGGTATATCTGTGTTAACGAAAGAATAAAGAGTCAATTTTGCTGCAGACACGTCTCGTTCATTTTCTCTTCTTTTTTTCCCCGCCCGGTGTTGAACACGCGTACACGCCCACACGTACACACCGACGATCAAAACTTTCCGACCGTGGAATATTGTTAAACGGCCCGAACTACCCCTTAGCGCCACCGGGACCCCGTACACACCAACGCCAATTCTCCCCGCCCGCCTCAGAGATAACATTTTATTTTTCACATCATACCTCCTTTGTAAACAAAACAAAACAAAATCAAACAAAGAGACACCCTGAAAATTGACGTATGTGTATTCCATTGTTGTGCCTTGGCTGTCCCTCCGTGGCGGATAAAGCAGAGCCTGCAGCAAAGGATGGACGATTGGAGGCAACGTGTCAAGACACTGCTGGATCAAATATACACCGTGGACCCGTACTATGTACAGAGCAACGAGACCAGGCCGATCAATCAGATCTCGTACGCTGACATCGCCGCCGGTCGCACCAGTCCAAGCTCCAGGGGCTCGAGCCCCTTTAGAAATCCACGGGACGAGGCCGCAACGACGCCTCTGTCGATCCAAGTATTGCGACCAACCGCACAATTATCCAGAGCTACGGAGGCCCAGAAACCTGCCGTAGAACCTGTCCGCGATAATACACCGCCGCGGGTCGATTCAAGGGACAGCATAGATACGACGAGCAAAGAGGATCAGACGAGGATCGAGGAGTTGGGCGAACAGATGGAACCGGAAACCAGAATAGAGGCTACGAGGCACGTTTCCAAAGTGGATTCGGTGAATCCCGCGAAGTCGAGGAGTCAGTATAGAAGGGCAATGAAGAGGGGCACGGTGGAGTCTGTAAGGGGGGCCAGTGGCGGTACGTTTGTAGAAGCAGAGAGTGTTGCGGAGGTTCCCAGGACGACGGAAGAGAAGCAGGAGGCGTTGATTCTTAAGAATACGTTGGCTCCCGAGGAAGAAAGGCGAGGTAGATCGGCTAGTCCTATTTGGATGCCGGGATCGACATCCTACGCGGATATTCTTCGTGGGAACAGACAGTCGTCTCGTAGTCCTTCTGTGGAAATTGGCAAAGATACTCGTATGGTTTGCAGAGAAATTAGAAATACCGCGACCGATTCGCCCCCGGCGGAGACTGTTCAGAAAGCGAAGGCGGACTATAAGGTACCCAGAGTTGAACTAGCGAAAGAATTGAATGTTCGCGAGAGTCCCGTCGAGCAGCCCGGCAGGCAAGTAGTAGTGGAAAGTTATGAACAGCCGCGCGAAGCTGCGGCGGAGGTTGCCCCAGAAATTCCACCTGCCGTTGTACAAACGCCTGAAAAAATACCTGCACCTCAGACCAGCTGGGCAGATGAAACAATGGGAGAGTACGTTTTAATGGACGAGAAAAATTATGAAAACGTAGCCAGGCAACCGGAACAAATCCCCGAAGTTTACAGTTACATGCATCCACCTATTCCAGAGCTGGTAGGTTTTATTGGGTCTCAAATCGCGTATCCAGTTAGTTCCTATGTCTACATGCCAGCCGCGCCTCCACAGCAAATCGCTCTTCCACATTACACTGATACGCAAATAGCTTTCCAAGCTGAACAATACGTGGCACAGGCCAGCTACATCCCAGAACCGGAGATATATCAGCCGAGTCAATTGCAGAAACAACCTCAGAGACAGCCGCATCAACCTAGGTTTAAAAATATCCAGAAAAATTCTCCTGCGATGGTGCAGAATGTCGAAGAAAAGATTGTGCCTAGACAAACGCCGCCAATAGCAGATGTTCAGGCTATTGTTCGACCTGTTGTTCAGCCTGTTGTACAACCTGCTGTTCAACCTGCTGTTCAATCTGTTGTTCAACCTGTTGTTCAACCTGTTGTTCAATCTGTTGTTCAACCTGTGGTTCAACCTGCGGTTCAATCTGTTGTTCAATCAGTTAACGTTAACGAACCCGAGAAACCAGTGGAACAGGAACAATCTGTGCAGCAAGTAGCTAAAGAAGCTGTCGTTGTAACAGGCGCGGAAGCTCTGGCAGTTCAAGCGAAGAGCACTCTGTCCAGTGAGAGTAAAACGTTTTCGTACGCTCAAATTTTATCACAGGGCCTAACTCCCAAGACAACCAGTACAACTGTTACTATAAACACTTCAGCAAGCACTGTTTTGCCATTGAGACAGGTGAAGGAACGTTCTAAGTCTCCAGGGCATTCGACCACGCCTCCGATGCACGGAACGAGTCCTCCTCAGAGAGCTGGACAAATTAGAGAATCTTCGATAGGCAAACAGGAAACTAGGCAAGAAGAGAGTAATTGGGATACCACTAGGAGAAGGGAGATAAGGAAAACTCATCAGGATGCGCCAAAGTCGAAGATTCCAGAGAAGAGGGCTCGTAGAGGTCCTGAGCTGGTTGCAGAAAAATCGCAGAAAGAAAAGATTAAGGTAAATACGCAACAGCAGAGACAGATGGGTGGAAGGAAGAATAAAGTTGTCGTCGAGGAATCGGTTGCTCCAAAGAATAGCGAAGTCGATGTATCAAACGAGAAGAAAGACGGTGCTCCGAAAGACAAGGCAGTTAATATAGAAAAGGAAAAGGAAGTTGAAGTTCAGAGTCGAGTAGAGAAGGAGATTGAAGAGGAGAAACGAGTGAATGTTGAACAGAGGAGTAGCTCGCAGGAGAAAAAGAAGAGGACGAAGAAGAAGAAGGTAGAAAAATCGGTGGATGACGAAATTGAGAAGGCTTTGAAGGAGATTGAGGATATGGATAAACAGAAGAAGAGAGACAAGTCGAGGGAACAGGCTAGCGCAGAGAAGGTTAAAGATGAAGGCGAAAAGAAGAATGCGAAGCAGAATGAAAAGAGAAAGCAGGGTAAACCGAAGATGGAGACGGTTGTAGAAGAATCGAAGTCTACTGTAAGTCAGACTGTGGTTAAAGAAGAAGTCAAAGCGAGGGAAGAGGCGAAGGAAAAAAAAGTAGAGAAAGATTCCGAGAAGAAGATCATAAAGGACGATGCCGAAACAAAAAGAAATGATTCGGATCAAAAATCTGAAGTTACAGTAGATTCGTCTGATGAACCGAAGAAGACGATAGTAAGAGAGGAGAAGGGCCGAAAGGAATCCGCTTTAAAGAAAAAGCAGAAGGTCAAGGAACAAGTTATGGCAGGAAAAGATAAGTCTAATAAGGATAATGTAAAAACAACGAAAATTGATAGCAACTCGAAACAAGCTAAGAAACCTGTGCCTAATGACGATAAAGAAATAATTGAGAAGGAGGAATGCACTAAAGTGGACGTAGTTAAAAAGCATGACGATGTACAGCAGGTAAAGAAACGGGATGACACGAAGGCTGCAAAGCCTGCGAAAATAGAAAAGGCTGGTGAAATTAAATTTGAGCCGAAGAATAAAACGCAAACTGAGTCCGCCGAGAAGAGTGAAATCAAAGCTGACGATGATAAATCATCGATACCTAAGGAACAAGATAAATCGAAGAAGAGTAAAAAGCAGAAAGCAATAAATGTACAGGTGGACTCGGAAGAGCGGGCAGGTAAGAAACCTGGTCAGCAAAAACAGGAGAAGAAAGCAGAACAATCGAAGCAGCCTGAAATTTCTCAAGATGTAAAATCTGAAGAAAACTTGACGAAATCTGTAGAGGACGATCCGAAACTAGATAAGAAAGAAGAAATCAATGTCGAGGACGCTGCGAAACCTTCAACGGATGGCAAAGATAAAAAGGTGGCGGGGAAAGAAAAGAAAACAAAAGACGAACGCAAGGATCTGAAGAAAGAGGCCAAGAAACAGGACACAGAATCGAAGATAGATATCGAAGAAGAACAGAGAGCAGCAATTAACGAGCTAGAGCGTGCGATAGAATCGGCGATAGCAATTAGTGAAGCTGATAAATCTGTGGAAATTAGCGAATCTATCAAATTAAGTAGGGCAGTGCAAGAAAGTATAATAAAAGAAGATGTAAGCAAAGTAGAGGAAAAACAGGATGAACCTATTGAAAAAAGAACAATTGACAAAGATTCCAGAAAAGGTGCAAAAGAGGATTCTTCGTTAAAAGGAATAACTGAAGTGGAAAAACAGACTAAGCAGAAAGGTGGAAAGAAGTCAAAGAAAGAGCAGGAGGTAGGCCAGAAACCAGTAGCTGAAATAAAGGAAGTCTTCGAAGAAGACAAAAAGATTGCCGATAAACCAGTATCTAAAGAGACACCTGTTAATGACGAAAAAATTATTGTTGAGGAATTAAATAAAGTTAGTTTGGATGCTAAACCAATGATCCAAAATAAAGAACAGGCAGAGAAGAGGAAAAGTAAAAAATCCAGATCACCCATCAAAGCGAAACGAGAGGAAAGCTTAAAGCCTACTCTAGTGGTAGATGAAAAGGAGACGACTGAAGAGAAAACAGAAATACAAGAACAGGTACTTAAATTAGAAACAGAGCCCGAGATTATTGTAGATAATAAACAGATAACTATAACGGAAGGTGAAGAGAAAATTAGCACTGATGATATAGAAACAAGCATAAATATTCGAGTTGAAGAAAAGATGGATGCAAACGTTGTTACTGCCATGGAGAAAATTAGTGTACAACCTGATACAGAACAATCAGTTATTGAAGATGTACGCACGCAAAGCACCGATGTAGTTTCTGAAATGTGCAAAGTAGAAAATTTGCAAATATCAATGGAGCCAGAAAAAGTTGAAGTTACTAATGAAGACATGGAAGAAAAGTCTGCCGTTCTCGAAATTCAAAAGACCGAAGAACTTGAAAAACAAGAACCAGCCCAGAATAATGAACCCCTTGCTGCACCGTCAAAGACACCGACACAAGGCGAACCAACAGAAAAGGTTATTACAGAAAAGATAACAACTGTTGAGGAACCTAAGGAGGAGCCAAAACCCACCGAATCAAGTACACCGAAATCTGACAAAAAGAAGAAGAAGAAACAGGATAATAAACAAAAGAGCGCAATGGAAGAAAAATCTGATACCGATGCAAAATCTATAAAAGACACCACCGTAACCGAACAATCGGAAATTCCATCTGAAAGCTTCCCTGAAGAAGCAGAGAAACCAGCGACGTCGAAACCAAAAATTCCAAAAAGTAAACCCACCGTCGATACTATCGAGACAACACCCGAAGAAATCAACATTTCGAAACCCGACGAGCCAGTTCCCCGATCGTCAAACCAACTTCTGCTGCCAACCGCAACAGAAGACGCATTGAAGAAAGAACAGAATGCAAGCGTGTCAGAAGCAGGTTCGCCACTCGGACAAGCGCCATCGACAACGACAGGCAACGCGTTGATAATCGAAAAAACAGTGACCACGGTGACAACCACTACCAGCATACCTGGATCTATCGAAGTGAAACCACCAAACGTGAAATCCGTGAAATCTGTCGAGATCTTAGAAAATATTCCCCTACCTAAAATCGTAGGCTCCAAACCCACTGAACTAATTACCCTGCGCCCTGAAACAGTCGAGGCTAATCTAACCACCACATATGCTAGGGTGTCGGATGATTCAACCGTTAGTGTTCCCACGAAAGCGTCTTTAGATAAATTAGCAGACGACTCTTGGAAGTCGAGTTCCGATTACGCGGTCTATATCGAGAGTCTTGGCGAAGACGGTCAGCCGGTATTATTTGGTAGCGTTCAGGATAGGAGGAGGGGTCGTTCTGGAACTCCTTTGTCGCCTAAATCTGTAGGAAGTGTGAAAGAGGAAATGGAATTTCGTTTAATAGAGGAGGATAAGGGACTGGACGAACAAATTTCGCAGGATAAATTGAATAAAATTGAAGGTAAGGTTGATGGAGGTAGGGTAACGTCTGTTGGTGAAACCGAGGTTATTGGAGAAACTGAATGTGAAATAACAATCGCGCAATCTGAGGATTTGAAAAAGCTAGCAGAAGAGGTAGAGGATAAAGTTGTAGATAAGAAGATTGATACCAGGGAAATAGGTGGGGCATCTTCCGCTGTCGAAATGGAAGTTGTTAAAGAGGCGAATGAAACAGAAGTGTCTGATAATATATGTGAAGGTAGTTTGGTGGATAATAAAGCTATAGAAGTTGAGAAGCAAGTAGAAACTTCTATGAAGGTTGAACATTTTGAGCCTACCTCGATGGAGGCAGAAGGGATTGCATTTTCTGAATGCGGAAGCAAGGAAATTCTGGTCACAGAGAAAGTAAACATTCCTGTGGATGTTAAAGATTCTTCTCCAAAAACTGTACAGGTGCTGACAGATGCAGAATTAAATGAAAGTGAAGATAAAGCTGTTTTGGTCGAAGAACGAGCAACAGATACTGCCAAAGCAATAGAAATTGAAGATTCTAAACACAATGCACAAGATATTATTTCGTATTATTGCACAGACTTGGTGAAACCATACTGTTTCAATTATCGGCCTTACATCGAGGCGGAAATTGATTTGTACAGTCGCTTCAAAGTAGTGAAAATATTGGAAGAGAATGTACCTACATCTGCGCCACAAAGGACTGAGAGCATTGAGAGAATCGTTCAGGAATCTGTTATGAAACAGCCGGCAGAAAAAGAGGAGCAGGAAAAAGATAAAGAATCGTTTGATATCGAGAACAGAAAGCTTGCCCTTATTCAAGATTGTGCCAAATATCCTGTTTGTACGTTGTACGAATTAGAGTCTCAATGGGTACAATCGAAACACGTTAAAAAAGCAAATATTGAACCTGCCCCTTTGAAAGAAGTTACAGAAAATGTTCCCGAAGAGGAGAAACAGATTCCCGCGAAAGTAGAAGAGTCTCAGAATGTGGAAACTATGCAAGAGGTAACTATGGAGACTAACTCCACAGACGAAGTTGTAGTGAAAGAAACAATTATTACCGAAAACGTAGTAATCGACCCAACAGAAACTAAAGTCGAGTCTAAGCAGAAAGAACAATTGCAGAATAAGATAATTGAAAATATTGTAGAAGATGAAAATAAAGATCTGGATACGGTAAAGATTGAGAAGGACGATGAACAAGTGATTGAAAGAAACGTAGAAGAAGAAGAGAAACGGGAGGAACCTGAAGTACGTCCGACACAAGAACAAGTATGTGACAAAAAGCAAAAGATGGAGGAACCTAAAAAAGAAAAGCAATCGAAAGCTGAGAAATCGAAGGCGAAAAGGAAAGAAACTAAAGAAGTTCCTGTGCCAATTAAGGAACCCGAGTCTGACGGAGAAGATGTTACAATTGTTGAGCCTGTAGAACTGAAAGGAACTGCGGACGAACATTTTGTAGAGATAGATAAACCTTTAACTTCATCCGACATCGATCAGAAACAAGAAGAGAAGGCAAAGGAAGTTATCGTAACAGATGAACCATTAATTATACAATCAGATATGGCAGCAGAAAATCTTGTAAAAACTTCGGCTGAGATTGAACAAAAAATTGTGGAAAAGAAATTTTTCGATAAACCTATTTCTGAGAAGAAGAAAGGTGAAGTTAAAGATCCAGTAGAGCAAGAGAAATTGGATACAGAGAAAACAGTAAAGCCATCATTACAGGAAACCATAATTGTACAAGAGAGAATTCCAGACGACAAATCAATAAACGATAAAGCACGAGAACAAGCAATTGAAATTATAGAAATCAAAAACGAAGACACCAATGTACCTCAATTACCATCGAAAGAAGAGAAGCCTAAACCTGCAGAAAAATCAAAGAAAGAAGACACAATGGTACCAACGAAAACAGGAAAACAGAAAAAGCCGAAAGAAGCGCCAGATACTAAGGCTAAATCTACTCCAGACAAAGAATATAAAAAACAAGAAAAACAGGAAGCCAATTCTTCGGACTCAAAAAAGAAACGCGAAGGAAAATCGAAAAGACCGATGGAACCTTCAACACCAGCATCTCAAGGCACTGTAATTGAAACGACTCCACAGGAAATTAAAAAAGAGGAGATTCAACTGGAAGTCGAAGAAACTACTAAAGAAGAAATGCAGGCAGCAGCGTGCACAAAATCCTGGGCATCCATTGTCAGCACGAAAGGATCTACTGAAACAGTCAGTAGTCCTGAAGATAATTTACAAACGTCAAAAATAGCTCCCGAAGAAATAATTATTGAAGCAGCGAAATCTGTGAAACTGCAACAAGTAACCGACACAGTATCTGAAGAACCGCAAATTCAATCGGCCCAGCAAAAATCAACGAAACATCAAAGAAAAAAAGAGGCAAAACAAGTTAAAGCTAGTACTGACGCTGCAGCCACAGAATCTGAAAATGATAAGGAAAAGGTTAACACTATTGTTGAAACATCTGACGAATTGCTAGAACTGGCCAACAAATCATACGCTCAAGTAGCAGCATCTTGTAAAAGAACATCCCCGCAGAGCAATCAAGAAGATATAATTCTTGTTAAACCCGTTCCTCTTAGACCTGATCAGAATTTCGATGAAACAATTGAAATCGAAGACATTATACCAGCCGAGGTCTCAGTAAGCAAAGTAATGTCGGAGGAGGAAGAAGAAGCTACTAAATCTGAAGAAATTTCCGTGGCAGATAAATTAGCTGAGGTTCAAATGATTGGAACAGACGCTTTTAAAATAGATACCACTTCGTGGGTCGAGGAGATCGAGAAAGAATCATTGGAAGAAGATATTGTCTCAAAGTGTTCCGCCCCCGTTGTACCAGAGGCTGACACCTTGCAGAAAATAAAGGATTCATGGGCTACAGTAGTTGGTAAACACATGGAAACAATGGAACCTATTTCGCCACCTGTGAGTGAAAAAATTATTGAGAAAAGGGAGCAACCACATTCTCAGGTACAGATTTATGTGGAAGAAGCTCCAGAACCGGTGCCAATTGAAGAAGTGGTTCACACGGATGAGCAAGGCTTCATGGAGTTCGTAAATAGAAAAGAACTACGATCTAGACGATCCAGATCACGATCCAGAAGCGTCGGGCGAGACGAAATCGTTTTGAGACAGTCGAACGATGAGACTGCGAGCTCCGAGAAAGTATCGAGTACAGATCATTGGAAAATAGATGCACAGAATTTAGAAGAGCACAAAAAGAAAGAAAAGGAGGGGAAGGAAGGTGGCAAAGAAAAATCTAAGAAAGAGAAGGGTAAAGTGAAATCAGATACTGCGGGTGGCGAGCAAGTGGAGAAAAGTGAGCAAGGAAAGGCAAAAGAAAAATCGCCGAAAGAGAAGAGCAAGGCGAAAATTACCGAGGTCAAAGAAAAAGATATAAATGAAGTGGAGGAAGAGAAAGAGAAAGAGAAACTGACGGTTGAACAGAAAGCACAGAAACAGCCAGAAAAGAAAGATACTGCAAAGAAGAAAGGAAAATCGAAAGCAAAAACTCCTGCCAAGAAAGCTGAAGAGCGACCTGAAGAATTGATTAAAGAAAAAGAAATGAAGGAAGAAGTTCGGGCAGTGAAATCTGAAACTCCAGAACCAGACAAGGCAGCAGATGTGGATAAAAAGAAAGCTCAGCCTCAGGAGCATCAAAATTCGGAAAAGAGAGAGCAGCCAACTGGTACTTCGAAGAGAAGCAAGAAATCTAAGAAAGGAAAACCTGATAAAGAACAGCACATAGCGCAAAGTGAGAATAGAGAGGAAATAAAACAAGCAGAAACAAGAGAAATAGAAACAAAATCGAAGGAAGAAGTCGATGCAGTTTCAATGGGAAAGGGAGAAATTAAGGAAACCAAAAATTTATCAAAGAGGAAAGGAAAATCTAAAAATAAAACACTAGTTGAAGACAATAAAGTACCAGAGCCTGCGATCAAAGAAGAAATATCGATAGAAAAAATTATAGACGAAGTTAAACTTGAGGTTACAGACGAAAAGAAAAAGAATGGATCAAATGGTACTGACGAGCAGAAAGTATCAGCGGTTGTAGAAGAACCTGCAAAGGCAGATATAAAAGAGAAACCTAAGGAAGAACCTGCAAAGGCAGATATAAAAGAGAAACCTAAGGAAGAACCAGTTGTAATTCCACGAACACCTGTTGAAGAGAAACCTGCAGACAGTGAAATGAAAATAAAGGAAAAACAGAAGGATGCGCCAGTAGAGGGAAAAACTAAGCTCTCGAAAAAAGAGAAAAGAAAGCAAAAGAAAATGGATAAGTCCACCACCCAAAGGGTGGAAGATGTGCAATCAGAAATTGATGTTCAAGAGAATAAAGAAGAAACAGATGCACTACCTGCATCGCCAAAACTGGAAGAGCCAAAGGAAATACCTACAGATAGTGTCGTAATGGAAGAAGAAAATGAGACAGAAAAAAATATGGAAGAGGTGACGAAAGACGTCGACACGCTTTGTGCTATTATTTCCGAAGTAACTACCGATGAAATCAAACTTGCTCCTGATACTATGCATAAACTAGTAACCGTAGAAAAAACAGAACAAGAGTCGCCTAAACCAACTGACGAAAAAGTGGAAAAATCGAAAGAAAAGAAAAGCGTCACTGAACAAACGGTAGAACCGCTAAAACTAAGAACAGACAAAGTGCAACAAGACGCCAGAGAGGAAGAATCGCCAACTTCTCCGAAAGAAAAGTCGAAGCGGAAAAATAAACAGGCGAAGAAAGCTAAACGTGAAGAAAAGGAGGCTGCGACAAAATCGGCAGATGAAGAACTCCCTTCGACAGAAATTGAAAAGGATATTAAAATTCTCAGCACAGTTTCAATAAACGAGGAAAGAGATTTAAAAATCTCGGAAGAAAAAATTGGATCTAGTGCAGAAACTAAAGCATTCGTAACGGAAGAGAAACAAATGATACATGTAAAGGAAAATGACGACAAAGTAGAATGTTCTGCTACCGATGTTACCAAACCGGACGTTCTTCCCGAGCGACAGATTGCCATAGAAGAAGCAGTAGCAGAGACACCTGCTAAAACGGAAGAACAAATAGAAAAGTCACAAAAACCTGAAGAACTCCCAAAACCATTAACCACCCCGGAAGAAACGACAAAGGAAGAAAAGTCTAAGGGCAAGAAAAATAAAGACAAACGACAAAAAGAAATAACTAATCTCGAGCAGGCGGAACTTGAGTGTAAACCAACAGTTCTCGATGAAACGACCCTGGACAAGTCATCGAGTGTCCAAACGGATACAGCCATTCCCCTAGATGTGAACCCAAAAGAAACCACCGAGTCCGATAAAACAGTAGTAGATGGTAAATCAAATGAAATCGAAACTATTGAAAACCGAAAGGAAGCAGTACAAACGAAAGAAAGTGACCAGATTCAACCAGAAATACTGAAAGAACTCGAAAGCGTAATCCAAGATCCAGTCCCAAAAGAGACCGAGACCGTGGAGAAACAATTAGACGAAATCGTGTCGCCCATAACGACAGCCCCGATTCAATCTCAACTCGAAACAGAGGAGGAATTCGAGAAGTGTTTATCGAGCGAACCCGAAATAGAGAGCGTCGATATCGTGATCGAACCGGCGAAACCGAAAGTACAATTCTACATAGCTGACGAAATTCTCGTATTGAGTCCGGAGAAGAAGAAACCAGCCGAAACACCTTTCATATTAAAGACCCTGTCCGAATTGAGTCGATCAAAATTCCTCTCCCTCGACACCGGCTTCTGGCCGGACAAGCATCCCTATCACGAAGCTGAACGCTACCTCTTCGAGAACCTCGCTAGCTACACGAAAGAGAGTCCCGCGGAGATCGAACGCGATTCGAACGATCCGGACGATTTCGACGAAGATAGAAATGGCGGTAGTTTGAGGGATCGCGGTGGAAACGGTGGCTCGTTGAATTCTTATTTCATGGGCGGGCCGCAGACGGAACGTTTGATAGCCGATCTTCCCGGCGGTATAGGTAGTTGGAGCGATTACAGTACTTATTTATCGAGCGAGGCCGACCAGATCACGGATTGTTCGACGAGCACAATTCAGAAGGATTCGAATCTCACTCTGGTCCCTAATGAACCCATTCCTGAATTATCCTATGTCCATCTCGTTGACGATCAATCCGTGTCCACGTTCGAGAAATTATCATCGGAGTCCGTTCCCGTGTCGTCGTCACGTTCCGAGGAGATCAATTCGGAACCGCTGTCCATCGTCGAGGTGTCGACCACCGACGAACGATCCTCGCAGTTAGATAACGAAATCGTGAATCAGTTCGAACGTTTGGAAACCACCTATTCCGAGTCCTGTGATTCATCCTCGACACTAAGCATCCCCGACCACAGTCCAGTTCCCAAGGTACCTTTAGGTAGAGAAAGAGGATCCTTGCAGCAGCACACTACGATACTGGGGACGGGGAGTGAGACGGGGGTAGCTGAAGATGAGGCTGAAAAGAGGATACGAGGGATCAAGGTGCGATCACGACACAAGCTGCGCTCGATCTTTATTCCAATCGAGCTTGAACGAGTTCACTTTTCTTGTTGTTGCTGTTGTGTTGTTATTATTGTTGCGTGATGTGTGCGATCCCGCGTGTACATACTCGCGAGGCTATGCCGGGCGAACGTGTGCTTGACAGAGTGTTTTGCCTTTTATTTCTTAATATTCTACTCTTCTTCAATGTTTTTCATCTTTTCCTCTGATTGATCGTTTTTTCCACTTCTCTCGATCTCTGTACCGCGAGCGTATCTCTTACTGCTCGCCGATACCTCGCGTTTCCAGGTTTGCTGGTCGCTGTTACCAATATCTAATCGCTGTATTAACGCTTTCACAATAACGATTGCTTCTCTATGTTAACAGAAGAATTTCTTCCTCTACTCTCCTATACATATGACATGCATGCTGGAATTGTTTATCAATGCACGAGCGTAACGTTACTTGATTTTCGGCTTGCGTTGCGGTTCAATGGAAACGTTCAATTGAACATCGCGGTAATCGATAGAAATTATTCTTGGTATCGGACATATATCATTTTTTTCTTACTCGAGGATGCGGTTTGTACAATAGGTACGCGACACGTCGCGTCGAATTATTCCATCGATCAAATCGAAACCTTGTTAAACGTCCCGCAGTAGGATTGCAATTATCTATTGTATTACTTGTCCCCGTTGTTTATGAAGCCTGCATGAATGATCGTATCTTTTAAATCTTTCCCGTTCGTATCACTTCAATACGAGATACTAAGTATAAAAGTTGCAATATTTATTATAGATTTAATGTGTTCTGCAACCACCGTGTTACGAGTTACTGCAGTTTGACGAGTTCCCCTAATCCATTAATTAACAGATTGAGATTGGAGCTCCCGATATGCACGGCATAGTTTCTTCATCGATACTCCGATTAATCACGACGCTCGCTAATTCACGACTATGTTACAGGACATCATACAGGAACGTTTAATGGTCTTGCAACTGAGCCTGTCGAACCTGAAAGGAACTTATCTGCCACGAGACAGCATAGAATCTATGCTGTCTGCGCTCACGGTGAGATGCTACACTAAACAACAGTCTACGTTTCTTTCTTTGCTCTATAGTTAACGCTTACTAGAAATTTCTCAACGTTTTCATAAGTACGTTATTTTGCGTGTCCCCTTTACCGCGTGAATAGAGTGACTGAAATTTCCTTTCAGAATTTATTAACGGAACTTCGAAGCTACGAGCAAGAGGCACAGCAACTGGAGGAAGACTTGCGCCAAATTCCAGTCGATTCCGAGGCGCAGAAGCTTTTGACCAGCCTGGCGGAAGTTCAAACTCGCATCGCCACCCTCTTAACGCAGGCTGAACGAGGTCGTGCGACCCTCGAGGGTGCACGTGGACAACAGGAGCAACGTGGTCACGATATTCACGCGTATAAAAATTTCTTGGACGAGACGGACGCCTGGTTGAAGAGCATCGTGGCGAGCATGAGGGAACAGCAACCCATCGCCACCAACAAGGTGCGTTTACGTTATGAAACACTTCTTAATTCTCGTTCGTCGGAATTGATTAAATAATCCAGCGGTATTCGAATAGAGAATCGGGGAAACATTTATCGCGCGCTCACATCATGACATTTACAATAATTCTACTAAACTTTCATGACAATGTCGATTGAACGTTCCTCGCGATTCAACTGCAATCGTTCGTCGACATCTGAGACAATTGAATTACGATGAAATCGGAAATATCGGTCAGCAATCGGTCGATTGTCGTCGGTTTCGCGACGAGGATCCGCTCCCAGCGGCGATCTCGTAATCCCTCGTTTTAGAATGGCGTTCGGCCGCGATTTATTTTTAAGCGAAACCACAGCGAAATCGCGCACGTAAACGTGTTGTCTGTGTGCTGTGTCCCTGTTGCGGACAGGCTTTACAGGATGAGCTTAGCAGTCACGCGCAACGAGTGTCGGAGCTTGAATCGCTGCCAGAGATCAGCACGCTGGCAAAGGTCCTGAAGAATGCTCTGTTGGAGGTGGTGTCGCGTCTGCAGCAGAGGCAGCAGGTATCCAACGTTTTCCCATGCTCGGGGGCCTCCGAAAACTTCGCTGGTCTCCGCGCAACAGTCTCGTGAAACACACGAAACGATCGAAACAGAGCACCAAAGAAACAATGCCAAAGATATAATCAGTATGCAGAAAGATATTTGATTTGCACAATTGCTATATTACACATTCGTCAAGTCGCCGATTATCTTCAAACGTGAAACAATACGGAGAAAATTTCCGTCTAACTTCTAATCGATTTCTAGTCTAATTCTAGTTTACTCCTTTCTAGGGGGTTAGGGGGTGGGATGAAACAGAAGAGAGATTATTCGATCCCTTGCCTGTGCAAGAGACCATCGAAGAGTAACTAGAATGTATCGTACAGAGGTGAAAAGAAGTCCTGCGGTAGGAACTTAATGGGGAGTTTAATTGGTCACCTGTTCTAGCATATTATTTGCTGAACAATTGCACGTCACCGTGATCGCGCGAGATATAGAATCCTTGAGACTTGAGACGTACCGGCAGCCACTGAGATAACCCGTAAAGATGGCAAACATAGTTATTAGACTGCGTGTATGGTTAATGTATGATGGGGATTGACGAATGCTCCTGTGACATTCTTCTGCGAGACTTCTTTCTAGCTCTATGTATGCACAGTATGTATATGGACGGAATGATACATATATATGCTGCCTGTATCTTGTAACATAGAAAGGATGGGATAGCAGGGTGATAGTTAGATTATTATAGTCAAGCATGTAACATTCTTTACTTTTTCCTTCGATGCTTCAACGTAGTAATTTATGTTTGTTATTACATTACGTCTCATTTTTGCACGATATTTATTGTTGGGTACACGTTAAAAGACAGGTTGAGGTTTTTCGAACTACATACTATATATCATTTTCTGTTGTTCTATTTTTCTTTGACTTTTTGTACCATATCACTGCGTTCATTTTCACCTGGGCTT
The DNA here is from genome assembly GCA_963969485.1 of Nomada goodeniana. Classification (NCBI taxonomy): domain Eukaryota; kingdom Metazoa; phylum Arthropoda; class Insecta; order Hymenoptera; family Apidae; genus Nomada; species Nomada goodeniana. The sequence continues at coordinate 22,431,345 of OZ018301.1, forward strand.
TTCACCACACCGCAAACACCTTTAGTCATTTACATACATCGCATTGTCACCGTCACGTTTACTTCTCTCACAATCACGACGTATATTTATTTATACATATAACGCACTTTTTATGTTCCTCTAGCTTAAGGTAATGGATGTAATTGTATAGGCGCACCATTTGTTTAAGGAATGTTAATACAATTACTCTGTAATTTTTTTTTCATGCTGTAATTAAAGTATTCTCATTAATCCCCATCTCCCCCCTTTTTTATTTATCCCCGATATCACTAAGAAGATCTACGTATGTATGTCCCTGTACTCGTGTATATGTATATATGTAAAGCAATGATAAAGTTTCATTTGGAAGTTTGCCATTTGTATTAAATACGTTCGAAGTTCGCAAATATTTTCTTCTTAAGCTATTCATTTCTCTTTCCTCGAGATTTATTCAACTTCGCCTTCTTGAAATTTTGCCTTTCTTTATTCTTAGAAATAGCCACTGTATCGTAAATTTCGATTCGCGTTATGTACGATCACGATAGACAAATCGTTGCCTCCTTCTTTTTATGTATATATATATATATAAACCTCTTAGAGGGCTTAAAATAAAGTCGTACGTAGCATTCATTTCGTGGCTAAAAATACGACAGTGTTACGCGAAGTGTTCTTGTCCGCGGATATTCTCGCTCGCGCTCCTCAACACGATCATGTTTTCTGAATAATTTCTACCGTCTCCATTTCCATCAACGCCATGCAGGTGCAGAGCTACACCCAACGAAATAGTCAGAGGCGCTAAATCATGTAACAATCAATGTCGGCTTCAACGTAACAAACCAGTGATTAACGTGGTGCTGTCATTAACAAAGGCGCAATTAAATTTTGCTACGTTCAAACAGGGGCTCCACCCGTCATCTGCATGTCATCTGCACTGTTTTTCAAACGGGTTGCACAACAAACGTCTTGGACACTAAATGAAATAAAATTAACCCGACATTCTTTCTACGAATTTCGAAATTCGGATTAAAAGCAATGCAACGGTAGCAAAGTTTAATTTTGATCATATCATACATGAAAACAAACTTCATTCATCGAATCGTTAAGATCTGTACGATAGAAAGATTGTACTGTCGATAAGTATATTATTTCGAATAAGTCAATCGGTCAAGATACGATTGACGATATGTAAGAGGAAAATTTGTGAGAAAAATTGCCCCGCAGCAGATGAATCGGTTCGATTCAGGAGAGCGGTTTGCTTGACACGAGAACCCTTTCTTAAATTTTCCAGGAGCTTTGCGACGAAGAAGCTCGTGCCGACGAAACGTCTGACCGTGATGACGCCACCCTCGATCAGGCACCCTCCATTCAATCGTCCCTCGAAAGTAACATACCATCGTTGGCTGACGTTTCCCTGCAAACGGGGCAGAGTTTGCTGGCGAACGATATCGTGGAAAAACCTGAGCAACTCACCAAAGAAACATCGACGAATCTGATCCCGGTGTCAACGGCGTGTCACTCGTTGACCACGCAAACCGTCGACACGTTGCACCCCAATCTGGAAAATCTACAAACCCAGGAAACTATAAAGATCGTGAAGACCACCGAAGGTGATCACGACGTAATCGAAATAGCCACGAAAAACTTGCCGACGCAAGAAATCGTTCAAGAACGACCGGACGCTGTAGCGGACGATATCGTTGTTGACATGAAGTACCAAGATCCCAAAGACACGGACAATACGACCAGCGAGTTGAATATCGTTCACGCTGCTCCGCAATCGTTCGAAACGGTCTTGGTCGAACCGGACGACGTGACCACCGAAGTAGTAGTCGACGAAGATGGTTCCAAAAGGATCATAGTGAGGAAACTTCGGCGGACCACGGTGACAAGTAGACAGACCACGCAGCAACACCTGTCGTCCGTGTCTACTGCTGTTGGTGACACACCGGCTACGGTGCACGCGTTTTCGGAGGCCACCATGAGAGATCAACAGGTCACGGTAACCACCACGAAACCGAATGGCGCCGTCGAGACCACCACGAAACAAATCTACGGAGGTAAAGTTACCACTGGCACGCCTAACCGTGACGTGAATGTGGAGGAATACGAAGCAGCGCCGCGATATACGCACACGGTGACCCAGGGACAGATCGGCGACATTAATCCGCAGCCTCCCGAGGAAGGTATCCTAATGGAGGGTGGAGAGTGCCAAGCAAAAACGTCGAGTGTCCACGCGGTTGTGCAACAGGTGACCAGGCGAGTAGTAAGGAAAACCAGAAGGATCATTCGAAAAGTGACGATCATCGATGGCAAAGAGACTGCTACGGAGGAGATAATAGAGGAACCGGAGGAAGTAGAGATTGATGAAAAGAATATACCTCACATAAGCATCAACGTCGTTAAACAGACCGAGCAACGACAGTTTGGTATCGACGAGCGAGCATCTCAGGCGAAGGAAGTATCTGGTGTTGTTGTCGAGGATGTTACAGAGAAAGAAATAATAAAGGAAGAAGATTCGAAGGTGCCGGAGGCAGTGACCGATGAGAGTCCCATGCAGGGACCATTCTTTGGAGCGTTCGCTAAAGATATGCATCCAAGCACGAGATATATCGAAGCAGAGAAACGGGAAGCTGCGCGTAACGATAAGAAAAGTGTCGAGATAATTGAGAAAAAAATTATGGAAGCAGATAATCGAATCGAACAGATACCAGATAGTCCAGGGGAACCTTCGGAGATAGATATGACGAAAGAAAAATTCTCCCTCAGTCCGGAGCAATCTTCAATTCGCAGTGAATCCGAAGATAATATAAAATCTGTATACATTGAACAGAGACCTCAACCAGTGGACAAATACGAGCACGAGCATTTCCTGGTCGAGGTAACTGACAAAAAAACCCTGCCCTCGACTAGTCAAACGTTCATCGACGCTGAATTATCGGCTACTTTGCAGAGTCCTAGCGAAGAGGTCAAGGTGCAAGAGACACAGGTGCAGGGAGAATTAATCGCGTCGCCAATCGATTCCATCGAGTCCGACGACATTGCGAGCGTCACTAAAGCGACCTGTAAGTCCGTCGATGCACCAGTAAGCAGTGAAACACGTGGTAACGAGCTAGAGGATCACGAAGTAGATGTAGAAAAGCACCATGACATTAGACGCACCGTAGATAGACTTTCGAACGAGGCAGCAACGGGAGGAGTGGCAGAACCGCCAATGGAAATAGAAAATACAGTTCCCGTTTCAGGAGAAGAGTCGGATCGTCGAATCGAAGCAGCAACCATATCAAACGCAAACATCGACGATACGACGACAACTGGACCGGAGGTATTACCGACCAACGTGATGCAGCAGATAGTAAAGAATTCGTTCGTACCCGACATCGATTATCCCGTGGACAGTTGCATGGACGAAGCACTGAAGCCAGAATACCAACCGATCTTTCATAAAGTGGAAATATCGGTGGCTGTAAAAAAGGAGGGGGAGGAAATGCAACCGACAGTGTCCGTCAAGAGTCTAGCTGAGCCACAAGCAGCCCCGTATCGTATTGTAAAGGAAGACGTCGACATCAGTTTGCCGGCAGACAGGGAAAGCAAATCGGTGATTCACGACAAGGTAGTTCAGACGTCACCGTCGCTTAACGAACCGATAGCTGTCACCGTGGACCAGCCTGTGTCCGCTTTGGACAGGGAGCTTTTCACGTCCGACAAGTCCGTCATCACGTCGGAGAAAGAGGAGACGGACAAGTCCAACATCACCTCGGAGAAGGAAGAAACTTCCGATCACGCGATGACATCGGAGAAAGATGACGAGTCTCGTAGAGAATCCGCGATCGAATCTAAATCGGAGGCGACTGTGGATGTGGATAAGAAGAGCGAAGAGGACATCGGATCGCCCCTGAAGTCCATAGAAACGAAGTCCAGCGTTTCGCTGGTGTCCAATATTGCTGACTCGATAGAAATAGACGTTGCGCTGTCGGACTCATCGAAACAAATTAGCGAGGCGCCGCAGCCCGATATAACGAGTATTCTCCAATCGAAAGAACTGGAATTGTCCATGAAGGATGAAACGTCCGAGGGGGAGGACGGCTACGAGGCGGACAGAACGATACTGTCCACGGCGACCGCGGATGACGAAAGCGTGATGAAAACGAAAAAGAGGAAGAAGAGGAAGCACAGAATACGAAGTTACAGGGAGGAGGAGCAAACTGAATTCCCCAAAACCACCACTGACGAGGGAGAATTTACTGACGATCTGACGACAGCGGAGAGCGAGGACGCGAAGGCCACGAAGAAGAAGAAGAAGAAAAAGAAACGGGAAGATGCAGTTGACGTAGGCAAGGAAAAACCGGGACCGCTATCCGATGCGTTAAACGAAGCGGAGACTCAGACCGCTCCGCGAGAGTTCAACGTTTCCGTTGCCACGTCGCCCAAGCAGGAGGAGGTGTCAGAAATGTATGTACAAACGTCGCCACAATTGTTAGACGAAACTGACGCATCGAAGATCGACGAGGTTCACCAGGAATCGCAAACCTCTCCGCAAGTTTCGTCGGAGGATCCGGTGGGGTCCGAAACGCCTGAAATAATCGAGGTGCACGCAGAAATGCAGACGTCGCCGTTGCCAGTTTTAGATTTCAGCACGCAAACCGTTTCGGAAAGAGAACCGGAGAAACCTGGCGTACAGAATTCCGAGATACAGACGTCCCCGTTGTCCGTCACGGATTTCGGGACCCAGTCTGTGGCAGAAGCGACGCCGCGAATCGAAGAAACCAGTACGCAGACTTTGGAACCGAGCGTCGCGAGAACGGAGGAAAATGCCGCACAGACGAGTCCGATTGAAGATATCGCGCCGGCTGTTGTTTCCGTTAAAACCGAGGAGAGTCAAGTGCAGACCGTAACTGCAGAAGTGACTTCCATGGAGGCGCAAACGTCGCCCACGGCCCCGTTAATAGAAATAGAAACACAGACCATGGAGAAATCTGTGGTTGCCGTTGAACAGCAGACCACACCTCCGCCGCCGTTGGAAGAGAAAATTCTGGCCACGATGGGTGTTCAGACGGTAACGCCGGAAATTCCCAAGACCACGGAAACGGAGGCGCAGACCAGCAAACCAGCTAGTCCCGAGAAGGCCACGTCGGACTTCAATATACAAGCGGATCTGATAGAACGGGCTACGGTCGAGATGGTAGAAACGCAGACCACGCCGGAGGAAAGTCCCAGGCAGGCGGAAACTCAGGAAACGGAATCGCAAACGATTCTGCCGGAAGCAACTCGAGATACTATGATCCAAACCAGTCCAGTGAATATTGCTGCTGATAAGGTCGAGGTCTGTGATCTTTCTGCGCAGACAAGCGTCGAAGAGGTTAAACGGTCGATGGACGAACAGTCGCAGACTAGCACGCCGGATAAATTAGAGACTGTAGATACTGCTGTACAAATAAAAACGTGTGAACTAGTGCCATGCGTCGAGGAGAGTGTGCAGATAATTCCGGAAACCCGCGAGGACGGCATGCAAACGAATATCGAAGAGGAGAAACCGGCGTTGGTGTCGTCTTCGCAGCAGACGAACGGAACGACGATAGTCGGTGAGGACGAAAGGAAGATTGTAATTAAGGATATCGAGGGAAACGTGATAGACTCCGCGACGGACGTGGTGGACGCGTCCACGGTAATAAAGACGCCGCTGAAACTTATAGAAATTCCAGAAGCACCTGATGTACAAGTACAAGAAACTATGGGGACGGAGAGAAGCGATACGGTGGAGAAACTGGCGTCTGATCCGCGGGAGTCTGAAATGATATACAAATTGAACGAAAGATTGCGGGGGCTCTCTGAAAAAGAGGAGCCGAAATTGGAGGGCGAAACATCGACGGAAGCTTCTACGGATGAGAAGCGAACGGTAGACGCTGGATTTACAATAGAGTTGCAGGCAACTATAGAATTGTCCACCAGCGACACGACGGACACCACTAGCAAATTGACAAGCACGTCGCAAGACACGACTATTAATGAAGATTTGAGCGTCCCGAGTAAAACGGAGGACAGTATTGGCAAGAGACAGAAAAGAAAGAGGAGACACAAAACCATCGAGATTTCCGCGACAACCGACAAGGATCTCGGATCGATTTTTGGACAGCCCATAGAATCGAAGGATGTATCGTTAAAGCTGTCTTACTCGGACGTTACCAAGAGGAACGTTGTCAAAGAGAAGTCTCCTTCCAGCGATGCTGCTTATTTGGAGAGATCATCCGAACACAGCGACGCGCCGCGAAAAGAAGCTGTTCCAGAGGACAGTATTAAACAAGCGGAAGAAAGTGTACAGAAAACTACCTCATCGTTTACAATAACGAAAGAGCCACCGTTCGTTAAAGAGGACGTGTGGACATTGAAAACGAAGACAGACTCGTTTTTGGAGTCGGAGAAGCAACAGACACCAATAATCACCCATATGCCTTCACCTGAGCCAATGGACACGACCGAAGAGCCCTTGTTTCCTGTGGAAATAATTTCGCAGGAAGGGGAACGTCCCAGGGTTAAAACATACGCCGACATAATCAGCGAATCCTCGAAGAAATCGGAAAGAGAGCAACGCGCCTCCTGGGAATTAACCCATCACGCAATTCCGCAAAAGGGTTCGTCGTCGAAAGCGCTCATACTGACTGAGAGCGTCGAGTACGAACCTCAACATCAGATCGCCCAGAGCAGTCAGGCTACCAGGGCGATCTCTAATCGAGTGCAGAGCCTTCGAAACGCTAAACAACCGAGTCATCTGGGAAATATTCTTCACATCGCCCATTTGGACAAAGTGGCGGACGAGAAGCTGGCCGAAGAGCGCGTCGCCGATCTGCGAAAGGAATTGTCTCACCTGAGGGAGGCAGCCCAAGACAAAGACTCGATTGCCGTTGAAGAAACTCTGGTCGTCATCGTGGAGACTATTTCTACATGGCTGGAAACGATCGAGTACAGAATCTTCTTGAGCAAAGAGTGCCCCGCGGGTCCATCGCGCGAGGATAAAACATACGTCGAACTGAGAGACGAAACGGAGAACGTGGAGGAGAGTATACACGAGTTGAGCAATATTTGGAAGCTGATAGAAACGAATTATCCAGGGGAGGATTGCAAGAATTTGCAGGAGTGCCTCGATGCTCTTATGCATCAGGTGAAAATGATCGAGGAGACGACCGACGATGGTGAGAGACACCTCACCAATGAACTCGCCAGGTGGGACGAATTTGTAAATGGGGTGAACAGCGTTTACAGGTAAGTGTACGCGTTTTCAACGTATTACAGCAAGCAAGTACAGTCAATTTACAAAATTTGTCTTCCCTATTGCCCTGATAGGTTAATCGACGAGCAACGCGAACGATTAAACGACCTCGTCGAACTGGAAGCATCTACAAAGGGGAAGCTTCAAGAATTGGATAACCTGGAGAACATGAACCGATGCCACATGTGGAAAACTGCGACACTGCTCACCGCCTCCCATGAATTGTTACGCGACTATCCCGGGAAGGATATCCCAGAGGAGACCTACGCTGCACACGAGATGACGAAGGTGATCGAGCATGGAATATGCATCGAACGCGAACGTCTCTTGCAGCTGCTCGCTCTGGCCGAGGAATACGAACAGACGCTGCGAGAATTCGCACAGATTACCGAGATTGCAGAGGATTTATTGGAAAGTCCTATCTCTGTGATGAGCCTGGAGCATTTGCGGGAGGAGATGCAGAAGCACAGGAAGTTCTTCGTGAACTTGAATCACTGTCGAGCGATCTTGGAATCGTTGGAGGGCAACTTGGATCCGGAAACGCGAACCAAATATTCGGATCTGCACGAGGAGCTGCACAGTAGAGCTATATCTTTGTTGGATCAGGCTGCGTGCAGGGCACAGCAAATGGCACTGGCTGCGTCCAGATGGATTCTTTTGGAACAGGGAATAAAGGAGGAAAGGGGATGGCTCCAGGTTGCTCATCAACGTGTTCCTGATCTCCAAACGGTGACATCGTCCGATTACGATCAATACATCTCCTTATATCAAGTAAGATCTTGTGTTTTTGATTTATACAGAAATCGAAATGAAAATCGTGAACTTAATTTATTAATTTATATTCATGTCGCCGTGTCGTGTATCGAGTAGCATCGGTTTTCATCGAACCACGAAACGAATGCTATTATGAATTATTGTTTCGTTTTTACAGTCACTGGCAACAGACATAGCGACTCATCACGCTCGGATTATTCAACTGCTGAACGTGGCGCGCAGCCTCGAAGAATTGGTCAACATAGAAGATCCGGAGGATCGTTACGGAGAGGCTCTGGACGTGATCGTGAAGCTTCAGGACAACGTGGACTCTTCGCTGAGGAAGCTGTTGGCGTTTAGAGAGAGCTGGTGCAATCAGGACGGATTGATGAATAGATTGGAGAACTGGATGGTAACGGTGGAGAAAGAACTGGGCAATCTTCGAGATCCTTCGGGAGGTCACATACGTCAATTCTGGGTAAGTAATCCAAGATCGTCGTATTTTATCAAATGTTTTATACACGTGTTCTAGGAAGCATAAAAATTACACTGTTCACCGTTCCCACCCTGGCAGGAATTAAAAGCCCAATACGAGGTCCACAACAATATCCGCGAGGAAGCGAACAACAGTTTCGAGCAGGCACTTGGAATCATCCCTCTGTCCGACGAAATGCTTCAGAGGCAGTTCCATCGCGAGCTTCAAGACCGCTGGAGCGACGTGACACGACAGATCAACCATATCCAGGAGCAAGTGACCCGTAACATTTCCTCCGACGAAATCTCGCCCAACGAAAAGCTCAAGCTCCTCGAGCGGGAGCTGAACGAATTACGAATGACCATCGACGGTTTCCACGGTGTACTAAAGACCGAGGAAGAGCTGGATCTCTACATCGAAAGATTGACCGTTCTGTTCGACAGGATATCTCTGATCCAAGATGAACTGGGTCGTTTAGGCTTGCTTCCCGTCGCGGAGAACGAGAAGGTCGGCGTTCTGCTGGCATCGGCTCGTAGAGTAGAGAGTCAGATCAACGAGGAATTGGACGCGGCGCAATTGCTCAGGGAACGGCTTCAGGCGATCCAGCGTGGTTTGAACCGCGTCAGAAAAGCCCATCAAAGGCAATCAACTATATTGGACCAATGCGAGGGTAGCGAGCGACAGGGAAGCGACGTGGTAGCCGCAGCTGTGGATCGATGTCAAACAGTCGCCGACGAGCTGGCGATTTTGTGGCAAGATATTATGGGTCTCAGACAATTGTTGCACACTCTGCCCACCGTGATGCGGGTCTCGGTGTCACCGGTCAGCGTGGAGCGAGACATTTCGAACATTCAGGACGCCCATGCCGATCTGGAGGCTAGATGCTCACGTTTGTTGGCGCTGCTGAAGAACCGGTTGACGCTATGGAGGAGATTCGAAAGACAGCTGGAAATGGTTCAACAATCGGTACAAGAAGCCGACTATATGATGGAGCTGTTGACTGTACAGGGTTCAGTTGATTACGATAGACTGGTCAAGGCTACTGAAAGGCTGGAGGTAAGTTTTGAAATGGTTTCGTTTCTTTTTCTTTACTTTTCAATCAATATTTCACATAGCGCGGACGGTTTCGTGTATTCTTATGTCACGCGGCTCGATTATATTCAGTTAAGCAAGAATTCGAACAGCGAATTGATAAAACGATTCGAGGCATCAAAGATTTACGATGCGCAACCGGCGCGGCGTTCGTATACTCGAACATTCCTTGAAAGCCTCGGCCCACGGTATGCGTTAAAACTTGCAAAAGTTTGAATAACTAACCCGATGCTATCGACCGGCCTGCTTTCTCGCGCCCTCGAGACTTTCAATCGTTGCAATCGAAGGAACTATGTACCTCTGTTCTAAAGATAACGTAATGTTTCCGTTTCGAAACTTCGCTAGATAGAGAAACGAAACTTTGATTTAAACCGCCCAGCTTTTGCCAATTAATTCGCGAACCTTTAACTATACGAATCCACGATTCTCCAGAATTTCTTCCCGTGGCAGGAAAGATTCAATCGTTAAGAATTCCACCTAGGAATTACGATGATGATTTAAACACTACGTTTATACGATTCACTTGTGCATCGACAGACTGTCGATCGATCAATTATCAATTCTACCGATAGATTCACTTTTCCCCGTAATATTCTCCTCGCCACGTGCGAACTAAATTGGTGTGTTTGGTGTCGCGCATGTGCGCCATAAGCTTCAGGCCCGTGTTATCGAGGGTCGCCTATCAGTGGCACGAGTACCGTCGTCGCGTACACGTCGCGCGTGTATTCGAACATATTCTGTCTTTCTTGTCTCTCGTTCACCGATTGATCGTGCAAAGTGTGCGCCGTTGTGCATTCTCGTTTTAATTGCCGAACGATTATTTCACCAACGTTGCGACACGTCGTTGACGAGCCACGCGCATACATGCTACGTTACAATTTCGTTGGTGCCCGTGAAATGAAGAATGAAGAACAGCGGTGACGCGATCCACGCGAAAGATCGACGAAACGATCGACGCAAACGATCGAGGCAGACGATCGAGCATGTCCACGCTCGAAACATTGAATTGGGTGAACGGAAGTGAGCATCGAATATTCATAAATGTGTCGCGTTTAAACCATCATCCAAACTCGAGGTCGGGTCGAAGTCAATTTCGTTTTAGTGCTTCGCTAGAACGTGTTGTTTGTAGTGTTTATATTCCTCTTTCTTTTCCTTTGTTTTTAACAAGATTCCACTGTACCGAACAAAATTGCACGCAACAGTGAGTCGACGACGCGAAACGGGGAAATAATTATGGGAAAGTTCTGTCTCGCCATGGTGCCCCCGTAGGGTGTAATCTGTTGTAAACATAAACCGAAAATCGGATCGCGATACGCACAAATATACAGCCATGAAAAAACACATGTCTCGTTTTAGATGGAACACACATAGTTAACAGCTGTGCCCGGGATAGTCATTTTTAGTTCCAGCGGAAGAAACACGGCAGTGTTTATTATAGGCAAGTTGCTCGAACGAAAACCGAGAAGCAATTAGCCGTGTTTAAGAAGCGCTAATAACTCTTATCGCTAAGCGAATGTAGACTGCCGCGGATGGAATATGTGCGAGCGCAGTAAATGTAATAATCGTAATCAGCAACAGGTAAGGCCAAACGAATCGTCCCCGAGGAACGTTGAATTTCAAGTCGAAACGCGTAATACCTGATTTACATTTATTTCGTACGAATGTATAATTTCCACAAATTACTTGATTCCACGTGGCAGTTCGTAGCTACGTAGATATACAGTATCGCCAAAGTTAGCCTAGAAAGAAGCATGGACCGTTCGAGCTAAATGGAAAATTTCTTTAACATAAGAATACCACGAAGCGTTTTACATATACGCATACTCCTTTGCACCGTGACGTCAGTCATTAAATTAAAGTATTAGCCGAAGACGCACATATGGCGACGGGTCCACGGAACGGAGTAATATCGAAATAATAACGAATATCGGCCATATAATTGCATCAATTAATACGAGAATACGAGTTATTCCGCATATTCGCGAATGCTTTCACTCGCGAGGCGTACCACGCGCGAATCGCAATGAGCTCAACGGGCAATGGAACAAGCGAAGAAGAAAAAAATTGCAAGCATGCAGCAGACGAGCGTCGTCTGTTAATCCACTTTGATATAATTACCCGGGATGACACAAACGAGTACGAGTAGAACGTGTGACGCTGGGACACGGTATGTAAACTATGCCACGTGGTGTAACCGCGGGTTCACCAAAGTCTGGAAGGAACTCGATGTTTATGATTCGCTCCGTTTGATCGGTCGCTTTCGATTGCGCTGCGACCACCGAATTTCTAGCCGCTCGATATCCGATTACAATACGCGTCCTCTCGTCCAACTACGCATTTTTGTCGGCATTATTATTCGACGCACAATCGATGTTCATGTCCTCTGCGTTCATTACGAGGCAATCTTGGAGGCAACGGATTTCTTGCACATTTTATCTAGACAATTTTAGTAAAACTCTGGTTACTGTAAACGTTAGAATATCTGAAATTTTCGTCTTGTTTTTCTTATCGAATTATTTTTAACGTTTAATTGGTGATTTCACGAGACACTCGTGAGATCGCACGAGCGCACAGAGCGGAAACTGCGGGCCACAACTTCCTGTTCCGTTGCTTATCGCGATTCCGCACCCACAATTCTGACCCGAGAGACCGGTGCATTTAGCCGCTTCCGGCGGGAGAAAAGTCGGCAGAACAGCCGCGTTGAAATTGACAAGTGCGGCGTTCACCTGTTCAGCAGCCAATACCTTGAAATAGACACCGGTGAGTCCCGATTATACGGATCAATCGGTCGTCGGATTTTCCAAACGCGCGATCCGGACATCGTCGTGAAACTCGTTTCTTCGCACTCCGTTCGTCAACGGAGAAAAACGAGATCGATAATCCGCAGTAATCCGATGAAACTCGCGATTTAAACCAGTTTCTCGACGCATCGTAAGTACGTCGCGAGCGTTAAACTCTGGGAAATTTTCGTCGATTTCCGTTTACGGATTCGCCGGAAAACTCGCGGCCAGGTGAACGAACTCGGGGGCACGACATAAAATTAGTCCAACCACGCTCTGACCGAATTCGAAGCCGCGAGCCTCGAAACGTGCTCGGCCTCGTGACTCAAAATTATTTATAGGGTGTATTTAAGGAAAACCCGGCAAATGCATTCTTCGAGTAACGCTCAACGGAAGACGGACGTTACGCCGCCGCGATATCGCACGGATCGTTGCGAGCATCGCGTAATCTCGCGTTCTTTCCGCGCAAGAAATCCGAGCGCCCGGGACCCGTCCGGTTTCCAGACGAATCCAAGTTTCGTGCCTGTTAGCTTAAGTCTACAAGAAAATGATCCTTCTCCTGTGGACCAAACCAATCAGTTCGTATTGTTTGCACGGCAAACATGTACTCGAGAATCGATGAATTAGTACATGCTAATTGCGAACGAAGTCGACGACGAAGAGAATTGGTAAGCGTGTTTTAAAGGTCTCCCGGGTTAATGGCTAAGACGACGAACGCAATTAAATAGAAGACCGAAGATCAAATAGTACACGTGGATCGTTTAATTTGCCCGTTCGCAACGAAACGATAGAACAATGTCCGAGCTTCTTTCTTTCCTTCCACGTGCGATACTCGTGTCGGTGGTTACGTTATGTAACGATCATGCTCGCGATCGCAAGTGATCGGTAGGGAATAAAATGGAACCCGGTCGTATCGATGTAGAATATCACGGGACGTACGTCACGGATAATTTTAATCGTTAGCAATAAGCGCGAAACCTTAGCGCAAGTGCATTTTCCTTGGTTAGAATGTTTAGTCCGACGTGACCGCCCGCGAACGATGAAATCACGAAGCCGACGCGTTATCCTCGATTGTATGCATGCATTACCGTCATATTCATATTCATGGGCATGGGTACATCGACGATTGCAACTATTGCAGAAATGAGGTAACAAGCGTTAACAAATAGGCGTGCAATCGCCCGTATAAAATCAATTATAGTTTCATTGAACTCCAAGTCCAATAAAAGAAGCCACGGCGCGGGTTCATCTCCCTGATCCGTACCGTAGAGCGCAGATAAATAAACCGATTAAACGAACTCTGTGAAGCTCTCTTAATTGATACGTGTATCGAGCTCAGTAAGAAAAAGAAAGGGGGCAGCAGAATCTAATAATCTCTGCATTCGTTGCAGCGACCGATTCCAGTAACCAAACTTCAGTAAACAATGAATTATCTGGAGCCAAACCGTTTGCAATTAAAAGCCTCTCGATCGATCGATAGATATTGCATTTAAACAAATAAATTATTATCGGATTTCGACGAATTCTTGCGTTCTCGCGTTCCAATAAATTCACCAAATTCATTAAATCCATCAAAACCGATATATATACATATATATAGAAACGATGTAAACTTGGACCAATAGTTTAGAACAATTACAAAGTTTTCAATAATAAAACAATTGAAACGAAATATATAACTAAGTCTGTGCGATATCTCTCGTGCGAATTGAAGTGAAGAATTCCGTCGTTTTGCAGGGTCTCAGCGGTGATTTGGGGGCGAGGGAAGTACTTCTTGGCGAATTGCGAGAGGCTGCCGAACCTCTGCGGGAGGGTTGCGCTGCAGAGGTCCGCGAGAAGGTCGAAGCGGCGGTAAATGAGGCCGTACAGGCCTGGGAGGACACCAGGGCCGAATTAGATGCCCTTTGCACCAAGTATCAGCACGCGTGCAGATTGTGGCAACAGTACAAAGACTCGAGTGCCGCGGTTAAGGCCTGGGTGGACACGCAGATGGACAGCGTCGCCAATCTACCACCTGAAGAGGCCGTCAAACGCATCAAGGTAAACCGGCGCCGGCTTTATATTTGACAAATTTGCACACCTGCCCGACCATCCTCTCGACTCTTTTGAACGACGCGTCGAATTTTAATCTCCGTCCGACGCAAAAGGAAACAAGAGGTTTAGCGTTATCGCGGAAATGACACGAGAGATACGGGCGCAAAATAACTTGAAAAAGAAAATGACGTTTCGCGGACCAAAGTGGAAAGATTTTAGGAACGCGCGCATGCATTTGGCTTATGAGTCATCGATATTTTCTTTGGAGGCACGTAACTCGAAGCAATTAAACGTCGAGCAGCAGTGAAAATTTTTATTACTTTCCGTCATGGTTCCTGAACTGGGGATTCCATTGTGCTCCGCTGATTGTGGGTGATGATTATTCTGACAAACGTGATTCATTCATGCACGTTGCTTAATGAATCGCCGATAACAAAAGTAGCCGTGAAACGTAAACTCGTAAAGTAAACGTAATAAATTGGACAAATTTCTTTGTCACGATTGGTTAACAGGGGTATTACAGAGAACCTTCTAAGCAAACGTTTAACTATTTACTAAAGTTCTTACGGTGTGCTCTGTTGAAACGTTTCCAAATCGTCTTGCAACGACAGAGTCCTTCATTTGCTTCGCCCATTACCATTTTACTTTAGCATGGAATGCTCAATTAAAGATCTGAGAATTCGCCTCGGTCCTCGGTCATCCAGTACATTATCTTTATCGTGTGTCACACATCGATGACATAATTGTTCGTTATCAAAGCACGGTAACGTTCGTACACACCGCTGGAATAGACAAGCTGTCTATCGTTCCTAGATAACCTCCGAAAAATTATCAGCTCGGTGTCATCCATCGATATTAAAAATCTCCAACTCCATATTTCATCGCCTCCTGCATATCATCTTCCTCTCATAAATTACTAGACACCCCTCATTCGAAACCATTATTAATCAACATTTCGTTCGAAAATAAAGACAATTCAATATATCTCAATCGCCTCGCAAAATTCCTTAATCATACGGTAAATATTTTTCCACAGTACTCGCGATATAGTTCAAACTTGCATCTCAATCGATATAATACTATCCCCAATTATTTATATACGGATATATACCACGTGAATAAAAACTCTGCCGTCGCATGCGCGCCGAATATCTTCGCAACTCTAAAGATACCGCAACGAAGGGAGGGGGGGGGGGGGGGTTCAAAACGAAAGAATCGCCAGATACAGTAATTTCGAGCGACAACAAAAAAAAATCCAACCGTGACACGAACTTCACCCCGCCCATCACAAGCGTCGCGCTGAAAGCGTCACGATCGGAGCAGATTTTGCGGCCAAGACCGGTAGTGTCCGTTGAATGGAGGCCTTCGGGGTAGTGTCATCGTCCCCACCACGCCTAATGCAGCACAACGGGGCGCGTATACACAAAGTATGTACACGAGTCACCCTACGCAAGTGCGTGGAAACGTGGCTGCGAGGGTAGGTCGTAGAAATACGGGGCAACAGAATCTCCCCACTCGGCTCGGGATGTTGCGCATCGATCCCCCCCGAAGACGGGGACGCCAGTCTGGTCCAGAGCGTCGAGACGCTTGTTTCCGCTCTCCTATCCGGGAGCTGTTTCTCGTCGTGCACGTTCCGTTATCTGTTCCTATTTCTTCGTGCTTTATCGTCTCGCCCAGCCGCCGATAACCGTGCATCATCGTAAACACGTTTCGCAAGCACGAGCCGCCGCGATTGCGCGCGTTCCGTCGGCGATGGCAAGCTGTACACGCCGGTTTCCGGCGAATCGAGAATTCGCAGCATGTGCTCGGTGTCGGAACGGCACGTGCCCGATCTCCTATTGCTCCGTACAGTGAGTACCGGGTTGTTGCGGGACGCGTTAGTGAAAAATATGACCGACGAACGGTGACCTGAATCGAGAAGCATGTGCACACCGGAGGAGATAAAGGTATCGTCGTGGGGCGGGGGATACCGCGATATCGATGTGCGGGTAGCGAAAGGGTGGTCCCTTTTCAATTTGTGAATATCGGCGAGATATATACGTGTATCGATTATTTCGTCTCCTCTCGTTCGCAATTATCGGAGCGGTGGTTTCGTTCGAATGATTTATACGTCGAGCTCCGTCGGTGTGACTCGATATACTTTCCCCCGGGATAATTTTGTGCTGGAACTCCGAGAACCGATGCACGCGTGATGCAACGAACTGGAATAGAGCTTCAAACGGAGTCTTTGTGCGCGACGCTTCGCGCTAATCTAGTAAATTGTAGTTCGCCGGTGTTTCCTATCAAGTGATGCCAGTTGCGGGATTATTCGTAGAAAGAGTTCGGTACCGTGATACTTGCTATCGATCTTCTGAACGATCCGAAAAGTAAACAGGTGATTCCGTAATTCGACACGAATTGTGCGAAGGCAATTATCGTAAGTGAACCCATGCATTACCAAATTTTCGGATACGATACGTATAAGAGCAGAGAAATCAGGCTTCTAATGTCGACGGTGCATCTATCGCACCCATCTGTCATTTCTACTCCGTCCGCTTCTTTTTTTCACAACGCTCGTTCCATTCCTCCGTTCTCCCTTGTCATTCATTCGATCACGCCATTCATTTCTACGCGCGCCGTTCATTCACGTGTACCACCGTGCACACACGTGCGTGGAAACGTTTACATGTGCACCTCGAATCGCGGACGAATGTCCATTTGAAAGAGCGTCCACGAAGCACCCTCTCCATCCGGGCAACAACGGACCGTCATTTTTAGCGCACAGTCGAACCTCCTATCTTTGGCTTACAGATAACTGGTTTTCAGATCAGGCGACACAGACGAACTACGACAACGAACAGAAAGAAAAGCACGGCAATGTTAATACCCTTTCAAACATTTGTCACCTCCATTTCAACCAACACAAACGGCCAATTACATTTGTACCCCGATGCTAAACCACTAGAAAAGAATTCAGCTTCCAAAGTGCTCTCGAAATCAATCGAAACTAAACACCTTGGATTTGACCACGTGTGTTAAATTTATCCGTACTATGGTCCGTGCAGTCTGAAAATTACACGATGTACGGATACGTTTAGTACGCGTGAAATAGGGACCCCCGATCGAGGCAGCGTTCTCAGTGTTTATCTAAATGTTTCACAGATTTGCGAGGAGACGATGGCGGAGCAGAAGGAGAGATTGGCGGAACTTCGCGGTCTGGTGGCACAAATCGCATCAGATGTTGGTCTGGACGCGAGCGGGCCATTGCACTGCGAGGTGGAGGCCCTTGGGCAACTTCTGGAGGATAGCCGTGAGACGTTATCTTGTCTCGCGGACGCTGCAGATGCTCGTGCCCTCAACCAGGAGCTCGCACGTGGCGATTTATGCCAGACGAAAAATTTCCTGGACTCGGTCCAACAGGCAAGTAATTACATAATCCTAACGGGGAGGGGAAGGTTGATTTTCTCGCCGCGCATTGTTTCACGCCTCGACTTCAGCACCCTTTGCCTCGTCTTTTTCTTTCGTTCCGTGACGGGCTTGCTGCATTTTCACTGCATAATGCGGTCGATAAAAGGGGCAGCACGCATTTCATTATCGTAAAGTTTACAGTGGCTGCGCGGGGCTTTCGTTCAAAGGGCAATTCTCTTCTCTTCTCGGAAGTTGAGAGTGGAAATTGAACTTTTATTTTCCCTCGATGGTCCAACAGCAAGAAATTGGACTATCGTAACTTGTTATCAATGATTCACGAATCGTCAGCCGTGGAAAAATTCACTTCTATCTATTATCGTATCCGTGGCGTTTACGGGGGTGTAACAAATGATGGGCGAAGGCATACAAATTCTACGATAAATTTAGATTACCCGATCGACGAAATCGTGCGTCCTCGCGAGTTTTCCAGGAAGCTTAGGTGAACGGTAGCTCCGTGTTTCATAAATATTTTGGCCTCGTGCTACACATATCCGTGGAAAATGTGTTGACACGTGCGCTTATCGTCGATGGCGAACGGTCCATCCGTGTTTATTTAAATTAGCGGTAGACACTGTGGTCGGGACATAACTACTCTTCCTGAACCGAGGTCACTGTTCGATATTCAAACAGTAGAATTCGGGAGGACCGCGAGACAATCGGAAAAATTTCAATATCAAAAATAAGAAAAATATGCAATACATTATACAGAACGTTTGAAAATTTTAAGGGTCTTTCACGTTTCTTCGAGGAGGTCACAATAAAGGAGTAAATGTTTCATTAAAATTTCAAGATTTTTGTTGAATAATACCGTTAGAATCGTCCAATCAAGGAACGGGTCAATTTGAATACAATTAATTCGGGATCAATGGGTCCCCGTGAAACGCGAATCGGAGCAATGGTGCCGCCTGAATTCCACGGGGCGCATTTCTGAGAAGCGAGGGTTCTAAAGCCGCAAGCTTCACACTCGTTGAAGAACGGCACATGTTCTCCTCGCGTTTTCTTATTCTGGCCTACGAAGATTCGTCTGGAGGCATGGGATGCCACGACTCGCACACCCGGGCGAAACCTCGTGAATTCTCGGCTCAAAGAAACTGTTACGATAAAATTCAAGTAGCCCAGAAGGTGCTCGAGTTGTCTATCCCCCGCTAAATAATCCCACGCAGCAAAGCTAATCTCCGCTCCCCGTGCACGTCATCTAAAATAAATCATCCTTCAAACGAAACATCGTCCAGCCTCCTTCGTTCCACCATTTCAAGGGCCGCGATAATTAATCGGAGCACACGTTACCAAACGCCGGTTGACGGTTATTTTTATTATCGCGCAAGGCTGTGCCTCTAAGTCTGAAACCATCGAACCAATGGAGGCCAACCTTGACCAAACGTTATTGTCTAGGTGCTTCGAAATTTTTTTTTTTTTTATTCTTTTTTAGAACACAGACGTCGAGGCTGTCAAGGTGATTCCTCTGGCCGTCAGAGACGTGTATATTTCGATGTACGCGTCCGTCAGTCTCCTATGCGCTATTGGTGCTTGGCACAGCCTCGATCATTACCTCGCACGCGCGTTTATATTTTAATCACGGCAGTTCCGAAACAATTTGTTGTGTCAAGGCCGAAGGGCTTGAGCCGGGGCGGCAATTACATCAGTCACGAAATCCGCAACAGCTGAATCCGGCCGTGCACCCGCGACGAAACTTTCGACCGCCTCGGTCGGAGAACGGCGGTTCCGTTTGCGTTTCCGATCGAATTCCTAACGTGGATCGTCCAAACGGTGATACGTTCGTCGTGGACGGAAATCCCCCAAGGACGCGCGACGCGGTTCTCGAGGTGCAGAGCGTAGCGGCGAAAAATCGATATTGGAAGAAGGGTTGCGATGAACTGGAGGGTCGCACTTCAGCGAAGACTCCTCGTCTAAGCGGGGAAGATTCTCCTCTCGCCGTTCTCGAACTCTTTTGTCCGGCATTGCTGGCGAAGTTTGCCTCGTCTGGTAAATTTGTCTACCTTCGCGTTATAATCCGGTGCTCTTCGAGTCGTAAAGGCGATATTTTTATTGCGCTCGGATTTATTAAAGGCGCAACACCGTAGGCAATCGCATTAAAAGTAGCGAAACGAAGGAACGATGTTTTGGGATTGTGGGATATGGTGATAGGGAATGGAATAACTTCCCATTCAATACTTGATAGTAGCTTTATTATCCTCCAGTCTTTAACCAAGACTTGAACTCTGCCCATCCTCTGATTCTCGCACGCATCATTCGCTCCATATATTCTCTCACTTGCAGCTTCTCTCTCGTTCTATCCCTCATTCGTTCTCACTCATTCGGACCCACACCGACACACACACCCTTGCCACGTGTCACAGGTCGACAACGGGTCACCCTGCACTCAAAGCTTCTCGTGCATTCCCAGAAAGCATTCGCTCTTTCCCAGAGATAAACATTCGTTCGACATCTCCACTAACACTTCTGATTCGCACCTCACGCTACATTCGATACTTCCCGTCATACTACGGTTTTGCCTTACACCTAAGGCGGAGACGTGGCGCCGGCTTATCGCCGCCACAGGATTATACGTATAGATTGTAGCCGTGTACCGTTTTGGAAAAGATGTTATAGTGATCGCTTTGCTTCTCCCCTCTAGAGCCTCGCCACAGTAAATCAAGGCGAGTCGAAGGAGCAGCTGAAACTCCTCCGGAACCATCTCCTCGCGCTCACACGCACCGAACCGCAGCTGCAATCGATCAAGGAACGCAGCTTAGAAGTCTCAACCCAGGAACCGACGGTGGTCGAGGTGCTCCAACTATGGCAGAAGGTCTTCAGGGAAACCTTCCAGCAGTATCACCGTTTATCGACACTTCTAGTCAAAACGCAGGACGGCGCAACTGCCCTGAAGCTCTGGCAGGAGTACCTGTCTCATGTGCACGACTTTCTGTCCAACGACGTGCCCGGCGACTACAACGGTTTATCGGAGCACAGAAATCTCTGCGAGGTTCACAGGAACCTCCTGACCGATCAACAGAATCTCATCCTAACAGTCAGGGCCGGCGAAACGGGCGGCCTCTCGGCGACAGAACAATTCAACATCCTCACGAATCTCCACAACGAGACCCTGGCGAAAATTATGGAGAGGCACTCGTCTGTTCGCGACAGACTGGCCGCCTGGGACAGGTACAAATTGAACCAGAGCAAACTTCTGGCCTGGTTGAAAGACATCGAGAGGGAACGGGGCCAGTTGCACCTTCGATTCATTCATCTGAGAAGGCTGGACAAGATCCTCCAGAGGATACACATCCTGCTGGAAAAGATACCCCATGGCGAGGCTCAGCTGGAGTCTCTTCAGGAGCAACACGAGGCGCTGCTGTTCAACTGTGACGAGGCTCTTGCCGTGTCCATCCGGATGGAGCACGCGGCAGACGCTCAAAGGATCGCCAACCTGAGCGCCAGCCTGGAAACCTGGAGGGACTTCATCCAGAGGATACAGAAGCTTCACTCCGAGTACGAGGACCAGAGGAAGGAAATCACCGCGACCTTCGACGATATTAGCCAGGCTCTCAGTACGGCGTTCCACGCGAAACCGTCCAGTCTATCGAGGACTAAAGAGCAACTGGAGTCCGTCGAACATATGCAGACCAGGCTATCCGGAATGACGATGGACCTGGAGTGCCTGGGCGTCATCACGGAACAGTTGAGGGAGTGTCTCAGCCCGTCGGACATGAAATCGTTGAATCAGCAACGAACCCTTCTGTGCCAGCAGCACGGGGACCTCGAACACCAGGCAGCGTTGCTCCTGTGCAGGTTGGACGAACGTTGCGGCCTGTACGATCGCTGGAGGGACAGATTGGGACGACTAGTAACGTGGATAGACGAGACCGAGACCAGAATTCAAGACTGCGACACGATGGCGACGAACGAGCCCGAGGAAACCCTGAAGCGATTGGAGTGCGAGCTTCAGGCGGAAATCGCGTTGAAACAGAGGGAATTGACGTGGGTGCAGAACACCGGGCATGACCTGATAGACGTAGCCGAGGAAGAGGAAAGCGAAAGGCTGCAGCGATCCCTGGACGAGGTGAACGAGAGGTGGGATCGATTGTTGGCGGCGGGTAAAGCCAGGGCAAGTAAATTGATCGATCTGATGAGAACAATGACCACACTGGAGAAGAGGATAAACGAGCTGAGATGCTGGCTGGCCAGCGTCGAATCTCAACTGTCGGAAACGTTCGTGATTGAAACGCTTGCCCAGCAGTGTATCGATAAGAAGCTCGAGGATCACGAACACCTGCAGAAGACCATCGAGGCCGAGAGCGGAAACGTCGGTGAGGTGTTGAATCTCTGCGAGATTCTGTTGAGCGACTGCGATGCATGGAAGGCCTCCTTCAACACGGACACGATTAAGAGCGGAATGATAGGTTTGGAGCGTAGATGGACGAACACCTGCGTGAAATCGGCCGCGAGGAAGGGAAAGATTGTCCTCGCCTGGAAGATCTTGCAAGAGCTGGAGAACATTAGGATAGAACACGACGGCTGGGTCGAGGAATCGGATCGGGCCCTCATAGATCTGGAGAACAATCTGGACGAGATGTCGAAAGACGAGTCGAAGCACGCCATAGAGAGAGCCAGGAACGTCTCCGAAGAAATAGAGGCGCACGAATCGGTGATGAAGATAATCGAGCAGAACTTCGGTCGTCTAGCTAGAACGGGCTTAGAGCCAGATAATCTGAAGTCGCTTATCAGCGAGACCAGATGGCTTATCGATAAGTGGCAAACGCTGAAACCTAGAGCAAACGCTGTACTATTAGCGCTCCAACAGGGACAGAAGAACTATCGCGACTTCATTACAGTTCACGGGGCGGCGGTCGTCGGATTGACGCAGGTCGACGTTCGATTGACCAGGACGCAACACTTAGCCACGCCCGAACAGAAAGCGTCGATACGCCGGAGGTTGCAGCAGCTGAATGAAATCGAGGAGGAACTGAGAACGCAGAACATCACGCTGCAGAAGGCAGACGAGTTGGCGTTGAAGGTTATGCACGAATGCCATCCGGATGACGTGGCGACGATTCAAGAACTCGTGGACGAATATCAATTGCTATGGAAGGATATCAAGAGTAGGGTAGCCTCGTTGAGGGTGGAGATCGAGGGGCAGGAGAAGTCGGAAGTTGACGAGGCCGTGCAGGTGGAGACGTTGAGGTTCGAGCAGGACAGTGCCGTTCAGGTGAACACGTTGCCAAGGTTGTTAAGGATGACGTCCAGCGACGCGTACTTGATGGAACTGGAGGCCGCGCTGATCGAGTGCAACGAGGCGTTGGACACGTTAGAAACAGCGGTTACCCCGAATCCTGTTGCCGGGCCTGGATTAAACGCGTCCGCCAAGAATATTGTAAGTAGGAAAATATAGAAAACCGTGGTGATTGATTTCTCAATCGAATCGTCGTGCATTGACGCGTGATACTTCTCGATCGACAGAGCAAATTAATCGGGAGCTGTCAGTCGTCCATAGAGTTGGTTCGTCACTTGCACAGTTTGCTCATAGAAGATGGAAAGCTGAGCGCGCAGGCTGCCAAAGGCGTCGAGGTGACCGCCTTGGCGGACAGATACGAGGACCTTCTTATATTAGCCAGGACGAGGGAGCAACAAATTAGAGAACTCAGGTAAGGCACCGAAGTGCGAAAACTTTATCGCTTACCTGTCACCGATACAATAACACGCCCCCGTGTGCGTTCAACTAAAATCGTTCAATCGATATTAAACGAGACGTTTTTCACGTACAGGTCTCCTAACTCTGACGCTTACACCTCCCCCTGCGATCAGTGAGTGTTCCCCTTTCGCACTAACCATTTCTCATTAGCAGTCATTAACGATCTCCGCTCATTTCGTGTCTGCTTGTTTCGTAGCAACCTATGTGTCAACGACTAGCATGCCAACTTTTATATATTCGTTGCTCGAGGCACGAAAAAAAGACAGTGAATAAATTAAA
This sequence comes from Nomada goodeniana, assembly GCA_963969485.1. Lineage (NCBI taxonomy): Eukaryota > Metazoa > Arthropoda > Insecta > Hymenoptera > Apidae > Nomada > Nomada goodeniana. The sequence continues at coordinate 22,455,134 of OZ018301.1, forward strand.
TAAAATCCTGTTCGTTGCAGCGATAATGGTAGACTGACATGTCCGCTGTGCTCTCGTCGCAACTGGGCTCAACTGGAGAACGATATCTGGAGATTGGAAAAATGGTTGGAATTCGCGGAGGGCACGCAAAGCGAGCAGCGCTCGCCGTCAAACAACATAGAAGAACTAGAAGATGTTATACAGGATCACAGGGAATTCCTGCTCGACCTCGATAGCCACAAGAGCATTCTAGCCAGTCTGAACACCGTTGGCGCCCATCTAGCCGATCACACGGAAGATCTGTGTCGTGCCACACAGCTCAGAGATCGATTAAGCATAGCCAATACGAGATGGGAGAAAGTGTGCACCCTGGCTGCACGCTGGCAACAGCAGCTGCAAGTTGCGCTCATGTCCAATCAACAGTTCCATCGTATCATAGAGGAAATGCTTCTCTGGCTGGAGAAAACCGAAATAAGTATACGAGCCAGCGAACCGATCGATTTGACCGAGTCGCCGGAGATGATGACCTCGCAATACAATAAATTCAGGTATGGATCGAACGCGTTTACGTTTCTGTGCCGTGAATTGAAAATAAAAAAATATTGGACTAAAAAAAAATGATTCCTTTTCAGGGAACTGAGGAGTGACTTAGAGCGATGCGAACCTAGAGTTCTGTCGCTTCAAGAGTCGGCGAATCAATTGCTCGACGAGAAGGGCGAGACGAGAGCACGATTGCAGGAACTGCGGCTCAGATTGCAGTCCCTTCGCCGACTAACAGGAATATACGCTTTAAAGTTGGGAGCAGCACTGGGAATGGATCCGCGAGACGTTGGACTCGCGGTCACGAACTCTTCTCTCGCATCCCTTTCGCACGATGTAAGCCCCGTCACAGTCCTTTAAATTACGTGCAACGATGAAACACTTGAAACGGGTCGAGGTTTCGCTAAAGGATATCCTCGATATGAATTCCGCAAGGTCCAAAATAATTTCCAGGGAACGTCAGTGACCTGAGGTTACTCGCTGGAATTCAATGGTTCTCGCTTCGTAAATGTTAGACCTCGGTGTAGATTATACATATGCACTTACGTTGTAGGAACACGTTACTCGATATTTTGAACACCAGGCACGGACAGCAATAAAAATTCAACGAGTATTGAATTGGAAACGACCGAGCCGAACGATTGCATTGAACGCGGTGATTCTGCCAGTGATTCTGTCCATAATAATTTCTTTCCAATTTAACTCGTAACGACGCGACGAGCAACGCGTACGATCATTTCTTCAAGGGACTTTCATTGAATCGTTTCGCCACGTTGGAATTCTATTGCTCCGTGTCCCATATCAGTAGCGTTCACTTGCACAGTACCTTATTGTTTGTGTTTTCTCTTTTACTGTATTGTAGCTGCTCGACGAAGCCGCCTCCGGAACCGTTCAACCCCACGACGCACCCGGCACAGAGTATGTTCCTTCATTTTCCGTTTAATGTCCCGAGGCAACATTTTCCAACACGATTCTCTCGTATCAAGAAACGAAACAGGAAGACTGATTTTAGCGCGTTCGCAACGTCGAATGGAAAGCTTGGAAAACGTTAGCTCGGGCTGATGAACCAATTTCCAGTATCTACGTATACTCTTCGAATAAAATACCTTCCTCCGATACCTGTCGAAGAAATGATAATGAACGCAGGCATCTGCACACGTGTTTCAGTGGTGACGATGGCCGACGCACGGTATTGTCTCGGGGATACCGTTTCCTGGGCCGAGTGCTACGCGTTTCCTTGCCGATCCAAGCGCTGATGCTGCTGATGCTCGGCGTCGCTTCTTTGGTGCCGTCCGCCGAAGAAGATTACAGCTGCATGCTGTCGAACAACCTCGCCAGAAGTTTCACGCCAATGGTCGTCTATCCGAACGGTCCGCCGCCGATCTAACGATAAAGAAATCGAGCCCGGGTCGCACCGACTTCGCGAGCCCTAGAAAAACGTTCAATCGAAACATTCGGAGGTGTCGCGCGAAAAGGAAGTGCGAGATCGCGAACGATCTCCGCGTCTATTTAACTAGTCTGTTGTACGGTGACGATTTGTCGATTGTATCGAACGATCGATGAGGACAGGAACACGAATTTTCTTACGAATTTTGCGCAGATCCGAACGTATCGAGGGGGTCGAACGCCGATCTCGAGGGGGGACGGGGTAACGAAACAGACGTTCAACCCTCTCGATGGGTGAGGAAATTCTGGCAAGCAATCACTCTTCTATAGTTGACGTTTTTACACGTGTGATAAGATTTGTACTTGCGTAGGCAGCACGCGTTGCACGGACCAATCGGATCGTCGCTGTACGACCCCAGCATCCGTTTACTTATCGTTCTACATAGTTGTGATCATGGTGCAATATTTGCGAAACACATTTCCCTTGTCCCCGAAGCCACGACGTCAAGACGACAGACGAAGGAAATGATTTGCTCGGCGAGAGATGATTGCGAACGGCCTCATGAACGATTTACAATAGACGATGAACGGCGGATCTGTTTCCGGTTCCGATCTGTTAGCCCGACATTCCATGTAACATTACTGCGATTGTATTTATACGTACGCATTGTAGATATCGTTCCTTTGGTAATATATAGTTTCCCTACGTTTTTTCGTTTGTCCATGTAGAAAGTGAAGACCCGCGATGGATACACGCGCGTGTGCGCGCGTGGGTGTGTGTGTGTGTGTCTGGTGTGTGTATATGTGTATATGAGAGAAAGGGAGAGAGAGAATAATTAATGTCACATGGAATGCGCGAAAAACGTTGATGATTTAAATTATACTAACGATTATTAACGATATAACGAATCGCTTGCATTGTGCACACAAACACCGCGAGACACGGAAGTGGCGACATAATATTGTAGAGCCTTTCGATACGAGAGTTTCGCGTTTTACGTTAGCACGTAACGAAGAAGAATATATACATAATTGTTCGACTTTATTTTTTATACGTTGCGTTTATAAATCGAAGGCGTAGAGACAGAGTGGTTCGATTTAATCGAGAATGAAACGTCCACTGAGACCGATACATTTGGCGTGTTCGCTAACGCGCGATAGTCATTGGTGCTAGTACGAACGATAGGGGGAAACATAATGATTATTGTAATACGATTATCGTCAAGCTGGTATCGAATTATTCTTCTTTCCGTTGTCCCTTCTACGGATTCCCCGAGGGTGAGAGCATAATATATAGATGAAAACGAAGAAACAGATTATACGCATAATATAATGAGAATAACGAAATTAACGCCACCTGGACGGTGGTGTTTCTACAGAACGAGAACGAATATACACACGTTTGGATACGCACAAAAAGGATCACGAATTCATTCGAGGTACAAAATAAGAGAACGACTGTATTTAAACGGCCCGCTAGTTTCGCTTCCTAATTTATCGGTAATTTGCTTGCTGCGCGACCGAGCTTTGTTATGTATTTTTATAAGGACAGAGCTTTCTGAAGCCGGTGTACATCTGTCGATGTAATATAACTACAATAAATTAAAGCGTATACAGAATTTTTATTTATCCAGCGAGCACCGTTCTTCCACAATCCACGTGTTGATTAATCTCCTATCACGCCGGCCGCGCGTATGCTCGTCAGACGGATACATAAAATTAACATCGATTACTATATTCAGTTGGAAAAAAAAATCTGTGCAAATATAGAGCAAATATAATCCTGCTGTCTGCAGATAAAGCTGCTATAAATGTTAACATTTTCTTCTTGAAGGATATTCGGAATGAGTCATTCCACCGAGGAAAATCGGGAAAATAACTAAATATTATTGCCCGTCTATCGATAAGTAAATCGTGAAATAAGAATTCATTTCTACTCTAGAGGCGAATTGAATTTCGATGGATTATTTGAGAGACGCTAACGCGATCCAGTATTTGTAACAATCTTTTACTCGCACTCTGATTATCACCCGAACTGCCTTGAACCGCCGACGTGTTCCACGTGTAAGTAACAGGGCAAACAGTCGAGCGATTTTTGCAACAAATTCGAACGCAATTTACATAAAGCGTCGCGAGAATTAACGTCAATCTTTGGCACATAATTAGCGTGATTGAAATAACGTGCGTGTCTCGTGGGCGCCACAATCAATTTTATCAGCGGCGCCTGAGAAAACATTCGTAAAAGAAGCTGGCATAAACGAAGTATGCATGCACTCTACTTACGTTCTGTGTTGATACATCTCGTTAACTACCCTCGAAGTTCATTATGCTTTAAGCCGAGACGTGTTTGCGCTGCATCCGAAGTGGCTGGATGTTTCGCAACAGATTAACTATATTTTCCCTCCACTGATCAGAAAAATACTCAACAAACTTCTTTTTTTTTTTTCTTCCATACCATCGCAATATTTTTCAAGGTGCTCGGGCCTCATTGATTTTCACTTCCAGAAACATGGAACTATGTTCAGTATCGGTTTAAGTGTGCCACTTAATTAGCAATTGTGCACGTGCAAGGTCTTGGCGAAATATCTCATTCTTCCAATAAGCACAGAATAGCCAAGAGGTTTAATCAGTTTTTCAAAGATATCCTTTCGTCAATTTGTTTCTGCAATTATCGATATCCCTATACATTTGGTATATGTGTGTAGTGTTCGATGTGCGGTCGTTTGAAAAGTCTCGCCAAGCATAAGTTGGACAATTTGAATAATCTTAGAGCTTTTACATTGTACCACATGCGACAGGCAAGGAGCATCAAAGAATAATCTTCCGCTTTAATTTATTTATTACTTGGAGCAACTTTTTGCGTGGACAGTATTTATGGCGCGGCTTTATATTGTAATTAGCTGGTGGTCAACATGGAAATAATTTCGTGATAAGTCGCACGTGAACACCAGGATCAAATCTAATCAAATCTATTTGCATTTGCAACTATAACTAATGTATGGGAACGGGGGGTATGCGAGAAATGATGCAGGTTTTCGCGCAGACGTCTCGTTCACACCAGACGATGAAGTCGCCACTTAGTGTTGTAGAAACGTCAGTAGCTAGTTTCAATAACGATCAGTCAATAGTGTGATCTTCGTGTCGAATGAACGACACCTCGAGCAAATCGACAGGATTGATAAAATCCTGCGATAGCATGAAATCTACGGGCGAGAGAAAGGTGAAAAGTTTGAACGACATACCTCAGATGTTTCAAAGAAATAGTCATACTGGCAATGAGTCGAATGTTAGAAACGTTTCTTTATTGAACGTGACTAGTGAACAGTATGGAAAATCGGAGCGCCCCTTCCAGACAATTGGTTTCGAGTCCGACAATCGAAGGGAAAATCATTGTTCCGGCACGCGAGAATTCGTCGATATCTACAGCATAAATGAAGAAGACATCGAGAAGGAGAATGGTTTTGACAAATTGAATGTACGAGAAATGAACGCTGACAATGAAATAAATGGCAATACCAAGGTAATTCGTCGTTCGAGTATATTTTTACTTCCATAGTTATAACTCTTGGCTAACGCAATTTCTTTCCAATCAGATCAATCCGATCGAGGGGATTCAAGTTTCGGATACACTGGTCGAGGGGAAACACTCGAATGCTGCTGAAGAGAAAAAATTCAGAAAGGTGAAAAGAATTCTTTTAGTAATCGACGCTTTTCTGGCATCTGTTCTAATCACCCCGATGACAGTCGGTTTTTGGAGAGGAATATGGTCGTTGATGGATATGTATGCAGACATGTGAGTCCATGTTTTGTCTAGAAGCAATCGCTAATTAATTACTGCACCGATAATGCACTGCATCGTTGAAAAAAAAAAGAACAATTCTTCAATGTATGAACAGGCGAGGAAAGTAATATTTTTTTAATGCAATATTCCAAGATTTCCTGGACTAATCACGTTCGCTTTGGGTATTCTGGTGCACACGATCTTCGCGATTTTGAAGAATCTGCTACATACTCGAATCGTGGATGCGTCGAGGAGGAAAGCTTGCGTGAACAAAACTCTCTGGAAGAGCGCGCAAATTCTGTACACGTATGTATTCGGTGCTGCCTGCAATATGCAGTGGAGGGGTGGCTGGATCATCTTCGATCACTTCTTCCTCGATCGTACTTGGTGAGGGTAATAAACGTAATGCTTCAGTTTCAACGAGTTTCCGAACGAAATGATTCAGTTAATATATAATAAGATACTGAAATCTTATTCAAACGATTATGCAAGAAAATATATAAAAACGCTGAAAGAAATAAATGCACTAATTCGTTTGTATTCTAGAGAAACACATGGACCGTGTTGCCAACGAGTATAGCAACGTTTAAGACGCGACAAGAATAGTCCGCTAATCGTCTCTAATACTTTCATTTCCCCTGCTAATCCCGCGTTCACCGTACACATTTTTAAGATGGTGCACAGTAACGAAACCGAACAGTATACGAAATGAATGGCTCGTGAAACCCTATGGTTGAAACAGTTTATCGCAACATAGTTGTAACGCTAAGGATAGTATGCCATTTTATCGTTTATAACGTGTGACAGTTGTGTTGTTAAATGTATTAACCGTGACATACTTTGGTTCCTAAACCATAACTCGCCATCCGATTTGACTTTTCCAGGCCGAGGCTTAGATTTACAGTTTCTTCGTGACAAAATACTTATTCTCGTTGTTTCAGCTGGTTTATCTATTGTCTCTTTTTTTACCGATTTGCTTCAGGAAAATTATTACCGCCACCACGGTAGCAGTGATAACTCTGGCGATCTTTCGATCCGCACGAAATCTTATATCAATACCTTTTGTAGTCGCCGTGGACAAGCTGACCTACGTCTTCCGTTTTCCAACCAGATATAAATTGGTGAGTCTCGACAGGAAAATATATTTAACAATCTAGAACGATAGGAGTACGAAAAAGGAAGAGGGGCGGACAGAAATGATTGACGGGAGAAAAGTCTGTATAAGATATCCGAACACGTTTACGCATTGTCATCGCGATTTCACGATTTTCCCCGAAACTTTGCGAAACGGAACGTCCGAGCTGACTGACGCGGATATTGGTACCAGAGTCGTCGAGGAAAGTAAATGTTTATCATCGAAAGATATTCTATTTATACATTCATTCTACGGCGAATGGAAGTTTTATCAATTAACGAAATCACTGAACAGAAACGATAATACTGTATCACCTAACCGCACGATTTCGTAATGTCGTCGGAAACGATCGGTTCTAAAATTGAATTTTCATTGGTAATACTTCGTAAATATTCGATCCATCGGGTTTACAGATCGTTTGAAACACGACGAATATACTATATATAAGTATCGAACAGGAGAGATGTCCGCGGAACGATTATTCTCCGAACAATAATCAGTGATGTAGATAATCTAATTCGATTGCAGCCTCAGAATGAAGTGCTTGCACACGCACTCGATTATTATTTAAAACATTTTCATCGCCCCTACAATTCGTCGATGAAATTTCTCGTACAACATCTTTGACGCGTTAAAATAAACCTGCTTTCGCCCAATGACGACTGCCGATTTATTTCGGCCGGCTTTCGTTCCCCGTTCATCGAAGCTCGTGAATCATGAAAATCGTGCGTCTTTCTGTGGAACGAAATCGTTGCGAATGTCACACGCGGGTATGCACTGCCTTCGGACGGAAACATCAACTGACTCAATAATTGCGACAATATTATCAGCGAAGAAAGTTATTGAATATCGTTCAATGGGTTCCCCGGGGTTATTCCGTGAATCAATATTTAACCACTTAACGAAACATGTAATGCACATCAGTCAGAGCACCAGCCTTTGGTATTCAACGATTGTCAATGGCTGACAAGCAACCGGCCCTTGGATATATATGTGTCGCTGCAACATGAAAATAAAAGATACAGCAAACAAAGCTTGTTAACAGCTCGAGATGGAAAATTCTTATTTCTTAATTCGAACGACGGCTGATAGGATGTAACGATGCTAATGGTACCATTGGTATCACAAGGGCGGGCAAACCCGTGGGGAACGCCGGTGTTGGAATTCGGAGACACTTTTTTTCCGCGACCAACAAAGACCGTCGCGAAAAGAAAAAAAAAAATGACGTGTCAAGGTGAGAGGATCGTCGTAATCCAAGCTTGATTGGTGTACAAAAAGGTGCCGATTAGCGATGCGTTCGACACGACAAAAGCCCGATGAAGCTGGCGGACAGGAAACGCCACTCAGAAAAATGAGGTTTCAAGGTGGTTCGTACGTATGGCCTCTTCTTCAGCTGCTATCTTGTTTCTTATCAATCAACACCGGTTCCGGATTCGTTAATTAACGCCCGTTCATCCTGTACGCGGATCGCGATTTATGGGGCCGCCTCTGCGTTGCCTCGATAAAGCTCGCCGGTTTCGACTGAATTAAAATTCCCTGCTTCCTTCGCTACCAGTCGCAGATGGACATTAATTCATGCTTAAGATTCCTCGTAAGGCGATAAATACGTATGCTAAATCTTTCGATAAATCGTCGTCCAACTATGAATACAAAAGGAGGATGAAGAAATAAATGATTAATGACTACGTATGGAAACACGAGTTTACATTATCACGGAGATCTTCGTATCGAGTGGTGGAAAAAAACTATGATCGCGAAGAAAGACGAAGGAATAAGTGAATAATCGTCAGGTGTTGATACACCATTTAATATTATCGCGGAAATCTTCGAATCGCTTGGAGAGAGAGAAAAAAAAAAAGCTCGTCGAACCATCGTCAATCTATCGCATGATAGAGCCTATACGCGACTGCATAGGGAGAATTATTAAGCGGCCTGTACACTTTACGAACGAATGGTAATAGGCCGTTGAACAACACCATAGAAAAATAGCCCTCACTTACCTTTGCCGGACCGAATCGAAAGTACATTGAATGAAAACCGTGGCAACCCTTCCGTTAATCAAACGGATGATCAAACAATTTCCCAGCTGCCGGCTAGATTTCTGTATCAAATTACCCGCCCGTAATTATCCCCCTTCCAGCCGGCGATCTTAAGAGGAAGATGATGCCGCACAGGGATGCCTTTGACCTTTGCTGGAACTGATCGCTGGTGGGTGTCAAAAGCTCGTCCCCGCGCTCGTTCATCAAGCGTGCACGTAGCTTTACGGACACATGGGTGGGGGGGTTGTCAGAGAGATCGAGGAAGGAAGGGAAGAGAGCAGAGCACCGTACTATTCTCTATGCCATGGCCCGTGTGACGATGCTGTTCATGATAATGCGATAGTGTTGGTCTGTGCTTAGCACTTGATAAAAGATAGCGGTGACTGAACAAATGCCAGTACTCACCCGCAGCCCGACCTGTCGGTTGACAGTCTCGCGTACTCGCCCCGTGTGCATCGGTGCACTATTGACGCACAGCAGTGAGCTCCGCCGTTACGAGCATCGAGAAAGTGAACGGAACTCGAAAGCCCGACCGCGAGGGAACGGGAAGCTGCAGGCAAACAGAACCGCCTCTCCGAGTTCGTACCTCCTCGCGCCCTTCTGCAAGTCGATCCGCGAAACCGTAGAAAGGGCGCATCCAGGTGCGTCCGTGCGATGACAAAGTTGAACCTCTGAAGATGCCGAGAGGAAGCCGCGAGACCTACTGCGACACGGTGTCCGTCTGCCACTGTTCCCCGCAGCGTTCCAAACGATCGACGAAAGGGATCCCCTCGATAGGATGATCAGTGCTATACAACGACAGTATTACTTTAAGAAGGTCCGGTGCAAAGCTTGATCGTCGATAATCGAACGGATCTCGTTCAGCGTGTGGATCAAGCGGGGATCAGGGAACGTTGACAGCGCGAGCCATGGCCAGAGTGCCCGACGGTGCATTTGCGTCAAACTTCTGCGTCAGCGTCCACCGGTACGGGATCGTGACCGTCTAGGACATCCGAGGAGCGCCGCGACTTTTCTTCGCGCGTCGACGTCTAGACGCGTGTTTCAGACGGACGCCCCTTTGAATTGAACTTGAACGATCTCGACTGAACGGGCTTAATTGGACGACCAAAGGATAGCCTTCTCGCCCGAAGAATGACAGGCTCTCGGTGGATTTCAACGAAAGCTCGGCCCGAAGGCGTGCACCACCAAAGAGAGCGTACCACCACAGCCTCGAATCATGCATGATGAGCGGTGCGACTAGGCTCGATCAGGATTGGATGAGAATGGTCGAGTTACGCGGTGGTACCGGAATGACGAGCGGGCTGAACGGCCCGTCATCGAGTCGTCTCCATTACACGATACTCACAATTTTGGACACGGTGTTCTCTGCGACCGTGGCCGCCCCGGCGGTGGTCGGCTACTGGCGAGGTACCTGGGGCCTCAGCGACGTCTACGTTTACCCGGACGATCGGGTACTCAGTAGCCTGGCCTCGATAGTGATCGGTTTCATAGGGTTGTACGCATTTAATGTCACCCAGAAGTTTCTGAACGAACGTTTGCACCCCGACAAGCACAGACTCTTGTATTACGTCGGATCCAGGCTTTACACCGCGGTTTTCGGCTTCTGCTGCGTAAATGCGTGGCGCGGCGCCTGGCAGGCACTCGACCTGTTCACGGAACACACGGCGAGCACCGTTTTCGCCACCACCGCTGTGAGTCTGCTGGCACTGGCCATCATGCGTGCTGTTAGGAACATTTCCGCGCCACCGTTCTCCCTTTGCCTGGACTCTTGTCCGGGATACTTCGAAGTGCAGACCATGTTCCGCGTGAACGTAAGTAATCGATCGTTCGAACGTTGGTGGGACGCGGCCGCTGAAAATCCTTCGACGGGATGTTATTATCGATAGACGTTAGGCAAACGATCCAAGAGATCGATTGAGAATAAAGAGGGGGGTTACGAGATCCAGCGATGAACCGTTCGAATCGGACGCCGCGTTAAGAACAGATTTTGCAACGCCGGATAGGAGACGATTAAGTATAATTTTCGGCTTCTCGGAATCCATCATCAATTTCATACTTCTACGTACCAATTATGCTTCTGCCGCAGTCGCGTCACGTGGCGAAGAATGGAAATCGGAATTCGCGGGATCGTGATTGACATCGGTCGTTTCGAATTGAATCCAACCGGGCCGGACTTGTTCGCGCAACCGAACGAGAACGCGGAAAACTTTCCGTCCCCGCGACGATATCATCTGTCGTTCTGTCTTCTGCCGATTATTCCCGTGCTCGGCGATTCCGTTTCACCGGCATTGCCGCGGGTCGCAAGTAGTGCGAGCAAACGAAAGTAACAGCGAGGCCGCAAGCGTCTCTTGAGTAATCACGTTCTTGTCCGACGCGTTGAACGGACTTACTCCACGAAAATATCGCGCGGCGATGCTTTTCCGATTTTCCTATTAAATATTTCGCGAAACGGCTCGCTCGCATCGAGATCCGCAGCCGCGATCCGTAAATATTGTTTTCGAACGAAGAAGACAGCACGTTTTGACGCGTCGCTGAGGCCAGAGTCGTGCGATGCACGACATCGATGTGCAAGGTATAAGCACAGTTTCCGGCTATCTCTCCCGACAGTCGAACAGCATCGCGTCCGTGCAGTTTGCACACGCACGAGCGCGACCCGCGATCGAATCAATTTTGAACGTTCATCAACACCTTCTTCCGACCGAAAGGAAACCGGGGACGTCAGGATGAACACTTTTCCAACCTAATTTTTCCTCTTTACGCTCGGTGCCTCCCGGGTCGGCGTTCCTGCGCTGTGGAAACTTTAATCGGCGCTCTTTGGAAAGGCACGGAAATTTGTAATATTTGACCTAGACTGCTTTCGATGTCATACTCTCGATAGCATACACTCTCCTGTTGGTTCACAAATATTTGATCATCGATAAGTTTACTGAAATATAGTGTTTACTTGGTTAATTAATTCTCCGGTTCGAATGGGGAAATTTGTTTCCCCTTACTGGCGCTGTTAAATGATTCATCGAAGACGATGATAAAAACGGGAGACAGAGATACGGTCTTAAATTGATTGCCGCCGGTTGAGACCTCTATGTCACTTAAAAAATCGAGGACAGAAGGGTGTAAGCCGCTGATACACTCCGATGAAAGTTTACTTCATAAATGCTGCGTCTACCGGAAGATTCTTCCACTTTGAATTGTTGCAGTAATACGCTACTTGTGGAAGCTAACAAACGATCGATCATTTATCATTCTGTTCGATGGGGAAATATAGCAATCGAGGGAATATATCGCGCGTTAAAAAAGTCGAGTAAAATATTTACATAATTAGATAATTGACAACATTTGTCCGTGTCCGTTTCTTTTTCAATTTGTTTCAGAATTTCCATAAACAATTTTCAACGATCTTCCTCCACAATTTTCACTTATAGCAATGCTACGGTATCATCGTGATATCCCCATCCCTTCAGCGCGCCGGCAATTTAATGTTCAATGAATCAGTGAATTTAGGGAAGCCTGAGTTAGCGATCTACGTGAAAAAAAAAATCCTATGCAAATGACGCAACGCAAACAAATTGGATACAGTGGAGAACGATTATTAATCTTATCGTGACCGGGATAATGCTCGATGTAATTTCGGGAAATTAGAATTAAATAACAATATTTATGCCAAATCGATATCGCGAACCTTTGCGATAAACGATCAAGATCGTCGTACCGTGAATAAAGTGAACGAAGTTGTTAAACGAGTAATAATAATAATTAACCGGCCGTCACGAAGTATCGAAACGTTTCCTCGTTATTCAATCACGCGTACTATTCTTGCGAAGTTTCGTCCGAAGCCTAACACCAATATCGTAGGGTAAACTCGAAATTCTTTTGTCATAGATAATCTTCGACGTAAGCGATACACGATTGACAATATAATAGCTACTTTATTTATCGTAGTTCCCGCGTCTCCTCAAATATGATGCTTATCTATTGTTTATGTTGTTTGATTGCAGAACACGAGGGACTGGTCGTTGTACTTATTGGATTGTGCCTTCAGCGTTGGAGTGGTCGGCACGTTAGTCGTGTTCGTTTGGCGAGGTGTCTGGATACTTTTCGATATCTACCTGTTCCCGGAGGATCGAGAGTACTCCGCGATCGGTTCCCTAGTAAGTGGCAATGTGTCTCCGGCTTCAGAATCCCGATTTCGACTCCGATCAAAATGCTCGATTGAATCGAACAAAAAGAAAAAAAAGAAAACAGAAAAAAGACCGCCCCCGCACGATTTTACGATCCGTCGATCGATCATCAATAAATTAAAAACAAATAAAGCCCGATGACGTACGAAACGTTCGATAAGAAACGTTTCTATCGATGAACGCGTGTCGTCAGGTGTCATTAGCAATCACGTGTTGAACGACATTTTCAAACGTGCCACCTACGCACAATGCGACGAGCGGCACGCCGTTGGTCCGATTGTATAATTGAATATTCGCCAATTGTATGATTGCGAGGGCACATGACAATGCTGTCGGTGTGTGCTTGCGCGAAGACACTTTATTACGGGCTGCGTTTACTTGTCTGAATACGACCGCGGAGAGAACGCGGTCAACGAGAGGATTTGTTTAATTTTTCAATAATGACGATCCCCGATCGTGTCGGCCGCGGATCATGCTAAACGCGATTAAACCGTCGCCTCGTGGCATTTCATTCAAAAATCCCCCGTGTCGAATACGACGCGGGCCGCGTGCAACGGCCGCGATTACACGGTCGCGTGCCGTGTTTCAAAGATCATACTCGGCCCGCCGTTCGATCCACCCTGTCGCGTTTCGACGTCCCCCACACCCCGGGGGCAAAAGACGATCGCGCTCCTTCGCCGCGGCTGAACAACCGCAAACACGCGGTTCAGCCCGTGCAAATATATGTCAACGTCGCGGAATTAAGCTGCCGACCAGTGGAATTGTTTTCAATTGCAAAACGATATTCAACTGGCGCCACGTATCCTCCCGTGACAACAATAACATTCGCGATGTTGTTGCGCTCTTTCCGTACGGTCGCCGCTGCAAAAATAAAAAATTGCGATTGCCGCCTGTTCGAGAGAGAACTGACGCGACGAATGTCTGGCCGATGTGCACGATAAGAGAGCCATTTCGTAGTACGAATTTCTTATCGCGGGTTAAAGATCCACGGTGTAACGTCGAACGGCGGATTAATAAACGCCACCGTGATGATTTATCGGGCGTCGCGATCGCGCGCGATTGTATCTCCTCGATTTCGATAAGTCCACCCTCGAGGGGAAATCCAGTAGGGAAGTAAACAAATTTCATGGCGCCAGACTACTTCGTTATGTTTCCCTTGTTTTTTTTTTTCTTTTCTCTTTTCATTTCCACGCGCCACCCGAGGCCGACTTTATCAGCGATTCTCGGGCGAATTATCGCTATTATGTTTAATTGAAATTCGACGAACGGCACCGATACTTCATTGTCCGGAGTTTTGATCGATCGACGTTCGCTTACGCGGAATCTTTTATTTCGGGTTGTTTCTCGGAGTTTAGAGCGATCAGGAGATGAATCAGGATGGGAAGATACGCCGCCGCGGCGTGTATTTCTTTTTATCGGGGATTAACGCATCCAGCTTAAAATGCGTAGATACTTGTCGCAATAATGTTCACTCAACAATATATATATATATTATTTGACAGCATCTCGTCTACCATTACAATTTGCAAATGGGCAACGTCCCCTTTGGGGATGTGAAATTCATCTTGCGAGAAATCTCGCCTGACGCGGTTATACTATCTGCTCGCAACGACGTAAATTCTCAAGGGGGTCGTTGATTGCTCGGTGGTTGTTCAATTCGTGAATTCGCTCGCTTCGAAACCGTGAAACAGTGACGGATAGCTGACGTCGGTTGATTCGCTGGATTCTCTGATCAGCTGGACAGTCGAAGTCACTAATGAGCACCTGTTTCCCCCGACTGAGCAAACCGAACCGACTAAACAAACCACATTGCATCCTCGTAATTAAGTTATCTAAAAAATGTAACGCCGTTTTCATCTTCTCGCGCTCGACCCTTGTAGAAGAATCGCTAAAAGTAGAAATGAATAGAAATACGCCTATACAGCAAAAAAAAATTTTGTTAAACCAATGGAAATAGCTGGCGACACACACACGGTAGGCATGCAGAATAAGGTCACCGTAATGTGTTGCGACGAGATTGATCCTAAATCGGTGCACCTAAAATGCAATTGCCGGCGATTCTCCCGTTGCAATCAACAGGAATCATATTTGAACAACGCGTACAATTGCAGGCCATCGGGTACGCGATAGTGACGGTGACGTTCTCCCTGCAACCGCTGATGCGATACGTGTGCGCCCGTCTTCATGGCTTGGCCCGTCTAATAGCAGCCGATGGTTTCTTGCTGCTCAGCTTCCTGGGGACGGTGAACGTGTGGCGCGGTATCTGGAACGTGTTGGACCTATGGCTGGTCCCGGATAATCCGGAACTGTCCTGCTGGATCACGCACGTCGGTTGTTTCGTGTTCCTCGTGCTTCTGAACTGCAGCAACTCGATCCTCGTCCGCGGTGTATACATCGACGGGGAGGAGGATGACGGCAAATGCGTCGTGTTTCCGTGCCATTATCTTCGATTATTCTTCAAGGTACTATCCTTCGGTCTGCTCGAATTCGTTTGCCTCTAGAACATGAAAGGGGAAAGAAAGTAGAGGAAACCTACGAATAATTGTTGCTTGCTTCCAGGTCGAACGCGAAAAAAAGGAAGCCAGACGACGAAATCTACTCGTTGCATCGAAGGACTTCCGGCCACGGCCAGACGGCAACACCAAAGACACAGAAAACGGAGCGCTCTTACCAAACAGTAACACCACCACCATTCTACCAACGAATCCTGAATCTCTCGTCTAACGTGAACATTGCGGAAATAATGCTTCCGGAATTTGACTGAATTCCCTCTATTTCCTATTCTCTCTCTCTCTCTCTCTTCCTCTATCCCTCTCTCCCTCTCCCTCTTCCTCACTCCCTTTCTCTCTATCTATCGGTAACCCCCAACGATCGTCGCAAGTATCGGACGACAAGAAGAAACGACACGGGAGCATCGGATTCAGGAAGATGGAATCGGGTTCATCGGTCTGTGAACGACGAACGCCAGTGATCGTGCAGTGAAGTTCGAGTCGGGACAACCTTGCGAACGTGGACACTCTACCGCGGACTTCATATTGAAGTCGTCGAGAAGTTTGTAAGATACGATGGAGTAGCCGACGATGATGGTGGACGACGGAACGAGCAAATGTAGCGCGACAGCTGTACACGATCGTCCAGATAAATCGGTGTAGATACTCAGGTAGACGCTTAGAATACCGATAATAAGCTAGACGGACAAAGCTAGAGCGGGAGGCTGTTCGAACTATCGGGTACGGGTGCCCCTTCAGCGGTGGCAATGGATAAATCTGGTTCGTTGCCGGATTCAGTGAATGATCGTGAAACGACGATTACTTTGTACACGGTTGTGCACGTGTGCGCGAAGAGACGAACGCACCCACGTAATTGTTGTGCCTTCGATCGCGCACGTCCCGAGTGGCCGTCAATGCGAGCGACGCAATGTCGACGGATGCCCCGACGAACGGAGGAACTCGTTTCGACCGCGAAGGTGTACGCACAAGGCTGCGTGTGTAACGTAAGTTGTACACGCCGCAAGAGTACGCGTGCACAAGCGTACAGTCACGTGCGGGACGCGATTACACGACGGTTCATTCTGTTCTGATGCGATTACTGGTACGAGCGTCGCGTCGTCGTGCGCGGTTTTATTCATTTCTTTCGTAAAATACTGATATTATGGGATAGCGCGGAACGATATATTTCACGGGTAACCGAACGAATACTCGGCCATTGGAACGATTCGGGTGTCCGTGGCCCGATCGGTTTTGCGCGTCAACCAGCTCGTTAAAGAGAAAAGGAGATGTTCAGCGTAAAGACTCGCGGTTACGTCGAAAAACAAGGGGATAATATAAATCGACGTTGAAGTGTTCGTTTTTAGCAACGATTCCGTAGAATATCTAGTCATCGACGCATTAGTTCCCGCTTACACCTGCCGTTCGAAAATATCGAGTTTATTCTCCTTCTTTTATTTTTTTTTTTTCTTTTTCGCGACACTTGATGATTACCAGAAGCGTACACTTGCGATCCTAGCCATAGATGAGACCTTGATGATGACAATGGTAATAGACTGGACGCGATCATTATAAATGGGTTATAACCTTCTCCCCCGCATCCTGTACACCCCGCAGATTTTGCTCTTGTACATCAATTACGACGTCATGGCGTACTAATAATTAATTAACTGGAATAATGACGGGACAATGGACGGCTGGCACATCCATGGGAAGTGGCTAGTTCGACGATAAGCGGCTGCCCTCCTGGCCTACATTTAATATTTTCACAATGAACAATGTGCCAGTCGTCGCGGCGGAAGTTTCCCTCGGGCGGCCCGCGAAAAAAGAGAGGCAGAATTAATCGCGTTCGATTATGAAAAACGGCGAGACGAATATTATTCCCGCTGGTACCGTGTCGCAGTGCCCGCTAGTGAACACGTCGCCGACAGTAACAATAACATGTATTTATATGCTGGTACACGCGACTTTTACCACGGAACATTGTTTGAAATAAGAAATAAAAAGAACAAATGAAAATCAAATCGAAGCAAGCTGTTGAATCCTGAATGTCTCGATTTCGGCCGCCGTTGAAGTCGCACGGACACGTTTGGATTCTCTGCGCACCGGCTGTCAACCCTGTTTACCAATTTCCTTCCCCGACTAACAATTTTCTCGAATACGACGACGTACATTGCACGCGTCTGTATCGAGCGGCGTTGGGGCGGCGGACACGCGAAGGCCGATTAAAAATATAGAAAAGGGTCGAGGAATTTGCGGCGAGGGCCTTGTCTAACGAAGGACGACACGGCCGCCAGCAGACGACGGCGACAGTGGCAGTCGTTGATCGATTCTCGATCAATTGCAATTGGATTTTCCTGAACGGAGTGGGGAGTCTATTTGAGGCGTCGCGACGCCGTGGTGCAATGATCAGAATCAGTCGGTAGGTCGCATCACGGCGAAAGGTGAACAGAGTGCCTTCAGGTAGAACGAAGGAAGTCGAATCGAGGCGATCCGACTGTTTGCACGCTGATCGTGTCGCGGGAACGTTGCGAATTTTCACGAATCGAGGAAACGGAGCTTGCAAGGAGATCCAGCTTAACCCCTTCGCCAGGTAGAATGGCAGCGGAAGACCCCCTCCGCGATGAGCCTTTAGTTTCCGTTGAATTCGAGGTGTTTGGCAAGGTGCAGGGTAAGGGTGAATTATTATCGGCCGAAGAAGGTCGCCGTGTATTCGATCAACGTCGTTCCACTTGACACGAAAGAATCGTAGAACTGTATTCGCGTTGCGTACGGCACAGTCACCGGTTCGCGTATAGAACTAATGGAACTTCAAGGTCGATAGAAATGTCGAGTGTTTGACGTAGTGATACGTCAGTTTGCTGGCTGCTATGAAACGATGAAACGACAAGTGAGAGCAAAGTGACGGGAGAAATTGTCGATTCAACGGGCACTCTTCCCTAGATGCAGCGGGGAAAGCGCTTTCCTATTTTCCGTCGACTTGGACAAGTGACGTTGTCGAATACCGAACTTGTAACGTTGCCGCTGTGCTATTTGATTCGATAATTCCAATGTCGCGGTTTTAAGAAACCTTTCTTGCAAAATTGATAACGGACCGAACGGTATGAGAATTCGTACGTGAAGTTTTATTTGTCACAGATCCGGTCAATTCGGATGGCGTAATTCGTTACGGATACACCGACGAATAGTTGTTCAATTTATGTTTTATCTTACATCGCGTTCAATGTAGAGAGCGGCAAAAAATTAATGAATACCCGCCGTACCGTCGTTGAGCGATTTGAACGCGGTCGAACGAATTTCCAGGTGTGTACTTCCCGAAGTACGTGAGGGACATAAGCCAGCAGCTGGGGATTTGTGGCTGGGTGAAGAACACCAAGTCCGGCACGATACTCGGAAAAATGCAGGGGCCACGTGCACTCGTCGATCAGATGTGAGTTGCGATTCCTTGTCACGAAGCCTTTACAAACCGTCGGGCGCCGATCGGTAAACAATGCGCAAAGTTCATTTTTATTAAAATTTATCTGCTCCTCTGATTACTAAGAAACAGATAAAGCAAGGCAAATTTGCAGACGAACATCTTGCTCCGCTTCTCTTCCTCTTGCCCGGCGGGAAAAGAAAACAGGAGGAAAGCGGAATCGGGCTGAATCGTTTCGATTTGTCGAGAAACACCTTTGTCAATCTGTGGAACGGTCGAACGAATTCGTTGTTTCGAACTGTTTCGAATTCTTCTTTTCTTTTCCCTTTTCCCTTTTCCCCTTTTCCTTCACCCCGTTGCTATAATCCATTTTCGTTCTAGTTTTCGTCGTTCGACGAATTCGTGACACGCGCACACCAGCGTAAGCAAGTCCTCGAATTCAGTGCTCCCTTAAAATCGCTTGACCTTAGCCGCAAATTGCCGACTAACGGCCATTAGGTAGTTGGGCCTGACTTTAATAATGATCTAATGAAATAATAGCGCGGTCGGTGTCGTCTCTTTCCTTCGCGAGTTATCGCCGAATAGCGCCGGCTGCTTTTGCGGCTGTCATCCCGATGAGCTGCGTGTACGCAGACGTTTCATCTGCAAACAACGTGGTCTTATTGTATTAAAAACGACGACAAAGTATTAAGTAGGCGATATATTGTAAACGACTAATGTTGACGATGGTATGGAACTTCGCGGCGATGTCGCGCGCATTAGCCGACTACGTAGGAAACCGGGCACAATTTGTTGAAGAAGAATGGAGGAGAAAAGGGGGGAACAAAGGGGGTTGAGCATAAAAATATCGCGTCACTGAAGTGTTCACAATCGAGGAACGAAATATTCGAATCGTTTATTTGAAATAATTGTATCGGGGCAATCTTTTTCAATTTTGTTTCGATTATTTGGAAATTAAACGAACGAGGAATAGATATTGTTTCGTTGTCGAGCGGCGTAAGGTACGAAAGGGGGACGGGTAAATTATTCTTAAGGAACGGCGCAGAAAGGGTAAGATGAGGAGGATGTAATCGTTATTTAGAGAAGTGAGCCAGACCTACTGATCCATATATTTTGCCGGTTGCGTACAGACAGACGGAACAATGGTGGAAAGACGAATTATCTTTCGTTGAATAACATGTCCGCTGCCGAATATAAATATAAACCCGAACAGAGGCATTAAGTAGCGTAACAAGGGAGCGTCCCACGGCGCGGATTTCGCGGTCGAATTTGCGCTGTTCGTGAACCTGAAGCAAAGAAAATAGCTCGGTCGAGGACAAAACACTGATTTCTGGCTTCCCCCCAGAGGGAAGTCGTCGAGGTTGAACTTTGTTTTAAATTCTTCATTTCTTGTAGCGTAACTTCGCCCGTGCGAAAACAGAACGAACAAAATTTCATTGCTTTAAAAAAAAGGAGATCTTCGATTCGAAAGGTAGAATCTCGGTGGTCCGGAGGAAACGTTCGAATGATAATTGTTTAACAGTTCGCGTTTTTAGTTAAAGAAATATATACGTATATAGATTCTGTCGGGACAATTCAGCAACTTGTAAAACGTCGTTCGCACGTAATATTGATAAAAACCTCCATTGCTCTGTCAGATGGGGCGCCATTAATATAAACTTTGAGAAGGTGCCCCGAGTTTAGAATATTCATGATTAATCGGATCACCGAATCATCGATAGTTCGGCCGTGTTGTTGTCGCGGGACAGCTGATCGACTTTAAAGATCCTACTTCGATACAGTCGCTTAAAATATCTGAACTCGGTCTGATTAGCCGCTAATTATAATTGTGAAGCGTGCGAAACCACAGACGTGACCGTCGCGCATAGGTGCGTATACAAATCGCACACTAAACCGATCGTTATTTGGCAGATGATTGGCTTTATATTGCTGTCAATTGGCGATAGAACAATCGCCCGCGGGGTGATCCATCGTTAAACTTGCAAAGGTTCATAGTATATCGTGTATTGTATCTTCCATGGAAGGATACGCGGAATTCGCCGAGCAGTAATTTCAATGCGTGCAGAGACAGGTGCTTTTAGGAGTCGATCAATGAGCAATCGAATGTCGCACTGAACATCGATACTTATGAAATATGAATAATATGAAAGTAAAAGATCTCGTTGAATTTTCCCAAAATTATAATCCAGAAATACTATACATATAAAAGAATTTGTTTACGAGATTTCTTTTTTCTTGTCGTTAACGATAATCGCGCAAGAAGTAAAGCAACAATATTATCATAAATATACTTGAACTATCAAAATAATGCACGCTTTGGGCTTGAACTATGATGAAATTTCTTATTTCAGGTCAGAATGGCTAACGAAAGTTGGAAGTCCAGGTAGCGAGATTCATCACTGCGAGCTTACAAATTGGGAAGGAGTTTCTAGGCTACAATATAAAGGATTTGTTATACGTTTCTAATCGTGTAATATTTTTGATTCAATATCACTTTTTTCGAAAAGCGAATCAATAAAGTGCTTTTTAAAAGCGCGAAGGAAAGTACAATTGTCGAACCGCTATTATACAAATATCTATAAATAAACTATACCTTACAAAAGATTAGTTACAATTGTTAAAATTTCGCATCGGTTAAAAATGGTATAACATTAATCTAAGTACGTAGGGCGAAAATTCTACGAACAGCTGTAAGACGTAATACATAAGTAATTGAGAACGATTAGTTAATATCCATTAATTTTTATCGAAAAGTGTATTAAATAAGAGTGTATATAACTGTAGCGGTTTTTTTTTCTTTATTCCACCAAGTGCAGGTAAATATATAAGAATAAATGCATACTCGTCGTGATTCCTCAAGAACAAATATTTCAAACATTTCTGGCATGATCGAATGTAAACGATGCATATTACATAGATAAATATATTTTATGTTTACTTAAATCAACAGATTCGATACAACGAATAAGAAACAAAAATTAAAGCAAACACGGGTTTATTGAACTTTTCTCATATTACAAATTAAGTTCAACTCAGATACCAGAACATCATGTTGTTCCTTCGTAAATAAACGCCGCATCTAATATTAATTGCGCAAGGTGATAATCGGGGTGTGCTTCGGACAGGTGTCTAGAAACTCGCCGTATCAATTCAATGGTATCATCGTTCGAACAATTTGTACAAGTTACTTCCGTTACGTTCTAGAAAAAACATCAAATGATTAATTTTAATTATTATGATAAAGGAGAGTCGCGACAGTACGGTGTTATAAACTATAATACTTACAAGGCTTTCCAAATATTTAGTGAGCGCTGGACTTATGCGTGAGACTTCCTCCAAAAGGTCGGGTGTTTTTGAAAGATATGCCATCATTCTTCTACCCGCAATTGGCAAAAGATCTGCTGCTAATTTTTCAACATTGTTTACAGCAGAAACAACCTGTTTGAAAAATGGAAATACATACTGCAGCTTATCCACGATATTGTAAAATGTATTAAATTGTAATCGTAATAACTCACTTCCTCTGCTAATCGATCAAACCCATTTACATATAATTGACAAACTTGATGTATCCTTAATTCATCGTTATTAATTTTCCAAATGGATGCTAATGTTTGGCATTTACTCATCCATTCAACAGCTTGCGTTGAACTGATCATTTTACCATCTGGTGTTTCTTGATGAATAAAATCCGTTGATGCTGTAATTATTCGGCACAGAAACTCGGTTCTTAGACTATCTCTTTTATCGTCCCTATACCAGGTAAGCATTATTTTGTCCGATATTGTTTGAAAGAAATACGGTTGCACCTACATATTTGAGATACAATACGTATAAAAATTACGAACCTGAATTGTTTATTAATGTTTTTGCTTTACTCACCACGGATTCAAATAAATTATTCAAGGGTTTCGTTACTTTTAAATTAAAATACGCCATCATGTATATAACATTAGCTAACTGTACATGTAACATAATTAAATCGTACCAAGCAGGTGCTTGAGAAATAGATAATAAAGCAAATGGCTGTGGACCAGAAGTGTATCCTTCCCATAACTCTTCTGATTTTATCACTGCATTCTCTCCTGCTTCGAGTACTTCAGACTATATTGATATTAATGTAAAACGTGTAATTACATAAAATCGCTGACGCATAAAAACGATTGATCTGTGAAAAAACTTACATCAATGAATATTTCTAAGAATGTGACACAGTACTGTAGAAACATAACTGTTTGTACATCGGGTAAGCCGATCTCCTGTACACATAATCTTTCCTTTGGTAATCTTCCAAGCTTATTAATTAATTTCGCAACTGCTTCCATTCGTTTCTTTATGTGAACAGACCACAGCAAACAACAAACACCTTGTGAAAAATAAAGTTTTACTTATGTAATTGCAAAAACATATAACTTTTTAAGTAAACAACTTCAAGATCACTTACCATGCCTCATATGCTTCATTGGTATTTGTCGTAAAACCGATAATGCAGCTTGAAGAGATTCCAATTGTGAAATATCTTTATTCCACGACATTACATACTCCCAACATATATTAGCTAGTAAGACACTACTTGTTAAACTGTATGGAAAATGAGATTTTAAGACTTTAATTCTTTCTGAAAGAATACATTATACCCTCGTAAGAATTGAACGAAAATTAAGAAATATCAATACTATAGTGCACACTGTACTTTACCTAAAATGTATGTACTGGCACTATTTTCGTCTTCATTTTTTGCTTCGAGGTGTAATGGAGAAGACTTTTCTAAATTACATTCTGATATGTCATTAGTGTTACAAGGTTTGTCTAAAGGATTTGAAATTTCTAAAGAATCACTTGCTGACTGTACGTGATCAAATTCGGTATCTGTCGTATCTATCAATTGAACAGGTTCGATACCCGTGGAAGCAATCCATTTTGCAACAATCTCCGACACGGAACCTAATTATATTAAAAAAAAAAAGAAGTATAATATATGTTATACGAAAATGGAGTTAAAGATGATCAGAAATAGTTTATACCTTTTCCTTTAGCGAGAACAGATCCTAAAGAAATATCACATTTTGCAAATGGCAATGCAAAAAATTGCATCGATGGATCCCGTAGAGGTTGACTGAAATTATAATTTCATAAAAATTAAAAAATTCCTCGCCGACTTATTTGGTCGCTAATTACCTTACAATAGCATCTAAGATCGTAATATCCTCAAGATTTCCAATCAGCAATGTAAACTGACAACTGTCTTTTGTAACATTCTCCCATTCACTAGTTAAATTGTATACTTCATCTTCTACTTTTACATGATCTTGCTGTTGCTTTATATCTTTCAGACTGTTCGCATTTTCCATATCTGTTTTTCCCTGAACATTATCGCCCTCAGACTCATTACAGCTCTGTTCTTTATGCTTTTCTATGGACATGGCAACTGCTCTGCACATTAAGGCAGCACTAAGAGCATTAAATGGATTCATTGAATCCGACAGAATATTACGTACTTTCTTCCACCACAATGATATTTCATTAGATTCCGGACATATGTTTTCAACACCTGCGAATAATAACATTTATATTGTAACAGTAAGAAATATTCATAAAAAAGAATACATTCGAAACTCACCAGCTATTGAACATATACCATTTAAGAGATGAGTAAATTGTTTCAATTCTACTGCTAAGCACGCATGCTTCTTCTCATCAAGCCAATATATTAAAGCCAATTCCATTAAAACAAACGGTTTAATATTGCTAGCTATAGCAACTTCTTTCCATATTTCAATCGCATCAATTGAACTCGTACATCCTTTGTACATCAGCTGAGCTGAACACATTAACGAAACATGTTATCGCGTATAATACGCATGTCGAAATTCCTGCAAAAAGATGCTTACCAATCTGATGTTTCTTTCCTGCCTTTAGGTCTTTTTTAATATTTACGAATCCCGGTGTTCCAAACTCAAAGCAAGATAAGAAATCTTGGAAAACTCTTCCATCTTCCTTAAATTTCACTTTACATTCTGCCTTATGGTCTGAACATTTATAATTATTCACTTTGTCGAATAATTCAAAGACTCGATGCAATTCTCTTTCGGAAGTTAATAAAAGCACGGCTAAATTTTCAATACTTAAATCACTGTCGTTATCATTTATAGGAGAATTGTTATCTGCCAATGTGTCGGACTGAAAACTAGTATGTTTATAGAATTGAATTACTTGCTGCAATTGTGTTGTTAATAAATACAATGATTTCGCAGTGGGTTCCATCTCTTCCTTTTCTGTAATATAAAACTTGTCTATACTTATTCCCTTAAAACATTCTCACATAGAACCATTGATAATTAAAATAAACAAAGTACCACATTCTTCCAGTTTTTCGATAAAACAATTTGTAGCTGTAAGTAAAGCATCAGGTATAACGTGTTTATTTGTCATTAACATTTCTATTACTTGTGCTTTTATTTCATTAGTTTTCAAGTCTGAGCATACATTATTAATTTCTGACAGTAATTTCTCATAATCAAACTCTTCTTCTCTCAAATATGTCTTCAACTTCTTAAGAAGATGTATATCACGTGCTCTCTTCCCATTCTTGCTATTAAGAGCAAAATGAAATGGTACTGTAATTTCTTTCAAACCACCAAGTGGATCCATAAAAACACACAAATACTGTGCTTTATTTTTCGACAAATGTAAATTATCATTCACGCCCAGAAGTCCATAATTGATATAAAGCAATCTACGAAGCATAAAATATTAAATTCACCCTATAAGTTTATTCGAAATCTTAAGTAAGAAAAGAAAGTAAATTAAAAAAGGTTACCGTCCGTGTTTGCTAGCAGTAAATGTAGTAATTTTAGGTCCTTGTTGCGTGCTCCATATATCTATTACACCCTTCTTTGGTGCATAAATGACTAAAAACAAAGCAGAACGTAACTGTGGGGTTTCTTTAAATTTACTAAACACCCTCTGCGTTCCAGAATGTTTCTCCTCTTCCACTTCTATCCATCCACATTGTGCATCTCTATAACCCTTCCACATTCTCATAGCCAAACCGCATTTGTTATCTATCAACAGTACTCTACCCATTGCATCCATTATCACTGACCATGCTTTATTTGGACTGGATATTATTGAATAACCCTCTCTTGTAAGATCGCTTAAACCAAATCTACAAGTCATTGGCTCGACTGGTTCATGAACACTAGTTTTTGATGCTTCAAGTAATGCTGGCTGCTTCGAGTTCCCCCAATTGGAAAACCATCTAAAAAAAGTAGAAAGGTCAGAATGTTCATAGTTAAAAATCCTTTAAAATTTCAATATTATTAAATTCGACTACATCTGTAATGATGCATGTAATGTACATTAATTGCAGTACTCTTGCGGATGATGCATCCCTTGATAATAAATACGTAACATGAATTTCTTATGCAACACTCACGGAACAGCAGTTCCAATAGCATTTGCTAATTTGCTGGCCATTGCTATTGCAACATCCGATAAAACTGGGGCAGAGCCACCTTCTAATGCATAATGGAAACCAACAAATGGTCGTTTACCAGTTGTAATGACTAAATTGTGCTGTGGAGCACTGGATCTATAAGATGCATTATATCCACCACAAATTGAAGCCATCATTAAATGATCAAAGCTATTTACAGAAGTGGTGCCAATTACTTCTGAATCGTTTACAATGTCTTGAGTTTTGTAACCCCATTTCTTATACGATAAATTTGTAACAGGTGGTACATCATCGCAATTCGCTTGGACTGTAACGAAGGGACATATCAGTATGCACATTATCTCTATGGAAATATGAATATTTGCAGTGTAAGCTTGATTAGTATACCTCTAGCTAAATGATTTCTGCATGCTCGTAATGTGGAAAATAGAGGAAATCCTTGTAATATACATACAACACTGTTGTATATAACATGGACCTCTTCATTCAAAGTGATATCACCTGCGTGTTTAGGTGAACAAAATGACTGACATTTTAATCCAACGGCTGGTTCATTGTGCAATTGTTCTTCTAATAATAATGCGCCTGTCTAAAGAAAATATAATTATTGATATATCAACACCTGTTACGAATTTAATTTACTGTTGCAAGATATAAAACATACAACTTAACTTACTTCTGTATAAAACCTAATAAAACCAGTATTGAAGCCAACTATGATACATGTCCAATCCGGGTTAGTACCGCTGTTGGCTTTTCCCAATGATAATAAAGGTAAACAAATCACAGACGTTATCCATTCGCTAAAAAATACTTCCAATTTGTGGACATATTTTCTAAGAAATTTGTCGTACCGGACTTATCTTGAATTTAATGCAATATTATTGTAATACAAACTCACTTTGAATCTTTAGCAATTTCGCCATACCATACTAAATGGAATTTATTTTTTGTCTCATCCGGTTCCAATGAATCCCACCTTGCTAATATTAAATTACAATATTAAATGTCAACTTAGTACTTTTCATTGTTGTCTTTAGGCAAATCAAAATCTGTACATTCGCATTTAAAAGATATTGCTTGAACATAAATGAAGTATATACATTATATACATACAAACTAATATGATCATCTTTGTATTATATGCCATAGCGAGAACATCTCCAGCAGATGACAACGATATAAAACAGTCTTGAAGTGGTAATTCATTTTGTGGAATGTCACCTAAAAAAAATGTCTGCAATTAACATCTGACGTTTCTTTATCTAACAAAACAAAAGAACAACGGATCTTACGTCTTTTAGCCGATACTCCAAAAAGCAGCTCTTTGATATTACTTGTGTTGGTTATATTTGCAATCCCTTTTATCTGACAAGACATATCTAATCAACTACATAAATATATTTATTTCGAGCAACTTAGAAGTTTCGACACTTCAATGTAATAAATGCTATTCAGCTGACCAAACTGTCGACATTCTAACATAATCTAACAAAAAGATAATATATCAGTAACTGTCATATGCTTGCATGTAGGATAGTAGGTCCACAGAGATTCTTCGCTAAAACTTCACATTTCGTGGCGAACAAACCATTTGTAAATACATCGATATTTCTATTTCATGAGAAAAGCGATGCGAATGTAAAAAACAAAATGAGAAATGTGAGGGTTTCTATGAACTGTCAACATTAATTAAGAATAAAAAATGTATGCAGATATCTGATATTTATTCATACTAAACGTTACGCAAAATTCAAGTCAAAATGGAGAACACGTGTTGCATGACATCACGTGACGTAATTTGTGACGTTTAGAAACAGTCGCGAAAATTTTTCTGATTGGTCAGAACAGATTGTTGGGACCAATGAAAGTTTCCGTCTCTCCGCAATGGTCCGCGTAATGTGTTCAGCCATTTTGTTATTATTTTCGAAAATCTGTAGGTTGGATTTAAGGACGACGTATAGAGCTCATATTTCTCATTTCTCATTAAAAGTGAAGGGACGACGAAGAATTTCGTATGAGACTTAAGAAAGAAAGTTACGACGAAAAACGGCCTCGGTGGGTATCGTACACTTACGAGTGGAAACTCTGCACTGACGATCGTCGCAAACGAAGCAAAGACAGGAGTGACGAGCGAGAGAACGTGCGAGAGTTAGAGAGAGAAAGTGACGGTGAGGAACAGCGAATGTGTGAAACGAGGAACGAAATTGGTCGCGCGCGGGAATCAGCGGTTGTGTGTTTGGCCTTTTTCTGATTGTGATTTACTGCGAGAGATTGTGATTGCTGGTGTGAAACGTGTGTTTTTTACCTACGAATTGAGAATCTACGTATGGGAGTTGATGTGGTATGTTCAGACGTCGCTTACGATACTTTATTCGTTGAACAACGACGCA
The DNA here is from genome assembly GCA_963969485.1 of Nomada goodeniana. Classification (NCBI taxonomy): domain Eukaryota; kingdom Metazoa; phylum Arthropoda; class Insecta; order Hymenoptera; family Apidae; genus Nomada; species Nomada goodeniana. The sequence goes on from OZ018301.1 coordinate 22,483,925, forward strand.
ATGAGTAAAGTGCACCCGGATAACAAATATCTACGTATTTCAATCATTTGTTATTAAAATCTTATACGTCTATCATGTTTAACATGTGCTTCATTCAGTGTATTAGGCGAAATACTTTTTATATTAGAGTTATAAACATTACGCATAATAAATTTTCACATAACCTTCTTTGCGATTGTCAAATGTAGGTTAGGTCGGGCGGTCGCAGTGCGGTGACCTCCCTCACTACATGTTAACAGTGATTTTCTAGTTTATTATTGCTTCTGTTTAGTTTAATTATTTATATCATGTTCTATTCTTTTTTCTTAATATTATTAGTTTTGTTATAAACAGACAGATATAATTTTCATATAGAAGCAAAACAATAATGATTGATGCTATTGTTCTTAAAATACGTTTCTAGTATTTTTATTGTAAAATTGTAACAATGTGAGACAAACGTTTTGTGTAAAACAATATAACAATTTTAATGATCCATCGTTTTTTACCATATATTATTTACTAACAGTAAAAACGTTTTAATCATATGTTGCTTAACAAATTTTCAAATTCAATATTGAAAACGTTTATTTCATTACAGTGTACTAAGTTGTGTCTTTTAAATATTTAGTACTTTGTTAAATAAATTAAACATCTATTTCAAAATCTACAAATTGTAATATTTACATCTTATTCATTCTTTGTATTATTTTATTAAAGAATGAAATAATTATAAGAACATTCATTTGTTTCAGATAAAGTGTATGAAAGTTGGATAATATACAGTAAATAATGGCAACACTAGCAGAACAAGCATCTAAGCTTTTGGATTTTAATCAAAAGCTAGATATAACACTTCTTGATAATGTAGTAGGTTGTATGTACACTGGAATAGGTGAGCAACAGAGAGTTGCGCAGGAAGTATTAACCACACTCAAAGAACATCCAAATGCATGGACACGTGTAGATACTATACTAGAGTATTCACAGGTAAGTCCTTTTTAACCAGAATTGATATTTCTTACAAGTATATCAGCAATTTTCTCATTTTTGTATAATTACATTGTATATAGAACCAACAAACAAAGTATTATGCTTTACAAATATTGGAACAAGTAATAAAGACACGATGGAAAGTATTACCAAGAAATCAGTGCGAAGGTATAAAAAAATATATTGTAGGCCTTATCATAAAAACAAGTAGCGATCCAGAAACAATGGATGCTTCTAAAGTTTATCTTAATAAACTTAATATGATTTTAGTTCAGGTTTGTTGTTTGAATCAAACTAATTTTAAGCTTCTTATTGACATTTGTGTATATATTCTATATTTTATTCGTATAGGTTTTAAAACGGGAATGGCCAAAAAACTGGGAATCCTTCATTGATGACATTGTTGGAGCAAGTAAAACAAACGAAAGTTTATGTCAAAATAATATGGCAATTTTGAAATTACTATCAGAAGAAGTATTTGACTTTTCTAGTGGACAAATGACACAAACAAAAGCAAAACATTTAAAAGATACGATGTGTAGTGAATTCTCCCAAATTTTTCACCTTTGTCAGTTTGTATTAGATAATTCTCAAAATGTTCAACTGGTAGCGGTTACTTTAGAAACTCTGTTAAGGTTTTTAAATTGGATTCCGCTTGGATATATTTTTGAAACAAAATTAATCAGTACGTTAGTGTTCAAGGTAAGCGTGGTATCTTTACTTTCCTTTTAACAATGCTTATGTTCTTTAAACGTATTTATTAGTTTTTAATGTTTATAATATTTTTTTTACAGTTCTTAAATGTACCAATATTCAGAAATATTACATTGAAATGCTTGACTGAAATTGCTGGTGTCTCAGTAACATCTTATGACGATGTGTTTGTAATGTTATTTGTTAATGTAATGCGGCAATTGGAACAAATTCTGCCACTTGATACCAATATACGAGAAGCATATGCAGCAGGTCAAGATCAAGAGCAAAACTTCATTCAAAATTTAGCTATATTTCTTTGCACATATTTGAGAGAGCATGGACCGTTTATAGAGAAGAAGCAGTTGCAAAATGATCTGCTTCTCAAAGCATTGCACTACCTTGTTTTAATATCTGAAGTTGAGGAAGTTGAAATATTTAAGATCTGTTTGGAGTATTGGAATGCTTTAGCAATGGATTTGTATAGAGCAAATCCATTTGTCACTGCAACACCGCTGTTTATGATGAAGAATGCAACACTTCCCTCTAGGAGATTATTCTATTGTCCAGTTCTAACGAAAGTGCGATACATTATGATCAGCAGAATGGCTAAACCGGAAGAAGTCCTCGTTGTGGAAAACGAAAATGGGGAAGTTGTTAGAGAATTTATGAAAGACACTGATTCTATTAATTTATATAAAAATATGAGAGAAACCCTCGTGTATCTCACTCACCTTGACTACATAGATACGGAAAGAATAATGACAGAAAAACTACAAAACCAAGTGAATGGGTCTGAATGGTCTTGGAAGAATCTCAATGCGGTAAATATTTTTTACAGATCAAGTATAAAATTTATAATAAATATATCCTTCTATAATAACAATTGTTATTCTTCTGTCAGTTATGCTGGGCAATAGGTAGTATTTCTGGTGCAATGCATGAGGAAGATGAAAAACGATTTTTAGTAACTGTAATCAAAGATCTCCTTGGTCTTTGTGAACAAAAGAAAGGCAAAGATAACAAAGCCATTATTGCTAGCAATATTATGTATGTAGTTGGGCAATATCCTAGATTTCTCAGAGCACATTGGAAGTTTTTAAAGACTGTTGTAAATAAACTCTTTGAATTTATGCATGGTAAGGATATTACATTATACATAACGTATGATATAACAAGAGTATGTTTACATTTGTATATCACAAATTGTGTGATTTATCGATACGTAACTAATCATGATATTGTTGATTGTTAAAATATTATATTCCGCTCAAAATACTTTGCATAACTAAAGAAAAATTCATTACAGAAACACATGATGGTGTGCAAGATATGGCCTGTGACACGTTCATAAAAATAGCTTTGAAATGCAGGCGACATTTTGTTACGCCACAAGCAGGAGAATTAATGCCATTTATTGAAGAAATTCTCACTACTATTAGTAGTATCATTTGCGACCTCCAAACACAACAGGTACAAAGTAGAAGGAATTACTTCAACGTATTACAATACTCGTAGTGGATACTATATTTATTTATAATAATTGCAATATAGGTACATACTTTTTATGAAGCAGTTGGATACATGATAAGTGCACAGACAGATACTGTAGTGCAAGAAGATTTAATAGAAAGATATATGATTTTACCAAATCAAGTGTGGGACGATATAATTAGTCAAGCATCTAAGGTAAGTAACGAAGCAAAACAGCTATCACAATATAATGTTTTTCTTCACTTCAATTTACTTAACCAAGACATTAAATTCCAGAACGTAGATGTATTAAAAGATCCAGAAGCTGTAAAACAACTTGCTAGTATTTTAAAAACGAATGTAAGAGCTTGCAAAGCTCTTGGTCATCCATACGTGATACAGTTAGGAAGAATATATTTAGATATGTTGAACGTTTATAAGGTGTGTTGGTTTTAATTCATAATCTGCATAACGCTTTTTCAACATATTTAATGTATCACTTCTTGCCAGGTTATGAGTGAAAATATAAGTGCTGCAATAGCTTTGAATGGTGAAATAGTGATGGAACAATCTTTAATTAAAAGTATGAGGGTGGTGAAGAAAGAAACATTAAAATTGATCTCGGATTGGGTTAACAGAACTACCGATCGTCAAATGGTAGGTCAATGGTTCATACAGAAAATTTTGTCTGCACTATACAACTTACAATGTTTAATGTTTGAAACATCTGCAATTATTTTCCAATCATTTTGCGTATTCTATTTCATGTTTTATATTACGTACTATATTTCTCAGGTGTTAGAAAGCTTTATACCACCGTTACTGGATGCTGTATTATTGGATTATCAAAAAACAAATGTTCATTGTGCACGAGAACCAGAGGTGCTAAGTGCTATAGCCATTATCGTACATAAATTAGAAGGACACATTACTTCGGAAATACCGAAAATATTTGATGCTGTGTTTGAATGTACTCTAGAAATGATTAATAAAGATTTTGAAGAATTTCCGGAACATAGAACAAATTTCTTTTTACTTTTGCAGGTAATTATATGTGATACACAGTATTTATTACACTACGTATAAGTATTAATATATCTTGTAAAAAAACAATTTATGTTTCAGGCAGTGAATAATTATTGTTTCCCCGCATTTCTCATGATTCCACCGGCACAATTTAAACTTGTACTTGATTCTATCATCTGGGCTTTCAAACATACAATGAGGAATGTCGCAGACACAGGGTTACAGATACTCTATCAGCTATTGCAAAATGTTGAAAATGAGCCAGCTGCAGAAAATTTTTATCAAACATATTTCACGGATATTCTTCAACATATATTTAGCGTAGTCACAGATTCATCTCACATAGCAGGTAAATGTGTAATAATAACTTATAGAACATAAAGCTTGATTGTTTTTTTTAAATAAACTAACTAATATTTGCATTATTATAATTATCTAGGCCTTAGTATGCATGCTACAATTTTGGCATACATGTTTTCAATGGTTGAAGGTGAACGAATTAAAGTTCCATTAGGACCTGTACTAGATAATACATTGTATGTTCAAGAATTTGTTGCAAGATTGCTTAAAGCAGCATTTCCACATTTGACTGATAATCAGATTAAAATAACTGTACAAGGTTTATTTAATTTTAACCATGATATCCCTGCATTCAAAGAACATCTCAGAGATTTTCTGGTTGAAATTAGAGTAAGTATTAAATACATATTTTATTCGATAATTCGGTGTTCATATATCGCAATACTTAATAAATGTTTTCTATAAAGGAATACACTGGCGAAGATGACTCGGATCTATATCTAGAAGAACGAGAAACTGCATTACGATTGGCACAAGAAGAAAAAAGGCTACAGCAAATGGCAGTTCCAGGAATACTTAATCCTCACGAAATACCAGAAGAGATGCAGGACTGAATTCACAGTCATATTCGTTACCTGCTTACTGTACACCTAAATAAGAAACATTCTGTTACAGAGAATACTGTATCTCTTGATCTGCGACTTTTCCCACATGTACCACAACTATCATCAAGATGGATATACATTATATACTTTTTAAAGCCAAGTTTACAATATAACATTCTTGTTAAGGAGGTAAGCCCGAAACGTGGTGATCGTTTGTCTGTTATTAAAATAATTGAATCTTCTGTTACGAGTAACAGGTCAATGAATGCTGAGCAATACTATTTTATGCAGCAAAAGAAATGACATGCATTTGCTACTCGTAATCTTTTAATAAAAACAAAAACAAAAAAAACAACAGCACAAAAGCCTTATTTGGTATTGATAATATATTACAGTATGTGTAATAAGATCAGGATTTACGTTTAATTGAAATCAACGTAAAAAAAATTTGTTCATACAAGTTTTTAAATATCTTAATATTTCTTGATTATTAACCACCATGACATAAATTTTAATATTAATATCATTTAAATAACAGTTAATATAGTCGAATAATAATGTTATGTTAATAAGACTAAACCGAAAGCATAATATAGTGTATACAAACAAAACAGAAACCATTTCCAAAAAATAAATTTAATTTCATATGTTTTGTCCAGGCCATATTGTACATAAAATAGTGTTGTTTCAGTGAATTTAGAGGATGTTACACGTATATGTGTGTTTTTATCTGCATAAAGTTGTATGATAATGCAATTAATATAACTATATATAGATATATAGATACATAGATATATAAATATATATGATCTGCAAGTCATACAGAACAATTTTGTAAATTGAACTATATGTCATATGTAGCATCTGTTTAAATTTCACTTTTCTGAAACTCCCTGCATATTTAACAGCCACAAATATGTTCAGAATAAACGAGTCTATACTTTTGCTGTATTTAATCACTACAAGAAATTGAAGGAAAAAAAACATATATATATTTCAAAAATTCTCTCTCAGTATAATGAAAGATTATTTTTTTTAATAATTTAGTAATGAAAATAATTCATGTATATCATAAATAGTGTATCCTGGGAGAAAAGTTTCTAATATTTATATTGTGATGAAACTTTTTAGTGTATTTATTTCATGCACCTTGCAGCTATTACCTTAAACAAATTATGGTACGAGAAAAAGTAATTTCTTAAATAAACATGTGAAAGTTATAAATGATCAAACTTTGCATTTTCGTTTAAATAATTGAATAAGTAAAACGGAGAGCATATACATATGCCTCATGTATAATATTGCATCAAGTAAATCCTGTAATTAAATCCTGTTAAATGGATTCGTCTAATTGATTTTCGCTTTTCCGTCACATTCATTGCAGTCAAATAATGCAACGTGATTATTTTAAATTAAACAAAGACGCGAAGGACAAATTTCCTTATCGTTCGAGCTTGCCTCCGCCACAATTATAAATGGTACAGGTGCTTTTTATCTTAAAAATTGCGAACAATATTGATGCATGGTAACATGATTTTACATATGTCTAACATTGGTACGCATCCTATAAGAAAACTGTGAAGGTAGACAAAAATTGCCAAATAAATTTCATTCAAAAAAGTTTACGTGAAATAGAAAATCGCTCGACTTGTTCTTGGATTGATAATTATTTCTTATTAATCGTAACTTCAAATTCGTGTTGGTCATGAAAAGCTTCGTTCATTAAGGAAATATTTGTTGCCGATGCCACATTTTTGTCAAAATGGGTGAAAACAATAAATCGTATCATGGCAAAGATATGATAGGTATATATGTATACCATTACTGCATTTCAATAAAACGTCAACGATTTGTATCATATGAATGAATCGAAAAGTAGCTCTGCTTGAAACCCTGAAGCCATTACATTTGATACTATGCGACTCGGGTCTCAAGATAGACCAATATGACTTCATCTAAAGAATCGGAAAAAATAGAAAGAAAGGAACATCAATGCCACTTGATTTTGTTCTTTACTAGTAGGCTGTATTTATTTGCAACCGGTATTGCAAACAAACAAAACAATTTGACAGCATTTTCAAACAATTCGTGGCATACTTTGTAAACTTTTATCACAGAAAAATTATTTGTATGGATAGATGTAATAAGTTACAGAGTGTATTTAGTCATACATAGTTGTATGTGATAAGACTACGTGTAATGAGGAAAGTGCTTAAAAGTCGTATTAATGGTATCTAAAATAAAGCTGCAACTAAATGTTTTATATCCTGCTCATTTGTTATACGAGAGTCCTAAATTTGCCAAGTTTTTACAGTGTAAGTAATTTTGAACGCGAATAAGTACAGCTAAGCGAAAAAAATTATTTATTTCTTTTTTTGTAATGTATTGACCTTTAATCTATTAGAATATATTTTCGGAAAATATGGAGGAAAAAAGTTATTTTTCTTTCTAAATTATTAATAATAGAAATTAATAATAACACAATAACAGAATGGAAAATTGACGAATAATATTAAAAACCGAAATACACCAATGTAAACAAAATATGCTATTCTTTACGTTTTATCGTTATACCATTACAGATTTTAAAATGTAGGAATTGTAGCTGTGTAATAACATTTTATAAGTGGTCAAGGTGTTTGAAAAAATTATAAATTGCTGCGTCTCAGATTGATGCACTACAAATAGCAATTTGCTACTTATGTTTCTCATTGCAATACGACAACGCAATTTTATATCGATTTTCAAAAATGATTAAATTGTAAGAAAGGTTTCTTGTTCCCTCTAAAATTACATTTAATTTGCAGAGGACTTAATAAATGAATTTTGCAAACTGTTGAATGATGGCATTAATCTTATAAGTTGTCAAGGATCATGTGACATAGTTGTGAGTACTGAGTACATAGATATGGTATGGTCCGTCACGCGTGTTTGAATGAGTGGATGTATAAGTTAAGAGTTCTACCAGTTATTCATTATAACGACAGAAATATGTAAAGAGTTTAATAATACTTACTAATAAAATAAAAAATGACACTATAATGGTGTTTAATATTTTCTGTAATATATATATATATCCCCAATATTAATTTTTTTCATTCAATTAAGTCTCAGTATTAAAGCTTTTATTTTAATACAAATTCTGTAAAGCTACCCTAGGGTTTAGGTTTAGATACTATAAACAAATGCAATTACTTCGGCATGTACGCGAGCAACGACATCGATCAAACGACATAAATTAAAGTTTGGAGTATAAGCTACCATCTCCAATAGGAGTGAATATTATTCTATACAAAGTTCATTTGTTATAAACAATTCAACAATTAAAATAGTTAATACACCCAACGGGATAAAGTTACAGCAAGGTTGTATTTTTTTCGTGTAGCCAATTCGTTTTCCTTTCATTTGACACCCCTATAATTAAAAAACAACAAGAAGGAGCTGAAATTACAATTTTTTTAAATTTTAACGGTAGCGATTAGTCGATAAAAAGATATGTGGCGCTATCTCGCGCTGTCTCCCTTTTTCGCAGTTTTCAGCACCGCCAAAACCGAATTCCTGGATTACATCGATAATTTGCTCTGCTTTTACAACGTATTTCTTAACCGGACTTATCTTAAATAAAAGCTACGAACCATAGCTATCTCCTGCATAAGTTGCAACAATATGACATTTGTGGTTCGAAAGTTATTAACAATTGAAAAATCGACAAAAATGCATTCCGGGTCGCTGATTCAGATCGGCCCAGTAGAACGCGAGATAATTGAATTTGTTTAAAGAAATTATAAACAAATGTGAACACCAGAGGACATAAATTAACTTAATCATCTTCAACAGGTGTCAACATTATTCCATGTACGGTTCAATTGTTATAAACAATTAAACAATCAAATTTGTTAAAATCTCGCAAAAATGAATTCGATGAGAGCAGAATATTATCAAAATACCATGAGAAATGCCATCAAAATCGGCCTAGTAGAATGCGAGATAATAGAATTTGTTTAAAGAAATTATAAACAAATGCGATTACATCGACTTCCCGACGATGTACAGCAATGACCACTGGACATGAATGACAGCTTGGAGTATAAGCTACCGTCTGCAATAGGAGTGAACATTATTCCATATAAAGATCATTTGTTATAAACAATTAAACAATTCAAATTGTTATTACGGCCAACTGCATACAGTTACCGCAATGGGGTATTCTGTATCGTGTAGCAGATTCTCTTCCCTTTCATTTGAGACTTAGTGAATTCAAATCGGCCCAGCAGAAACCGAAATAACAATGTTTAAAAATTTTATCGGTAATGAATGTCGGTAATCAGCCATGTGGCGCCATCTCGCGTTTGAGGCCTTTTTCGCATTTACCGCACCTTCAAAACCGAAATCCTGGATTACATCGTTCATTTAAACAATTACATTTTTCTCGGCTTCCAGCCGGTATTTCTTAACCGGACTTGTCTTAAATTAAAGCTACGACCTATAGCTATCTCATGCATAAGTTGCAACAATATAGCATTTGTGGTTTAAAAGTTATTAACAATTGAAAAATGTACAAAAATGCACTCCGGGTCACTGCAATTATCTCGGCTTCTGGAGGAGCTGGATTAATGATCGAGTGCTTAAAATCAAGATAAAGGGTGCTGCTACACAACAATAAACGATTTACTAATGCTTCAAGCACTGTATCCTTTTTATAAACAATTGAAATATTGGTTAAAACATTGCACTGTAACTATACACGGGAGGTATTCTACGCTAGAAAAAGATTGTTCCTTGAACAGAAGGCTTTAATTTAAGACTTGGTCGATCAAAATCCGCCCAGTACAACGCGATATAATTGAATTTGTTTAAATATATTATAAACAAATGCGATTACTACTGGGCCGATTTTAATCAACGGCGCCTCACAAGAAAGAGAAACGAATACGCTACACGATAAAAAAAATGCCCCGTTACTATTACTATATGCAGTTGGGTGTAACAACAATTTTAATTGTTTAATTGTTTATAACAATTGAACGGCACGTAGAATAGTGTTGACAACTGTTGGAGATGATAGATGACACTCGTAACTTTTATTTATGTCCTCTGGTCATTGATGTATCTCGCCAGGGAGTGGCAGTAATCCCATTTGTTTATAATTTCTTTAAACAAATTCAATTATCTCGCGTTCGACTGGGCCGATTTTAATCAACGACGTCTTAAATGAAGGCTCTTGATTCAAGGAACTCTTTCTAACAAATTGTGTAATGACTGTGGAAACTTTAACAATTACCCCACTTATGAATACATTCGAGCGTAACAAGTGGTTCTTGGCCATCTGTCTAGATTGTAGAGTGTAGAATATAATTTCATCATGTCCTGAGGCCTTATATTTTGTTAGTATAAACGGATTTAATTGTACTGATATTGAGAGCCTTGCCATCGAATATCGCAAAGTTTGTGTGAATACATGGCAAAGCAATTATTATTTATTAAACTTGATTAATGCGGCAGCTACATATGTTATAAAAGTCATTGAACATCGCTATCAGCATTTGTGTTTTTTATCTGTAGCATGTTTGATAAGAAGGCAGACCGATGTAATTACCGAAACTAGCATAGATAATCAGGCAGCTAGAAGATAGTGTATTCAACTGCTATTCTTTATAAACAGAAATTTGATATATAATTTTTAAAACCTGATAAAAAATGAATATGTTAATGCTTTTCATTTCATTAGAAAATTATTTATGTCTACATTAATCGTACAAAGAACTAGTCAACTGGAAATGAGTCATGATAAGGCACTGCGTTGAAAGGTACCGTCTAAGTACGTATAATTAAAAATGCATTAAGGATTCCAGGATTAATGCAACTGTCGACAGACATGCAGAAAAGGCATGAGGCTGTTAATTGTATCCTGCTGCTTCTGATGGCAAGAATTTTGTAACGCTTCTCATATATGGTAAACGCAGGGAGTACATGTCGACCTTGTTATCAGTAGCAGCCTCCTTTCGAATGATACACTTCAACTTGCCGTATACATACTGATTATTTGACGATTGGTCATTTCGTACTTCTTCGTTGCCTGTGCTGCAGCGACTCAGCCTACGAATTCGACGCTCAAGTATCCCATTTTTTCTACTCGTAAGTAAAATGCACGGCAATTACCATAAATCGAAGCTAATATACATATATAAACTCACGGCGCGCTTTCTATTTGTTTCACTATCCAAGCATTTAGTATAACATATTCCCATAAGAAGAGAAATTTATTTATTATCCTACACATCTTTCCTGGTTCTATCCTCAGTTGTCCATGCCAACAAGGAGAGATCCCTTGGCACAACGATAGTACTTGAAAATTGAAAGCTAATGTTTTAGGCGCAGACGATTAATAATTTATTACTATTTAATTAATTGTATATGTGCAAAGACTTATCGAAATGTCAACGTTACACTCTTGGTATCTCTCCTTGTAAGAAAATCATTGTGCATACAAAAACCGCATACTTTCGGTATTCGACGCGGGAAAGTCAGGCAACCGTAAGGAAAGTATAGTATATGAGAAAAAGGAACTAACTTTCGTGATTGTAACTTTCAGTCGTTGCTCCTTTCCCATTTATAACACGGCTATGTATAGTATAGGAGTACATTATACGGGATCGGTAAAGATCGAGCTTGTGCTTTCAATATAAACTCATTGAAACGCTAAGTGATAAGTGCTTGAAAGCGATACACAATTAGTTCGGATCTGGCTACTGTCTCTGGCTACTGGCTTCTAACTCTCAACGAATAATCAAGAACCACAATGTTTTAAAGATTACAGGTTTCATCGAACTCCGAAGACAAAAATGAAGATCGCTGTGATCGGTGCTGGATCCGCAGGTCTTGCAGCCCTCCGTCATTGTACTTCCGGTACATATGATATTCAAGTAGTATGTTACGAGAAAACAGACCAATTGGGCGGTACATGGGTTTACAGAGAAGAAACTGGTTTAGATCAGTACGGTTTACCCATACACACTAGCATGTACAACAATTTAAGGCAAGTGAATGATAAATAGATGCAAATTTCATACGGAACTATCCTTTTCTATTTGAATTATTTCCACTTACTGTTTAAAATACAGAACGAATCTTCCAAAGGAAGTTATGGGATATCCTGATTACCATGTCCCCGATACACCAGAAAGTTATCTCTCTCGCACACAGATACTCCAATTTCTGAATTCATATTGCGATCATTTTAATCTTCGTCAATATATTCGAGTACTGTATCATTTTTTTTACATTGAATCTTCTCGTTCATCGGTAGATGGAAAATTGTATATTTCGTATTGTGCATTTCAGTTTCTACATAATGTGGAAGTGATTGAGCCCTCGAATGGGAAGCGTAAGTGGTCGATAAAGATAAGAGATCTCGGGGAAAATACCGTTTTAGTAGAGTCATTTGACGCAGTTATGGTATGCAATGGTCATTACTTCGAGCCCAGTACGCCAAATTTGAAAGGCCAGCCGATTTTCCAAGGACAACAATTGCACAGCCACAATTATAGGACGCCTGAAATTTTCCTCGACAAAAATGTAGTTATTATTGGAGCAGGCCCCTCTGGTACGTAACGTGCAATCCATTGTATTTTATTCGGAGAACTATTTTCTAATACCTTCTTTTTTTAATCCCGTTGAAAAAGGTATGGACTTAGCATTGGATATATCAAGAAAAGCAAAGCGTGTGTTTTTAAGTCATCACTCGAAAGATCCTATAGGCACAGTGTTTCCGGATAACGTGATTCTGGTAATTAATTAAAAGCAGACGAAACCTCTCGCAGAAAAATTATCTTTCATGTCATTCGAACTTTAATTTCTCTTTGTTTAGAAACCAGATGTGGAGGAATTGACTGGACACGGTGCTCTCTTTACGGATGGCATTAATGAAGCCGTCGATACTGTTTTCTATTGCACAGGTAATTGTCGCAAAGCTCTGCTCATGGGAAGAATACTTTATTTATTAACTTGTCTATTCTTAACCACAGGGTACAAATATAGTTTCCCCTTTTTGAGTGATAAATGCAGCGTACGAGTGGATTCTAACATGGTGACACCATTATGGAAGCATCTGATATCGATCGAAAATCCCACCCTCGCCTTAGTCGGTCTTCCCTTTTATGTTTGCGCTTTCAATATGTTCGATCTGCAGGTGCGACTCGTATGAAAATTGATATTATATAGAAACGGTTTCCTTTACCCTGTGAACCCATCTCAGTATGAATCATTATCTATTGATCGCAGATCCGTTTCATTTTCCAATATTGGTTTGGCAAGAGAGACTTTCCCCCTAAGGAAGATATGCTACGAGAAGAGGCAGAAGAATTGGCGCAACGAAAAGCAGAGGGCTTAAAGAAGAGACACTTTCACATGATGGGATTTAAGCAGGGCCAATATTACGACGATCTTGCAAATACCGCAGGAATAACGCCATTACCACCTGTTCTCACAAAACTGCACAACGAAAGTAGCATGCTCTTCTTGAATGACCTGGTGCATTACCGAGAAAGAAAATACAGAATCATCGACGACTATAATTTCATTAAACTGTGAAATCTAGTGTTCTACACACTATAGGATATAACGCTGGCCGACTTTATAGAGATTAATATATAAAATTATTACCGCTTCCCTCTATTACAATTGCTATATCAAGAATGTAATTACAGACGAACTATAAAGAATACTTGTATAGAAGAGATATTTTCACATCCAATGCAATTTTTCAAGAACATTTTAAACAACCCACTTCAATGTGTTTTACGATCGAATATCGCGCCATAAGGTAGTGCATGATTCAACCGCAAGATGATGCCTGAAAGCCTGAAAGCAGTCGTTGGTTAAATGCCTCGGTTGCGTGCGGTGCAGTGTTGTGTGTGATGTAGCTATGTAACGAGCGCGAGTACGTTTCATTCCATTATCACTTCGAAATGATGAGTATTTCCGTGGTCTCGAAGTGATTCAGTGTCGAAATATTTCAGCCCGTTTTGACGGCTGGTGCCACGATGGTTGAATCAAACGGGAAACGTATCGAAAATATTCAGTGTATGTAAGATATCTGCGAAATGAACTATCTGCATACGTCCTTTTTCTAATCCGTGCTATCATTACTTTCTACTTGGCTAATTACGTGAAGCTTCGATCGGGCACGATTGTGTGTGGGTGAGACTGAATAGAACCGTTTCTGTGCCTGAACAGCTTGGAAAAACAAAACGAATCGCGGCTATCGTTGTATAATTCTCATCGCGGCAGAATGCTTTATTTACGTCGGGAGTCACGACGTCGCTTTTCTAGATAGAAAGTTGCATTCAATGATGCGCGATATGTGGGCTACGCACGGGCTCTCTCGGGTGAATGCATTTGTAAGAATGCATTCACGTCCGCCGTGTGCCGTGTTCATCTACTGCTTTATGTAATTTTACTACGGACACCTGTCCGTCAGAAACCGGAGTATCGTGAGTATCGGCGGTCGGATGTCGCAACGGTGTCAGGAAGCGAGCGATGCGTTACTGTCAACGTTTTCGTTACCCTTATCTGTCAGATGTTTCGAATAACCGATAACGGAGTTTTCGATTGTCGTAAGACCGCCGATCTGGTTAACACGATTACTGTATGCACGTAACTAATCCTTGGGAAAACGTAGCAAATATATTAGTACGTTCCGTGAAATTGTGTCACAATTCGTGAAACATAATCTGTAATTTAGATACGGTATATCGTTACCGACACTATTTCGTGTCCCCTATAAAAGTTTGTATATCGGTTTCGTTATTTTACGGTACTGTTGTTCCATACCTTTTGTATTCAGCTAATTAAATAAGTAGTTTGTTATTTCGGGTTACTTACAATGTTGCACGCGAAAGGAATGAAATGAAATCGTTGAAAAAATTCGCGGACATTGTGGAGAATCCTTTGGATTTAGTTTTACTGTTATTTTATAGGGTATTAAGGTGGAACTAAAGGAATTATAAAATGGCTACAAAAACAGACGACATAACATCAATTGACAATGCTAATGATGGTATTCAATATAATTTCCATTGTTTCTGTGCAGTAGCAATATGTGTTATCGTGTATTCTTACAATGTATGTGATTGCAGGAGAAAGTATGGACAAGGAGGTATTAGCAATTAGTGGAAACGATGAAACTGGTCATCGTATTCCACCTACGTATTTATATAATCCTAGTTCCGAACCAAACACAGGAATATCAAATCAGGAACGAGGCATCAGAAATCGTACGCAAGCTACAGAAGATCAACTGGGACCTCTGCCGTCGAATTGGGAAAAAGCATATACAGATACAGGAGAAGTTTATTTTATAGAGTACATACAATATGAATTACCTTTTGAGGAAAGTTACTAATATTTTTTTTAGCGCTCTTTAAGTTATTTACATTGTTGGTAATTATTTCACAGCCACAATACAGGCACTTCGCATTGGTTAGATCCACGCTTATCTAAATTTCAAAAACGATCTCTCGAAGAATGCTTGGACGACGAACTACCTTACGGTTGGGAGAAAATAGATGACACTCTCTATGGTACATATTTCATTGACCATGTAAACCGTAGGACTCAATATGAAAATCCTGTGTTGCAAGCCAAACGGGCACAGCAGAGTTTAGGAGAAAGAAAAAGTCCTAATTTTACAAGAAACCCTGATAAATTAAAGGGTCAAAGGTTAAGGACAACATTAATAAAAAGCTCAAGAGGACTAGGATTTACAATTGTCGGTGGAGATGATTCGGTAGAGGAATTTTTACAAATTAAAAGTGTAGTACCTAATGGACCAGCCTGGTTGGATGGAAAACTGCAAACCGGTAATATCACCAATTTAAACAGAGAATCAGTTTGTTCTAAATGCTGGCAAATTTTTTCATACTTTCATTTTTATTGCCAGGAGATGTTTTGGTATATGTTAACGACACGTGTGTTTTGGGTTTCACGCACAACGAAATGGTAAATGTTTTCAAATCCATTGGCAGTGGTGAAACTGTAACATTGGAAGTATGTCGCGGTTATCCATTGCCATTTGATCCAAATGATCCGAACACAGAAGTTGTTACCACTATTGCCGTGAATGCACCAGGTAAAAATCTAACTTAATACTAGGATAATTTTGCCAGAAGAATAAATTTTATTTCTCCAGATATTTTAACAGAAGATCCCAGAATGTACATGGAATTGGATCCCGCCTTGCAAAGTAATGGTCGCTTTAATTTTCTGGACTCTACGTTCTTACCAGTGCATAGCCTTCAAAATGGCGAAAATCTTGCCACAACATCTGTCAACTCTATGCCGGATCTTTGTATTTCGGATAAAATTAATACAATTAAGAGACCTAGTAGCACAGACATTCTACTGTCTGAGAGTAGCGACCTGAATGACTGCAAAGATTTACCGATGTCTTCCAAACCCGAATTTCTCAGTATAGCGATTGTAAAGGGTACTATGGGATTTGGATTTACAATAGCGGACTCTTCTCACGGTCAAAAAGTCAAAAAAATTTTGGATCGGCAACGTTGTAAGAATTTAATGGAAGGTGATATTTTAGTTAATATCAATGACATAAACGTGAGAAATATGTGTCACTCGGAAGTGGTGCAAGTTTTAAAAGATTGCCCTCGTAACGAGGAAGCATTGATACACGTGCAAAGAACGACGTCGAAATCGAATGAGAAGAAAGAAAAAATATCGCTAGACTTTTTTAGAAGTAAAACACCAACAGCTGATATTTACAGCACTCAAACAAAGACTGTTGTACCAAGTAGACCAAAAACACCACTTATCGATACTAGAAATCGTCCTAAGTCTCCAACCGGTCCAATCAGACCGAATTGGAACGAACAAAGTGAAAGTGAACTAAATCCTCTCGATAATCGGTACAAATATACGGAATACGCGCATGGAATGTATTACAACGACCCCTACAAGGCTAATATTTCAAATTTGTCTGATAATTTTGCTGCAATGACGAATTTAGATGAAGATACTGTAAGAAATGAGGCAAAAAGGGAGTGGGTACCAAATGATAAATTAAATTTAAATAGCGATGTATATTCTATCGATATACCACACCATGACAACATGTTAAAGCAAAATGGCTGTTTGCATTCAGATTATTACAAAGACTTGTATGCGTCACAGTCTCATTCTCAATATAGTGAACAGGATTATAATGTATATTCTATTGGTCAAGAGCAAAATGTTGATACTGGCGAAATATGGGATAAACGAAAAGAAACTACTAGTTTCGAGCATGAACAACCACATTCCAGTTCGATATCGCGGTAAATCTTTACGATTTCTTTACAATGTTATATGAGCCTTATTTTTTTTTAAGGAAAATGTAAAAATTATTGCATATATTTAAGGTATCCTCAATATAGCAATGAGCTGGTATGCCCTATCGTGCCTGACATAGAATGGATAGAAACATTGGTAACTTTAGTGAGGCAAGATACAGGATTTGGATTTAGGATAGTTGGTGGTACTGAAGAAGGATCTCAAGTGAGTAAAAAAGTTGCTGATGCTTTTAATTAAAGAAAATTAAATATATTGATAATGTAATTGTCAGCAGGTTTCTGTTGGGCATATAGTACCAGGCGGTGCAGCAGACTTAGATAATAGATTAAATACAGGCGATTTGATTATGTCTGTTGATGGTGAAAGCGTTATGAATTCTTCGCACCATCACGTCGTTCAGTTAATGATAGCTGCCGCACAAAACGGCAGAGTTACTTTAGGAATTCGCCGTAGAATTAATACACAAGAACATCTTCCAGAAAATCTTCAAGCTCCATATAATAGACAAATGAATCTCCAATATCCTTACGACGTGACCGTCACAAGAATGGAAAATGAAGGTTTTGGATTTGTTATAATTTCTTCGGTTAATAAAGCCGGTTCGACGATAGGTAGAATAATTGAAGGTTCACCCGCGGAAAGATGTGGGCGTTTGAACGTTGGCGATCATATTCTTGCCGTCAATCATGTAGATATTACAAATGTTTGTCATAAAGACATTGTGAATTTAATTAAAGACTCGGGTTATTCTGTTACCTTGACAATTGGTTACCCTCTTGATGATTGTTGTAGTAATACATCTCTATCTCAGAAGGTATTATTGAATTTTGAAATAATTTATAGCTGTACTTAAAACAGTATTTAATATAGTATTAATAAAATGACTTCAGGATGAACCAATATGTGATGGAGATGGAGGTCAATATCATGCCGTTGAATTGACACGAGGAACAAGAGGATTTGGGTTTAGTATTCGCGGAGGGCGTGAATTTCAAAATATGCCATTATTTGTTTTACAAATCGCAGAAAATGGCCCAGCCTCTATTGATAACCGACTAAGGGTAAGTACATGTTATTATTGCGATATAAATAATTGATATTTTAAACAATGGTTTCAATATTATTGCTAGGTCGGAGACCAGATAATTGAAATAAATGGAATTAATACAAAAAATATGACACATACGGAAGCTATTGAAATTATAAGAAACGGTGGACCATCCGTTCGATTATTAGTTCGGCGGGGTTGTCAAATGCCTTCAGTGGTAGGTGCACCTCCACACCTCTACGATATGAATATATGAAATTAACCATCCTAAATAACACATTAATATTAAAAATATTAATGATATTTACTTCTGCAAATGACGATACTAATGCTAACGTTGCCCTTATATATAACCTTCCTTAATCATTTTACGCGAAGCTTTAAAGTTTAACATTAGGTACCATAATTAGAAGCAAAAACAAAAACCACTAAAAGACAATACGATAAAGAAAAGAATGATTGCAAGAGGTTGTTTTATTGCAGTGAGAGTTAGATTTATACTGTTTTACAGTACTATGACATTTGGTACAGAAATATCTGGTGCAAACGGAAAGCAGTGTGTTATATTGTATATTTTATGGAGTTGGTTATACATATATGTAGGTATGTAATAAGATATATACTTTTTATATGCGACATGTCGAAATCAAGTTTTACAACACTTGTATGTCGTGCAGCTTTCATATTTGATAATATTGTTTACATGAATATTAGGGCTTCAAGTTAAACATATTTGCAGTTCAATAACATTAATGAGAACACCGAGGACATGGTTGTTGATTCTCAATGAAATCAATTATACTTTATAATAGTATTAATATTAATTACTTATTAATTGTAACATTTTGATAATTAAAATAAGAAACTTTTATATATTTTAAGTTGAAGGAAGAAATGTGTGAACGACTTTTCTTGCAGCAATGAATGTGACTCGAGGAAAGTCCGATTTATATGGATGATAATTGCTCATTCTAACAAAATTGGACTGGTGCTAACTCTGCATTTAAATGATCTAATTTTTGAAAGGAAAGATATTAATTCATCCTAACACGTGTGATAGCTTGAGAGTATTGTGCCTTGCGCGTGTTCCATATTTAATAACAAAATTACTAAGTAAAAAGCTTAAGCTTCTGAAGCAATTATAAATTTTGTATTGAACTTCATTGTAGAGTAATCTCACAATCGACCAAATAAGTATTCGACCGCTTGATGAAGGCACTCCAAGCAGGCATTTATTGAAATTACCCGAGATAGGCGTGCACCCTAAAAAACGTCAGAAAGTTCGATTTTTTATTTTACTCAACTGCTGTTCATCCAAAAACAGATATTTATGATAAGCAATCTACTTGACATAAATAACAATTTATTCGTGATAAGTTAATATTTTATAGAATTAAATATTAACAGTTAAATCATAAAAATCTCAACGTTTTTTTTATCATTTAGTGATATTGCATTTTGTAGAACTTTATATTTAAATTCATGATATAAGTGTGTATTAATGTAATGAAATACGGTAAAACGCGGATGTTAATGGAGTATGATCTATTTGTACTGGCAAATAGCATCGGTACTCGTAAAACACAAGGAAGTTACTGATTTTAATATTTGTGTAAGAAAACGATGTTAAACTGATAGATTTCCATCTAAAAAAATTCAGACTGAGAAAATGTATTTATACTTGGTAACATTTTGATAAATTTGCGATATAACAATATTATTGTGGCCTTGATCATGACATCGTATACTTTTAAGTATCCGTATCCAACTTCTGAAAAATCTCATCGAATTTATCAATCAAAATTTGATTGTTCTACCACTTGAGCAGCATTTAAAAGAAGATTACTGTCGATATTGTTTTCATTCTAAGTATTTATTGTAACTATGATATATATATGCGTATAGCAATAATTAAACTAAGTACTGATACAACCAAAGAAGCGAATGCACTTGATCAACCATATTCAAATGCAGTGCATAAGATCAATATAAAAAGAAACGTGTTACTGCATTAATTGTTTAAAACTTTTGTTCGGAATGTTATCTTTTCCTTACTTATTACACAATAACATTTGTAATAGATAAATGAAGATGGAAAGGACACCATGAATAAGATCGGATGAACATTTTTTTTTTATCGAAATCACCTCTTCCGGTTTTTTTCGCGATATGAAAATACCTTGAATGTGTAAAAAGCTAATAAATCTATTTTTTTACTAGTAAGTCAATGTTGACTATGAAAAAATGTTGTTCCGTAAAATGCAGTGAACGAATTGAATAAGAGCGAATTATATTATATTTTTAAATGTCCCTGAATGTAAAAAAAAGTCAGCGCTTTATAAAGCATAAATATAACATGCGAAAAATTGTCATTGTCGTATTTGCTTAAATAAGCAATTTCATAATGTACCATATAAATGATAAACAAGTGTAGTACTCGCATTTAAAATGGATCACATTTCATCTACATCATAATTATTGTGTGTTTATTTTTTATAATTAAATATATACATATATATATATATATATTTACACGTATACAACTTGTATATTATGTAGGATATTATAAACAAATTTACAAAATAATTGTAAATATATACATATATAGATATATATACACATTAAAAAAATTATCCCATGCAATTGATAATTATAATCTTCATAAGTGAAGCAATAATTTTTCAATTAAAAATGTATTGACAATTTTTGTAATATGATCATTAAAAGTAATTCCATGTCTTCTGCAGTTACATTTTACGATTTTATCTCTTTTTGTAAGAGACGCTGCATATACGTGTATTAAAAATCAAAATACTCTGTACTTTGATGTCGAAAATACTTTACCATTGAATATGTTGCATTGTTTTATCACTGCCATGTAGTTATGTAATTTCTTCGAAGCGTTCTACTATTTATTAGAAACAAATATTTCTCATTCTCATGTTCGTTACTACTATCGATAGTAATCGTTAATTACAACGACAGGAGTGATTTTAAAATCGATGTTGTTATTAAAATTTTATTATGCGACCAATATACCATTGTTGATACATGTACCGATAATAAACACCTATAATTAATGCAGATTTTGTCTCAATAGAAATGAATAGCAAACCTGATATATATTAAGAAGAGTAAACCTACTTCATTTTTCATGAAGTTGCATTTAACTTTATAATTGAGTTACTAATCTTTCAGAATACAATCATGCACATATTCCAAAAAAATTCCTTCATTAAATGCAATTCATTTGAAATATCAAAA
The DNA here is from genome assembly GCA_963969485.1 of Nomada goodeniana. Lineage (NCBI taxonomy): Eukaryota > Metazoa > Arthropoda > Insecta > Hymenoptera > Apidae > Nomada > Nomada goodeniana. Next base: position 22,505,651 of record OZ018301.1, read on the forward strand.
CAAGACGAATCTAAAAAAATTCTACTGATTTCAAAAGCGGCGCTTGTTGGAAGATGTGGTCACAATGAAGCCTGCGCCTATATTTCCAAGAATGCGGCGCTTGACGTCTTGTGACGTCACGGCCAAGTCGTCAAGCTACAACATTCTAAACTTACATTTTTTATGCTTTTAATGACCAAATTTGTCGTAAATATTTAAAAGTCGAAATTAAACATGCAGCGTAGATCCAGTATGTGTACGAATTATGTAATAAACTTGCGCCCTTGGCTTCATTATATCGTTTAATTTCTCACAGAGGATCATTGATATGTTGGCATCACTGTCGATTGATCGCACGTATTTTACCTAGAATGTGTATCATATATACTTATTCCTGGGTCCCTCTGGGCGAATGTAAACAGAATTTTTTCGCAAATATGAAGTGACACGGCCGATTTATGCGGCTGCGACTCGTGCGTGGAAGCTGCGACTCGTGATACCGTGCTGACTGCTTTAGCAGTTCACGAGAGCTCGAGTATTAAGCTTGAACGCGTTACGGTGATCGGAAGATATACCCAGCGGGTAAAACGGGTTCGCGTTCGACCGCCCGTAGTGTGTTAAGTTCAGTGAAGTAGTGTGGAGACGGTTCAGTATACATGGAAGTGTAATGTGGGATCTGCAGAAATTCGTCGATTGCTTGCTGACGGTGAGTACTCTGAAATGAGTGATATCCGCGAACGGCTGCTGTTGGACTTTCCCCAGTGCTGGCAAAATATGTCGTATTGGTCTGTTCCATTATGAAATAGGTCTGGTCTTCTCAATCAGTAGCTTTTCCTCCCTAGTCGAACATACATTTCTTTCTTTTTTTATTCTTTATAACATACCGTAACGTTTCGTGCATTATATTCGCGCACAGGCCTCGTTACATACATTGTTTCGTGTTTCTGCGTTATGTATGTTAGACCAGACCAGCATTCATGAGATCACACAGTCTTACGTGCTGCCACACAACATATACGCACAACAAGACAGAATACGAGGTACGGGCATCTACATGGAACGCGTTACGCCGTGGACACAGTATGCTCGTAAATAAACGATTGTAATGCTTTTAACGCGGAACGCGTCTCAAATATCAACGAGAATACGCAATAGTTTTATAGTTAAGTCGACTGCACGGCATTGTATTAAATAATTTGTGTACGAATGATATGCTATATATATATATATGTATATATGATGCATGTATTTATACGCCATACGTACATACGTGTGCATATGTGTGTATTCTTTCTTTTTTCTCCGTCTCACTTACACTACGATCATGATGACTGATTACGTTTTCGAGTTATCAGCTTTCCTATTGCTCCGATAATTATTCTTCTAATAAATAACAGCAACGACAACTTACGATTAAGAAAATTGTTCAGGGAATAATATAATGGACTGCAGATAACCATATTTGCTACTTTTTATTTAATTCGTCGTCGTATTTTTATCTCCATAGTGTTTCAACTATTTTAAATAATAAAGGTTCGTGTAATAAAATTCCGTTTAATTGAAATATGTTTGAAATTGTTGTTTTAGTGCTATTCATATTCAGCAAATTTTTTTTCAAATTGTTACTAATAATGCTATATAACTTTATTGTAGTTTAAAGTACATGTTGTTTTTTTCCTGTAGCATTTTTTAAATATACTGTTTGCCTCTTTTTACAGAAATTTACTAAGTAACATTTACAATAAAAATTATAATTCATTCTTTGGTCAATTTATAAGTCACTAGTATGCCCATAGAAAGTATTAGTGTATTCAAAGCTGGATTGCATGAACTTTCAAAATCTTGTTTGAGCTATATATCGAATGGTGGTATTCAATCTGCTTAATGAATAATTCATTCCACAATCCTTTATCTGAGCAAGTTATCTCCCTGATTTTAGTTTGTTCCTTTAGCCATTTCGTATGCGACTATGGTATAACACCGTAGCATACAAAAGAACCCCCAAAATATATCTACATAAATAAAATTTCAAGCATATGTCCATTCCAATGTATTATTTAATATATTCCTCAGCCATTAGAATATATGTATATAGTCGTCTATGGTTTTCCTTTTTTTTTTTAAATCAATACCATTAAAACTATATTAAATGCGCATAGAATCTGTTCACACTACTAGGTAAATTTCACTGAGAATTAATGGAAATATGAGATAAAAAATACTGGTGCAATATGCTATGACCTCCAATTTACCAATCACAAGTATACTGCATCTCATTAATTGCAGTCTTATCTACTTCTCCTAGTATATAAGGATTCAGTTATAGCTTAGCTATGGAGTCATGCTGCGGCATGGTATCTTATAATATTTGATCCCCTAATCTTTCTGCTAATCATTTTAGTGTAACTATTAACTTTAATTTGAATATCAATAACATTTGGAACAAACGATAACACTTTTTTATTTTTCATTCTAGTAATGGGAGCGCAAGATGGCTTTAACCGAAGCAGATCCCAAAAGTCTTCTACAAGAAATGTTTCAGTTTTCACCGATAGGTTCTAAAAGCACATCAAAGCATGATGATGTTGATAGATTTCCAAACGAGTGTAAAATGATAGAGACTCGGTGCTGTGGTTCAGAGAGATGTGAGAATAGTAACACTTGTGTAATAAGAAATACTTGTCTCTGTGAGAAAAGAGATGTTATTAACAGGATAGAAGATGATCCGTGCAACACTGTTGAATTTTCAGCGGCTACAAAGTATTCTGCTGGTGTATGCACAGTTGATCATTGTACGCTAAGCGAAGATGTTAATTATAATTGTAATTGTGATATAATGCATCGTCAAAAACGCAAGCAAATTTCACATAGTTATTCGTGTTCTATACGTAATTTATGGAGAATTAGAGCGGAGAAAAATTTGCCATTACCGATTACAAAAAAAGTTGGTACACAGTGGAGGAATTGTTTTTGGAGAACACTTTTATTCCCTCTTGTTGTTTTATTACTATGTACAACATTATGCGGAGCAGATTCTGGTCAATGTGCAATTGGTCTCAAAACACCTGGAAGTAAGTTTAATAGAAGTTATTCTAATTGTTAACGATTTATACAGGCAAACGATTGTGTCAATTTTAGTCAATGCAATCAATGTACAGTATCTGTAACTTTCTGCTAGTGCCCAGCTTATAAATAATACTTGCATCTCTATCTCTCCTTTTGGAATTCTAGTGTTGCTGCTAAATGTATATATCTATATTTAATGCACTAGGTAGACAGTACAGCCTAAAGGTTTAGAGAGAAGACACTGAGATATTCTATTAAATATCTCATCTCTGATATAAGTTTTATATAACTGATAACTCAAAGATATTTTTAACTTCAATGTATAATTTTTTTTCAAGGGACTTGGCCACAGGGAGACATTGTTCTTGAATATGGTCAATCTTTGAGAATACTTTGTATTTTAAATCAAACGTTTATGGATACTGAATATCCTGGAAAGAATTCTTCAGACCTTGTATTCTTTAGAAACAAAAAGGAAATGGAACCTCAGTTTATTACAATTATCAATGAAACTACAATATCACTGGATGTAGAAAAACCTCCACCCACAGAAGATATGTATTATTGTAAATTGAGACTGCAAAACGATTACAATAAGCAACATGAAGCTGTTTGCTTGAATAAAGTTGTAGTTGGCTGTGAGTATTTTATTTCAACTGATATTACATTGAACAATTGTCATTAATTTTGGGTTTACTTAATAGTTATAATTAATTCTTATTTTATATCTACTAATCATTATTGTAATATGTGGGATCTGTGATATAAATTTCTCAATAACTCATACCATTTATATGAGCTTATCAAGATAGGTCAAAAGGTATTTCATGAAAACAAGAGCAGGCATTGAGTGTTTCCTTTCATTAGAATTGTAGGAACCAGCGCATAATATTTTGTGGAATTCATATTTGACTATCATTTAAGATAAGATCATAAACACAGGAGGCCTTTTTGTACAAAGAGTTATTTATGACTATTCTCAGTATAGCAGTTTCGTAGGTGATGAGGAAGAAGGAAGAAACATATTTTTGTTTTCTCGTCTTTTTCCAGATATGTGAATTCTACTTATTAATTATTATTTATCAATTATTAACAGTTAAACCTCAAGAGCCTCAGAACTTCAGCTGTGTATCTCATAATTGGGAAAATATGATATGCTCATGGGATCCCGTCCAGAATTACGTTACAACGAGATTTACGCTTGTATTTAAATTGCCTGGAAGAGCAGGAGGTCGAAAATTATATCCATGTCCGAAAGAAAATCAAAGGCCATTACCAGCAAACACGTGTTTGTGGGATACATCAACGAATCCAATTTATCGACAACCTTACGAATATTATACGTTTATATTAAACCTAGAGAATGTATTAGGAAATACGAGTTTTACATATAAATTTCATCATTTTGCTCACGGTTCGTATTCTATCATCTTTATAGAATTTCGATTTATTTATATAAGAAAATAAAAAACACGGTGCGGTTGTTTTTAGTTATTCCTGCGAAGCCGGCCAATTTATCGGTTATTAATAAAACATCTGATAGTGCATTATTACATTGGAGTGTGCCTTTTCCAATGCAGAATTTTCCGCCTGGTTTATATCACAGAATTACGTATCAAAATCAATGGGATCATCAAAAAACTTGGCAGGTGCGTATTGTTCTTGTTATTATTAAATAACAAGAATAATATATCAGATTATATATTGATAACAAATTTATATTAGGTAATCAATATTACAAATGATATACACATGCATAAGAGATATTATAATCTTACCGGGTTGGAATATGCCAATACTGTATATGATGTACGAGTTTTTATGAAAAGCGCCGTAGCGACTGGGGGAGATAAGTGGAGTCAGTTCAGCGACGTTACTTTTAGAACACCACCGAGATGTAAGTTATACATCCTGTAATTTTAATTTTGTTATTAGGTATTTGCCGAAATGTATTTTGTATTTTTATATATTTTATATTTTAGTACCTGGCCGTCCTCCAAAAACTGATATTGGTAGCTTTGAAATAGCTGAGAATAGTGCTAGCAGGGACGTATATTTGTACTGGCAAGCTATTCCACAATATTTAGAAAATGGTGATAATTTCAAGTACGAGATCGATCATGTGGAAGAAAGCGGACGAAAATTATCACTTGTCCCGAACGAAACTACGAGGACATACGCTAAATTCAAAGGAATCACTTTTAATAGCTACAGATTTGAAGTTGTTACGACGAATCTTGTGGGGGTTAATAAAAAACGAGCTACAATCTTTGTCCCTAGTCAATACGAAAGTAAGATCATATGGAAAATAAACATAATTACAGCATTCAAGTTACGTATTTATATAACGATAATAAACATTAATGCATGAATGTTATAGTACCACACGAACCAATAGCATTTACGAAAATTGCATTCGATGGAGGCTTATACGAATTATCTTGGAAGCCACCTATTATGAATACTGAAATCACCAATTATACGATATTTTGGTGTGACAACGAACGCGACCGCCCATATCAGTGTACCGTAAGTATTTATGTACTAGTAGCATATTAAATAATATGAAATACCGATACTAACATTATTGATTACAGGGTTATCTAGATTGGGTTCATGTATCAAAAAATACAACTATTTACAACATGACTGTACCAGATCCGGACAAAGTGTACCAGTTCGCGATTTCTGCAAATACAAACAAAGGCAGTAGCGGCATGGTATGGGCGTCGTGCACCGTAATACATAACAAAGTTGTTGGAAAAATGAAATCCGTGTGGATAAATCGTATTGGCTCCGATTTTATCGAAGTTGGCTGGAAATTAGATTGTTCAGATCGTATTGGAATTGTGGAGGGATTTAACATTTATTACTGCCCCATTGTCTCGCCGTATAACTTGAATTGCAAGGGGCCGAAATTAAATACAACAATAAGAGCCGACCCCCATACTATCCACGGAATAGTGAATAATTTGAAACCATATACTACATACATGTTAGCTGTTGCTGTTTTAACGAAAAGTGGAGAAGGGTTGCATAGTGATCCTTTGTACAATACAACACTCGAAGCTGCACCGACAACTCCTCCGCAAGATGTAAAAATTATCAATGTAACGAACACTACAATGTATATCACATGGAAACCCCCGCAAGCAATGAATGGTGTATTGCGATATTATGAGGTTTATTACAATGAACATGCGCAAAAAGTTGAAGAGGCAAATCACATTGAACTGAAGGATTTACTGGCCCATACAAATTACAGCATTAGTGTAGCTGCATGCACCGTATCTTGTAGCGTGAAATCACCTACAATCCCGAAACTTACGAACATCGGAATACCCGGGAGGATCAGTGTACCTAATGTACGTTTCATGAATTCTAGCCAAGTGATTGTTATCTGGAGTAAACCCCAATACTCGGCTGGATATTTGAATTACTATGAAATATCCTCGAGTGATGGAGAAGTACAAAACAGTACCAAAACAGGTAATGTAATTACAAATAGATATATTTTCGATAAGTTTCCGTTGTCTTTATCAATTTTTTTTTGTAATTATTACAGAGTCTCAGTTACCTATTCCCGATTGCAAAACTATAGGACGAGAAAAATTATATCAATTTCGTGTAAGGGCTGTAAATATTGCGCGCAATAACACGCATTTGAAAGGTCCTTGGTCCGAAGCAGGCGAGGGAAACTGTTACAGCGATGGTAAGACTGCATTCGATTTTTGTAATCTTTTATTTTCTAACCGAATTATCTTTAAAATTATTCTATCAAAACTGTAGGACCATCGTTTAGCGTTTGGGTTATAATATGGGTCATAGGAGGTGTTAGTATCGTAGCAGTACTTCTTTGCCTTGCGCACGTATCGAAACGGTAAGGATATCTTTTTCGGTGCAAGGCATTTTCTAAACCAAATACAATTTAAACATATACTTGTTCTTATTGCAGGATGTGGTTGAAGTGCAAAGCTATGCAAGATGTTGAAGTCAAATTACCACCAGGCTTAGCACCCAATATGGTAGTTAAACGAAAATTAATCGATCGATTCGCAACCAAAAAATTCTCCTTTTGTACTAATGTTTTTCTCTTTTTCTTGTTTTCTTATAGAAGCTTCTTCAAAAAGTGGGTGAACAACATATACGACAATCTTCTGCTGATTCAAGCGGTTGTTCAAGCGGACAAGAATCTGTCACTTCTTCGCTTACATCGGATTCTCAAGTTTCAAGCGATAGCGGTGCTGAGATAGACCCAATGCCAGTGTCCCCCAATAAATTGCTCGAAACATTACCAGCTTGGGAATCCTCGAGTCTCCGTCAAAGAAATGTTGGAATTACCAGGCCAGGATTCACAACAGAAACAGCACGTTGGGAACCATACGTAAAGGTTGCAAAATCGGGCGAACCTGTCATTGGAGATACCTTGTCCTTGGCGCGATCTACACCCAATTTGACCGACAGCACGGGCTATACAACTTCGCAACACACTTGGTCCTCGACTGGTTATATCAGTATGCCATCGTCAGAAGAACTATCCAGTAACCCAAGTCCAGTGCCGAAGGAAACCGCAACTGCTGGTGGTTATAGTGTCATAGGAACGGTTCCTAAGCCTGTGAAATCAAAGTCTGAGGACGACAGTGATTTAACAGAATCCACCGCAGACACGTTGATACCCATCAAGCCGGAAGCCAAGCCTGCAAATCCATATATAACTTTAGCTTCCTTGGAGCAAAAGCAAAAGGGCAAGAAAACTCTCGATACCTTGCGCGACCTCGACGACCTAACATTTGCTGAATCAAACAAACCAAAACTGGAGTCTGTGGCACCATTTTCAACATCTGATAAAGGTTCCAAGCCATACGTGCAGACAGGTTTAATCGACTCGTTAAAGAAGCCGTTTACCTTGGGTAGTATCGATGGCGCCAGGAGTACAACAATCGCCACGCCATTTGCAGCAACTTCTTTGACCGACTCGTGTAATAAACCATTCGTTTCCGCGTTCGTAAGTCCAACTACGCTGGCGACCACGTTGGATGCCTCGTCGAAGCCTTACGTTACCGTGTCCTCGATTCCTGAAATTTCGAAAAAACCAAATCTTCAGGCAGATACTTTAGAATCTTCACCGAAGATAAACACACCTCAAACATCTGCCGCTGACGGTTCGAAGCCCTATGTCCTTGCCAGTTCCGTGTTTCAAATGCTGCAACAGCAACAGCAGCAACCGAGGGGAAAAGTGGATGCTCCAATTACGGAGATGATGGATGACGAAGCGGAGGAAGACGAGTCAATGGCGTATCCTTTGTGTTGGCAGACCGGTGGTACAAAGCCAAGCTCAAAGTTGGACGTAGACAAGCCTATCATCGCAACTAAACAGAGTACTGGATACGTTACCATAGCAGAGAATCCAAAGCTAGATCATCATAGAACGTCGACGTTGTCGTCGCCGTATGTACAGCACGACAGATTTGAAAAACCACTGCCACAAACTACTACGGGACAGTCAGACGAACAATATAGTAAAGTGACTGTTGTGCCAAGTACTATTCAATGAAATGGAAATGGTGCAAACGTAAGGATTGTGGCAGTGTAGTTTGTGTGTTTCTCACCTTGTACAAAACTTCCTTCGACGTAGGAATGTTTTCTCCAATGAACTGCGATGGTGCAATACGATTTCACGTTTGTAGGTGCTTTCAGAATGTAGCCGATGACAGTAAGTCCTAGATTTGTTTTTACAAATGTCCTATTTAGGTCGGAGGCCGGAGAAATACTAAATTGGAACACAGCGTGTATCCTACGGATGGTATTACGCATTGCGAGACTTTCTCTGCATATGTCCACGTTGATGTGTTTAAAACTCTAGTGCTTTCTAAAATCCCGTATGAGGCAGTACCGCTTATTGCTGGGTCAGTGATTGAAACAACATAAAAAGAAAAAAAAAAGGGAAGATAAAAGGTGGAGAATAACGTATACAACGATCAATATATTTGGTACAAGGACTCGTCGGACGCGAAACGCCCTCAGTTGTGAAAGTATGTACAAAAATGAATTACTTTTGTATCATATATTATTATCGTGCAATGTGATGGGAGAATCACTAGCAACGCCATAGCATAAGAATGATAGATAATAAGTAAATTATGTGGCATATACCCATCGACAGACAGCTCGTTGTTGTCCGAACAATCAAATTCTTCGCTGACTATCTATGGTACTATAATAATTTTCGCTATAGAAGGATCGTTATTTAATCATTGGGAAGCTTTTAACCGACTCTGTGCATTAGTATTGATATATCGAAATATATTCAGAACCGTTCACAAATTTTCATACCGTTTTCCATTTAAACTTTTCTGGTTTTTTACACCGTGAATCATTAATTGTACGACGTTAACATGCATATCACAATTTACTTTTTTAAATCTTAATGAAATTTGAAAGCTACACTCGTAGGAAGAGATGTTTGTTTTGTTGTAGTAATCGATCGGATTTCCTTTTGTTTTGTGTGGAATAAGAGAAATATTCATGATCGGTCGGGGAATGCTGTTCGCAATTATGTATTGCATGTTTGAGGATCGTAAAAAAAACTCTACCAATTTTTATCTCGTTCGCGATCAATAATCATACAGATTAAAATCGCCAGTGTTCGAATCATTTGTTTATGAAAACCTATATTACGTGCAGTACAAGATCGACTTTATCGTTCAACTACATTCATACGCGCAATTTGTTTATCTGTGTATATAATTTACAAATCGTTCCTGTAGTACCTTACTATCGCTAGCAATGATTGACGGAAAGTACGCATTACAAGTGAAACTATGGCAACAAGTACAGGGTCAAGGATAATAAGATAAGGGGAAACTAATGAAAGCGAAGTGTTCAGACAAATTAGATTTTGCATGTTTCTTACATATTTCCTTACCAGTTCCAAATGTTGAAATGGTGAACAATAAAAAAAAAAAATTAAATATAATTCTTCATCTTTTTCGTTTTAAATATCTCTGCTGGCTGTGTTTCAAATTTTTTTATTGAAATATCAGCGTCTTTTATATAGAAGAAACTGTTTCACAATCGATTTTTAGATCAACTGCTATCAGAATTATAGATTGTTTTATAATTATGTTTGATCATTTTAAAAATGCAAAATTGTTTACAGACTCGTTTATAGACTTTAAGCAAATTTATTTTGCAGCCAGCAAAGTTGAATAGAAAAAGGATGCGCTGATGGAATTAATTGTATAATAGTTAAGTGCGGCCCACTTTGCAGAAATTTTAAGGAAGTATGCAATGCCATTGAAACATTTATGCTAAAACAAAACCAGGATACATATATGCATAATACCTTAAGCTAGTCATTGACGGGGTACATGAGTTTTTACAGGCCTTTTTTTAATCCTTTTTCATTGTAATTTACGGACGATCACGGATCAATATTTTCATTTTTTTTTTCCTTTTAAACCTCGACTATTATTTCGTAATTTTGTTAATTTTTGTTGGTAACCAATGACGTGTCATTTGATTCTAAACTGTTACAAATTCTATCATGTTAATGTACTGATCAATGTGTGTAGCAATCTACCGAAGAATTTTTATATTCACTTACATTATCAAATACAGATAAAACGATACAAAAAGTGAAAAAGAAAAAAAAATTTTATTTTTCTTGTACTATCATGAACAATCATTTATCGTGATTCCATAATATCGCCCTTTCATCGTGTTAAACAATCGAACTAAATTCTAGTACACCATATACACGTACATCAGTACAAAAAAAAGGCCTGGGATGATTTTTATAGTTGAGTCATTGTACAAGTTCAAACAATTTACACCGAGGGTCTTGCTAAAAGTATTCGTTGAAGTACAGAGAAGAGTGAAACGAAGATTAGATTATGTAACACAATACGTTGTTTGTACTTGTTAAATGATGTCTAAACGAGTACCACGGAGAAACTAGATGATTCGTGGAACTTTCTCTGGATCGAGCTTACGTATACTCGTATGTTATATTTTTGTTACTATGAGAGGAGCCGCTAAATATTTAATGAATCGCGTGTAACATCTAAAAAAAAAAAGAAGAAAACAATATCGCTTAGTTCATAACGATGTTTAAGTTGATGCAATGAGAAGTCAATAGATGCCGGCGACTACGGTCTGTGGTGGATGTTGTCGGTGCATCGTGAATGCATTCGATTTAAATTTGCATTCGGAAGCATAAAGGATCTTTCACTTTTGTTCTCTTTCTTAGGTGGTCACGTACACGCGGTATGTTGTAATTTAAAAACGACAACCTGAGGCGAAATTTTGTTATCGATCAATTCGTTCGAAAATTATTGTCCGCGCAGGAAGGATTTCATGGATAGAAGGGTAAACTAGTAAAAGAAAAAGTGAAAGGGCGAGGCAAATTATCGATGAATATATTATATCCGTCTCTTTGTAAAGCGAAAAGCAAAATGCACGAATGCACGCAAAATTTTCGAAGTATGCTCATGTTGAGATAATTAAGTATTTTTCATGATAAAGGCTTCTAGATTTATTTAGAGAGTAATCGAGCGCATCTACTTTGTTAGGTTTTACATGTCTACATTGTACATATAATATATCCATTATTATCTATTTTTGTTACATATTTATAAATGAGAAAAGAACTACTTTATTGCACACTACACATAATAATACATATGCATATATATATATAAATATATATATATATATATATATATATATATATATCTATATGTATGAGCTAGGCTAAGGAAGAATTTTAAACGATGGAGTTGTGGTTTAAGCGATTTATATATAAATAAAAAATATATATATGTATATGTATAAAATATATATCGATGATTTATGTGACACGTGTAAGACATATATCATTAAACATTTACCTTTATCGATTATTAGTTCGCCTTGGAAAGACCAGGCTTATATAAAACGCGTATATTCACAATTTCTTTTTCCCCCTTTTTTATGTAATCAAATGGTCCTTGTATAATTTAGTTGAATAGTTAAATAGTTAAATAGCTTGTTAGGGTGTCTATAATGTTTATGTTATATATTTTCATCGATACTGCGGGAGCTCAGTGTTACGATGAGTTGACAATTCGATTAAACTGAAAGCCTATTGAAATGATTCGGTATAAAACCATTTTATACGATGCAAAGCAATCTTAGTGCAATGACTCGCAAATATGGTGAATTTATGTAAATATTATTGATTGTTTACCTCTGTTACGTGTAATATAATCATGTTGAGATGCTATTACGCGATCACATGAATCATGTTTTTCGTCTGAGCTCCCTGGTTGTAGATTCTTTTATTATATATATATAATAAAAGAATATATATATTCAGAGTGCAGTGAATTGTTGATGCCGATTGTCAGATTTTGACTAAAATATTTGTTGTTGATATAATGAAAGAGAAGTGTTCGATCTTTGCTCTACATATTTTACACGTGCCTGTTTGTTTCTGCAGAAATTCAAATACCTGATTATTTTCAAAAATTATTCTACCCTTCAACAGCATTATCATTTGTAAGCGGAATAATTTTTATTTCGTATTTACAGACAAATAAACGTACCGGTAGCACGCCGATATCTTTTCGCAGAAGTGTACAGACACCGCGCTAATATTAACTGTTCTAATATTAATCGTGGAATACTGCTACTTCAAAGTGTCCCCTGCCGAATCAAAATTACATATGAATTCAACAAATTACAATAACAATATTTAACTGAACTGTTTATGCAGTGAAGGAAATAGCGTTCTGATGCCGTAGGTGCAATATATAAAAAGAAAGAAAATGAGTTTGTTAACAGTATTCCAGGGTTGATTGCCTGCCTTATGATAACAAATCTACGCCGAGCTAACTAGATATTAATTCTAATAAGATCTTGTACAGAGTATTGTAAAATATATTTTTACTACATTTTTTTTTGGTTTTATTATTTATTTCTTTATAATACGAAATTGTGTTCTAAGTTCGTTCTGTGTAGACCGCTGCTGTTATGCCATTATGTATGCCATGCCGTTGAGCCTTGCCATTTATCTAGGTTCATTTTTATAATCTGTCCCAAAGTTGTTTTGTTTTTCAATACTCATATACGGATCGCAAGAAGAATTCTTGTAAAACTTATTCTTCAATCGATGCTGTCAATAAGCGCTTCAGAAGCCATTACTTTATAACAATTATCCTGAAATATATAACATTTATATCGACGAGATGTATTTTACTTATTAATTCTATAACGTATTCCTTCATTGTTCTCAATTCATGTTATTTTTCAATTATACACTACTAAAAGATAGAGTGACGAACTTGAAGGTTGATACAATATGTCTTTTATTATTTTTCTATATACAGAATACAGTAACATTATATATTAAATAGTAGCTATAATATGCGGACAAAATAGGTCAACATTGCAAAGTATATTGTCGTACAATATCTGCGTACCTCTATCGTGTTTCATTCTTCCTTATAAGTGTATGTTGTTCCACGGAATTCTATGTTACAATTCATATACATGTGTATATAACTAGTCGCTACTTAGCAGTCTGCAAAAGTATTGATTTTTCATTTTCCTCCTTTGTGAATAGAGTTATTCAAGTATAAAACATCAATTGGAATTATTATTCTCAGTAATTCAATTCCATTACATACATTTAGTTGTTTCCGTCACTTTTGGAACTAAATTACTCCTATATTTTTTAATAGGTACATACATGATATAAAGGTGTAAAGTCCACATAAACGTAAATATGGAAGTACAAATAAACACATCTAGCATTTTTTAATTTCCGAAAATGAGAATCTTATCCTGCATAAGATACAATAGAAAGGTTTGGGATATACAAATCAATAAGGTAAACGTGATTTGGGTTCAAGGCATCGTAGATGTTTATTTGTTTTCTATTTCTCATTCTATTGATCGCGGGATTATACGACCAATTACAAAAGAATTACTTTTTTACTCGCTTTTACTCATATTTCTCAAATAGTTATGTACATATTTCGATTTGTAAATTTTTACATTGTTCATTTCTTGGAAATCGAAATACTACGCTTAGGTACACATTATTGCTGATTTAGGAAACAAATTAGGAACAGTTATTAGATGTAATTGTTCAAAAGAAATTAATTTGTTGAAGGATAACTGACATGTACCTCAATTGTCTATACAACGATCAATGTATTGACAATGTTAAGTCTATTATATGTACATATTTTCAATATGGCCAGAAATCCTAAATTTTTTAAAATAATACCCCGTTCAAAATATTATCTAACAGATCAAAAATAATCTCAATGACGATTTTCTAATCGCGTCAGTCGATTTATAGTGTTAAAAATGTTCTCCGCGTGTAGACTTTTACAGGTCACTTTCTTAATATTATATTTTATGTGACAATGTGGCATTTGACAAATTTGAACTTTGATAAAATTGAACAACTGTACATATAGTTCTCTGCTTGCACCGTTCATAAATTAATCATTGCTATACACTTATGAAAGTTAATTCAATATATATTTACTTATATAACTTTCCGCTATTGATCATTGCAACCAATACTGTGGTGATATTTTAATTGAAATTTAACGAAAATACGTTTCGAAATATAAGGAAATTATTCTTCTTCCAAGAATAATAGAGTAGTTTATAATTATGTTAAGGATAACGCGAAAGCTTAATCTATATATTTCTATTAATTCAGGCAAACGAAAATTAATAGAAGAAATTTCAGCAAACCGAGACGGCTGCTTTTAATACTTATATAAACGTAATGTTTGAATATCGGATATACTGAGCCATGTCACGAACCCGCATATTTTTAGTAGCTGAAATAAATGTATATGAAATTTAAATGGTCAATCTTGCACTAGTTATATTAAGTAAGCATTTCTGTGGGCATATAGAATATACGAACCGGTAATAGTTAGGCTTAAAAGGACCAGCCTTATTAAGTCCCATATATTTGGCTTGCTCATCTGTTAACTCCGTTAAGTGTGCATCAAATGTCGGTAAATGTAACGATGCCACATACTCATCTATTAAATAGCATCATGTTGTTTATAAGCTTGATTTGATGCATCCGTAACGTGATATAAAGATCCATTTTGTGCTTACCCATTTTTTTCGGTAATAGATAAACGTCACTTTTATATCGGCCGGAGGGTGCGTTGAAAAGTTCAATGAGCGCTAACGCTTGGGTAGCAGCTGTAATCGACACAACAAATGAAGGGATACTGGAACAAGACAAGTTGACTAACCGGCCTTCTGCTAATAATACGATGCGCTTTCCATCTGGCCAGATAACATGATCCACTTGAGACCTTACTTTTTCCCATGTTAAATCGGGCGTGCGTAAACTGTTCTGTTAAGAACATATTAAAGGAGTCTTAATGTTTTATCTATATACATTTTTTTTTGTTCTGAAATATAAGAAATACGAGTTTTTTCCCTACACACACTACACACTCTAGAGGAAAATCTAATCAAAATCTATAGGAATCAATTTATATAATATTAAAATTCAAACGTACAATGTCTATTTCTGTATTACTGTGTCCCATATTACACACTACGCAACCGTTTTTCATTTTATCCATGTGCTCGCGTGTAACTACATTCTTGTTGCCTGTAGCGGTAACAACAATATCAACATTTCTGATAACTTCGTTTAATTTCATTACTCTGAAACCGTCCATACTGTAAAGAAAACAGAAATGAATAATTATGCCTTGTATTTTTTTTTACTTGTATGCATACTTTCGTTCTAGCTCTTTACCTTGCTTGTAAAGCACAAATTGGGTCTATCTCAGTTATATAAACGATACATCCTAAACCTTTAAGAGCTTGACAACAACCTTTACCAACTTCTCCGTATCCACAAATTACAACTTGTTTCCCACCAAACATAATGTCTGTGGATCTTTTCAAACTGTAAGAAGAGGATAAGTGGAAATAATTACGTATATCAGTGGGTTTCAGTAATTGATTTGACCTTGATTTACCTATCAATAATACTTTCGCGGCAGCTATAAAGATTGTCAAACTTGGTTTTCGTTACACTATCATTAACATTCATGGCAGGGACGGATAATTTGCCTGCTTTTGATAATTGGTACAGTCTATGTACACCTGTTACACTTTCCTCAACAATTCCTGAAACATTTTTTTACATTATTACTGTTCGTATTCTTACACGATAGAATACGAATACGAAACCAACGAACCTTGAATCATTTTGAACATAGCATTATATTTTTTGAGCATCAAATGTGTTGCATCACCGCCGTCGTCTAATATCATATTAGGTTGCCAATTTTCTGCAGCTACACATTTGTCAATACACCACCAAAAATCTTCCTCTGTTTCACCACGCCATGCAAAAATTGGGTAACCAGCATGAGCAAGGGCAGCAGCTACTTCATTCTGAGTGGAATATATATTGCAAGCAGCCCATCTAACTTGTGCCCCCAAATGTACTAAGGTTTCAATAAGAACAGCGGTTTGAGCATTGATATGAGTACATCCAACAATTTTAGCATTCTTTAGTGGCTGTTTGAAATAATTATTTATGACAAATGTATTAACATTGTTTACTTATAGATCAGTTTCTCTTTCGCTCCAGACAATTTGTATACCTTATCTTCGGCAG
The DNA here is from genome assembly GCA_963969485.1 of Nomada goodeniana. Lineage (NCBI taxonomy): Eukaryota > Metazoa > Arthropoda > Insecta > Hymenoptera > Apidae > Nomada > Nomada goodeniana. The sequence continues at coordinate 22,522,365 of OZ018301.1, forward strand.
CACGTTTACGGAGTGCCATAATTCCTGGCATTTCCTGCTCTGCTATTTCAATCTCCCTTCTACCAAATGCATGTTGGTTAATATTGCGTACACAGAAGTCGGTAAAACCATTTTCCGTTTTCTGGACCTTCTTGCGAGGGGACACATCGTCTTCGTCCGATGAGCTTCCTGTATACGATGCTAAAGTATTAGGAAATAAGTGATGTTAACCGCGATGAATGAACGATAACGAGTTGTACACTATTAAGGGCACACGGTGCAGTAACAAATACATTCATACCAGAACTGTAGCTGTCTGTGCTACTGGCTGACAAAGATCGACTACGATAGCGACTGGACTTCTTCAAGGCTCCAGACTTGGAATCCTAAACATTTAAAGGGCCAAATCAATTATAATATTATAAATGCAATTGTACCTTTTGAAGGGCTGCAATGTATGGAAATGGACTACAAACAGAACAATACAAATGAGGCTACATTATTCGACAGAATGGACACAGATTAATATAGACGACATTTAATTGATCCTTTAACTGTATATCTTTTTTGGTAGTATGCCATGGACATTATTTACACATTAATTTGGCATTTATAATGTAGTTATATATCGGTAAATAAGAGAAAAATCGTCTTATTATTACCCTGTGTTAATTAATGGGAAGACAAGAATGGTAAACCTAGTGGCACATACCACATTTATGTAATTGGGAATTAAAGCAGCCCCAAGGAAATTGCAAGGATTGCTTTATTGGAAAGGAGTACAAGTTTACTTTGTGTTTTGTACACATATATTCTTACTTACTAATTTTGTTCTCGCGCCGTGAAAGGCATTATTTGATGCCTCTAGGCTCTGAAATCACAACAACCACCATTTCATGATTCAAGTTGGATCAAAATTTTATAATACAGTCCGTAGTTTGGTACAAAGCTCCCAAAGGTTGTACTTGTATGTAAAACTTGAATCGATAAAAAATACTAGTTTCACATAAGCCAAAGTATTTCCTTTTTTTTATTTTTCATAATTATTCCTCAGTTTCTTATTTTATTGCACTAAAGATATTGGTTTTTGCTAGTGCTAATTGTGCCACGCCCATATGATGTTCTTAGGCTTGTAAATGAGCGATGCATGAGTGATTGGTACCGAACCTACGGACTACTGTGAGAATAATGCTCTATATGTAAAATAATATAAGCACCTTGATAGCAGACAATATGTGTTAGAACATGCAAATCACCTTTTCGATATTTGCATTCTTAAACTTCTGGATATATAATCTATTATGCTATTCAAAGTTATAGACGATGTATCAATATCCTTATCTCAATATGCTAAATCAATATTTTATAATCAAACATAAAGGACAAGAGATACTTATGTCCTTAAAAATTGAATAAAAAGTTGTCATACGATTTAGCATTTTCTTTCATATTTAATATACATAAGACAATAATCATTTAATTGTTTATTAATTTTTGTTCTTTAATATAAAACAGAAAAAAATGTTTGAAAGAATAGCTGTGGATATATAGGACAAAGTACTTAGAACTCTGGTGTTTCAAAGGAAGCATTGTCTTTAACAACTGATCTCATGTTTATAGACTGTCTGTAAGTTTCATACCAATTACCATAACATTACTTCTACATTGTATAACGCTGATGAATTGCTAATGGCAATGTAGTCCTTTAAAGAATAATCTATTTTTAACACAGAAGTAACATACTCTCAACTCGTGTTCTTAATTCTTTGACTACCATACTTATTTATAAACTGTGTCTTATGAGCCGTTTCAAATTCATCTGTCAAACATTGTGTGAAACATTAAGTATATTTTAAAACAGGCTAGTCTCTGCGTTTCCATTTATACAGTCAGGATATTCCCTTACGATCAATTCCTAATTGAGTAATCACTATCCGAGGAAGTTATTTGTTTGGTAATAAACAGAAGGTGTATATAAAGATCATACATCAATTTGTACCATGTGTTGCATTATGTAACAGCAACATGTGGTCACAAGTTTTGAATGGGTTGGGCCGAGATGTCACGGAAAAAAAATTAAACGCAGGTAAGAGATTACAGATAAAGGTAAACGAGAAATTGGTAAATGTACAATTGATTTGACACAGGTAAAAACGTAAACTCATTAATAAATATCCTATTACCATTTTAAATCATTGTTTTGTAAGAGGTAGAAAGTATAAATAAAAAATTGGAACGCTTTATATTTGTAAGCGACTTAATTAGCTAAAAAACTAGCTCGGCGGTAAATACAATACTCGTGGCAGTAGACTGTCATGTTTTTACAGTCTGACAGTGGAAGTCGACAGAATTCGGTTATTTAAATATTTAATGGTAGAGTAGTTTAATTTACCTTGGTGTTTGATGCTGGATCGGTGACAGGTCCATCGATGACGGTATTTCTAGCCTCTTTTCCTGACGACGTACTGTTCGCAACATCCCCGCTGTCAGCCATTTTTGATTCGAAGTCAGACTAGTTCGACTATACAACGACAGGTGGTGTTTTTATGCCCTTGCAGGAGCGTAATAATGGTGTTCTTACAGCCAGATGCTTTTCGTCGATACTGTTCATAAATAATTAATTAGTTTGGATAAGAAGTAATCAAATACTCAGGAATCTTCATTTTCATGGTATAAAAAAATATAAAAAGTGCACATCAATCGATCTTTACGTATAAAGACACTTATACCCGGTGAAATAGTCAAACATTTTTAGTTATTTAGCCGCGTGCACGATTTTCTCATAAGGAATGCGATAAATTCCTTTACATTTTTTTTTTATTAAATCGAAACTTAAAAGTAAATTTGTATTATCACTGCAGAATTTACTTAAGTACGTCTGCAAAGTACAGGGAAGTTCAATAACTTTTTAGCAAAATTATAGAAGTCTACATTAAAATTTAGATTAATATGAGAAGTATACTAGATACGGCCTTGTTCTTGTTCGACGTATACTATCTATCCTGGAAACATTAATCGCCTTGTGCCCACCCACCAAGATGGCTCCTTTATGGGGCAATACTCGATGTTTGACGTGAAGTTATTTACACACCTGGAATTAAACGTTCATCGGAGCAAGTTCTAGATGTCTTTCGTTGCATCGTGCGCGTAAAAAAGATCAAGAAAGTGTGCGTGTTGTATAGCAGCGAAGCATCGATCGTGTTCCGCAAGAAAAAATAGTACGGGACGGGCCGGTTGGTGTAATAGTTCGCTTGTCGAGCATAAATCTGTACAGGTACCCATAGCTTTTGCTGCAACGGGAATCATATACCGATTAGATTTATGATTTTGCCCGAACGAGTTAGAGCGTGCTGCATATATGTTTTCGTGTGCCTTGTCAAACATTTATCTAGTCCCGGGACTCTGTCATCGGTGTCAAAATTGACCGCGGTTGTGTACAATGCATATTGATCTATTCGTAGCTGTCATTTGTATATCGAATAAATTTGTTTCTGCTGCATGAAACACGTCTTGCAAATTTCGTATTGAGTCTATGATTTTAATTCATTTTTTCGGTAACGAATGAGACATAGGTGGTAACTGATAAAACCATTAATCTCGTTGCAACAGAAATACATTGTCCATTGCACAGAATATATTTTCCTGCATTTTGCTTATGGGTCAACATCTACGTCAAATAATACTTCGAGCTGTTTTTAAGCACACATTTTGTTTCAATTACCGCCTACGTTGTTTTATTAATTATTGAAAATGCGAGATTCGTTTTATTTATGTGGAGGTTAATGCAAAATGTGTTTCGAATAGCTTTTTTTTTGCGTTTTATTACGTTTGTGTCCATAACCTATAGAATACAAGAAATAATTTCATTCCGTTCGTAATAAATTCAGTTCACATAAAAATTTTCGTCGCGTACCCTACTTGCATTTTATTTGATTCTCTTCTTGTTTCATTAGTATGTAATGTATTTCACAATGGATAATGCAATGTATGATTCATGTATGTGTGATTAATGTAATTCAATGTGATCTTATGTACATAATATTTTATTCGTCTGGACTGCAAGGAGTGAATACTATCATGAATATTTAACATCAGTTGTTTGTTTTGTATTATATATATATACATACAAGTGCAATTAATGTGTAAAAACATTGTGCATCGGCGTATTTATTTGTGAACATTATTTTTACAGATACGCAGTGCCATTCCAAAGAACCATTGCTCACTGTTGTGCTAAATTATGAATTCTATGCTTTATATAAGAGATAAAGCGTAAAGATTTCAGAAGTTCTGTGTTATTAACTTCTAGTGCTATAATATTGTCATATACGAAGCTGCGATAATTACATTAGATTGATAAACTTCAAATGAAATTCTGCCGAATAACAGTTGTATGTAACCACGCATGCACAAATCTGTGTGTCGTACAAACATTTCAAGCATGATACTTGAATGTTTGAGAGGGAAAGGAAAAAAAGATTAAATAAAAGAGAGTATCGTTAAGAAATGTGGGGAGGTAACGCTGATGTTCTTATAAATTTGTAGACTTGATACAATGATCAAAATAATAGGAAGAATTTTGTATTAATTGCAAAGGTAAATAAATAAGAGGAACTTTTGATAGTGGTACTTAAAAATGTCCTGAGGAAAGTTTGGTGGAGAAAAAAGATTATTATTTTCGCACTTATTAATAGTATAAGTGATTTAAACGAGTTGAGCTTTAAAGATGGCGAGAAAGAGTGATAATATCAAAACCATCAATGTTGCCATTGTTGGTCTTTCTGGCACTGAGAAAGATAAGGGGCAAGTCGGCGTTGGAAAATCATGCCTATGCAATCGTTTTATGCGATCTTTGAACGATGATTACAGTGTGGACCATATATCAGTGTTATCGCAGGTAATTATTAATAACTATTGTTTGAATATAAATGGATGTTTCCTTATTGGCTTTTATTAATGAATAATTTTTGTTTTAGTCGGATTTTAGTGGTCGGGTGGTTAATAACGATCATTTTCTATATTGGGGCGACGTGACAAAATCAGCAGAGGATGGAACCGAATATCAATTCCAAGTGATAGAACATACTGAATTCATAGATGACGCGTCATTCCAACCTTTTAAAGGTGGTAAAATGGAACCATATGCAAAAAGGTGTGCAGCAACAAAAATTACCAGCGCAGAAAAGCTTATGTATATCTGCAAAAATCAATTAGGCATAGAGAAAGAATACGAGCAGAAAGTTTTACCGGATGGTAAATTAAATATTGATGGTTTTTTGTGTGTATTTGATGTAAGCGTTGTACCAAATAGAGCTGTGGAGAAGCAGGTGGAAATAGTAGCGAATATATTGAATAACTTAATGAAAACTAAAAAGCCTATAGTTGTGGTGACAACTAAAAATGATGACGCAAATGAACAATACGTGAAGGAGGCAGAAAAATTAGTGATGCGCAAAGAATACAAGGGCTCCATTTTAATAGTTGAAACATCTGCGCATGAAAATATTAATACTGATCTGGCATTTATGCTATTGGCCCAATTGATTGATAAGACCAAAATGCGAAGCAAGGTAACCCCTTTCGCTGAAGCGGCTAGAGCACGGAAAGAATTGTTGGATGCATCGACCGAATCTTTACAACGATTGATTCGAGTACATGTTACTGATTACCGAGCACTGTGGTCCCAAGCATCTAAAAAGTTAGCACAATACAAGGAATTTTCAACGTTTGTGGAACTGTTTGGTATCGACGCTACCCAAAGATTATTTAGGAGACATATTAAGAAATTGAAAGATGAACAAGTAGCAAAGAAGATTCAAGGATATTTGGATATGTTACCTAATATTCTTCACGAAATATGTCCCGATGTTTCTAATTTAATTAACGAGTATGTTTGTATTGAACTGGTTCAATCACGATCGAAGCTATTACATTCGCTTAATGTACATATTCTATTTGCATAGGGAATGGTCTGCAGTGCAACAATACATAAAGGAACATCCAGATTTTCATCAGTATTTCTACGAATGTCCTGAGGATATTCCTTGGATTGATTGCGATTTTGGTGAGAATAATGGAACAAAAATTCCGTATGATGTTTTGGAAACACCAGAAGCCGAAACTGTCTTCAAAAATCATATAAATGTATTACAACAAGAGCAACGGCGATTAGAGTAAGTCTTCTACTGTGCCTTCACAGGTGGTTTCTAAATGTGTATCTAAATATTTCATGATTATATCTTACAATCATATGCTGAATTTTTGCTATGCCTAGAATAGCAAATAATTCTTTGGTTCATTGCTACGTACTACGCTTTGATATAATCATCAAATCACATAACCATTTAGCATTTTAGATAGTAATACATATGTGCAATATACTAATGCTTTGGTTTATTCTGGGTGGCGTTTCTTTATGCAGACTTCCTAAGAGGTAAATTGTGTTTGTTTATTGCTTTACATTCTAGTACATCATTTCTTTGGAAATATATACGATTAGATCAACTAACATTTTGGTAGTATTTGATATGTTTTGGCATAATACTTTAGGTTTTTACGTAAGATTTGGGAGCATAAAAATTCCAATCATTTAATTATATATTTTATAAACGTGTAAAAAACATTGAATTTTCGTAAGAATTTGTTGGTGGTTACGCAAACTTAATGTGTATATATTTGAATAGATGGAAAAAACAGTTCAAACAGTTGTTGGAGGAAACTGGCTATGTTACTCCAGGAAAGCATTTATCCGAAGTACGAGTGCTTTTTATGGGTAGAGAATGCTTCGAAGCTTTATCTCACCATGATTGTCAAGAAATTTATGATCAACACCAAAAGGAGATTATTGAAAAAGCGAAACATAATTTTCAAGTAAGGCTTCAAACTGTGGTATATTATAAATATCAATATTTTATATTCTACTACATCATTCGATTTTTTATATTAAAGGAACTATTATTAGAACATGCTGACTTGTTCTATCATTTCAAGAGCATAGCACCATCTGGTACTATAACACAAGATGATATTAAAGAAATAACTGATGCATTGGTGGACGATTTTAGGTGATTAATTAAACACCTATTTTGATCGTTGAAAATGCATTTGCAAATAATTATCTTTTTATGATGTGCAGGTATAAGGCTTTAGATAGACTGGATCAAGATAGGAAATTAATGCTTTTCCAACACTTAGGTTTTGTACATTGTCCTATAAGAGAACATTGTCCAGCTTATCCGAATTGTATGGATACCCTTATAGAGCGAATACTTGGAACAAAAGCGCACAGGTAAGATTTCAAAAAATTGCTGAGTACAAGAATTTGTATTAAAACCTATTTTAATGTTATATTAATGTCTATTTCTCAGGCCTTCTTCATGGAATCACAGTAGTCAGTGGCAATTAACATCCGATAACAATCAATTAAATTTAGTCATACTTGGAAGCAATGGACTTGGAGAGGAATTCGCTCGAGAAATAAGAGCACAAACGGAAGATGATGAAGTAGAAATTGATTGCCAGTTGTATACGCTTGGATATCGAATAATTGATGGTGATGTTGGTTTACCGCACAATTCATTCACTACTTCCGATTTTATGCCTCATGGTATGTGGCTGTCCTGGAACTGATACATAGCCGATCTGTTAAAAATAGAAATTTGAATGTATTGTTACTTTGCAGGATCATTTTGTATTTACGCAAATGAGGATTCATTTGAATATATTCGATCTTCCTTGGAGAAGACATTGTTATCGAACTTGGAACAAGAAGATCGATTACCATTTCAAGGATTGCCCATTGTAATTATGTTTGTGCCAGAAGCCACTATAGACGAACTGGAAGCCATACGACTTAGGGAAGAAGGCCAGAATCTTGCTGATAGGTAGCAGTCGTTTGCAAATTTTGAATATTACTTACGAATTGAATAAAATATTTAATAATAAATTTTTATATTAGCTTACAGTGTCCATTTATCGATGTCTGCATAGAGGATCTAGAGCAAGACAAAAGGTTTCCTACTCCGCTCGTGAAAGATGCATTGCAGCAGCTTATACAATCTATAAATCACAGAGCTGGTTTTCTAAATATTTACCAAAGTGTTATTGAATGTTTGGAACCTGATATTAGGTAATACAGCTCTCAGATAAAACATGCAACGTTTCGGTTGAAGAGATAACCACTTAATATTATCTTTATTTTAGAATAATAATGTGTACGTTTTGCGGTGATCCATATTCTGTGGAGAACGTACTTGGTCCTTTACTGAACCATCAGTGTTGTTTCCTCAGTGGTGATCGATCGATTGTCCTAGAAACATTTCTAGGAGAATCAAAGCGAAGGGTTGAAGTTATTATTTCAAGTTTCCATGGCGCGAATGCATTTAGGGACGAGTTGGTACACGGCTTTATACTGGTTTACTCTACAAAAAGGAAAGCATCGCTCGCCACCCTCAAGTGTGTATTCTACGATTTTATTTTCATGTACATAGTGGCATCGTTCTAATTTAACTTTGTTTTCTAGTGCATTTTCCATGAATATACCAAATTTACCAATACAAATAATGGCTGTGACGGATACTGGAGGTGCTAATGCATTCTTCAGTAGCGACTTAAGCCATTTACTTATCACGGAGGGAAATGCAATTGCGGATAAATTACAAGCACACTTTATGACCTCAGCATCCAGTTGCCAACAAAAAAGTATGTCACAGCATTCGACGATCCTGTTTAAAAATTTTTTATTTATATTTCACAAATTTATATTCACATATTTATATTTCACAAATTTAATTTCCTTGTTCATTTATTGTAGCGGCATTCTATACACCGTTTTTCAAGGAGGTATGGGAGAAAAAACCTGAAATTGAGCAAGCATTCAATATGGAAGAGCCAGGCAATTTGAACGATAGTGGCGAAGGAACTTTAGAATATTCTGCATTGCATCCTATGCCACCTCCGCGGCACGAAAGTTATCATCTTCAAACACCGGATGATGGGTAAGTAATCTGCATGGAATCTTTGAAGTACCATTCAATCCATTCCAATTATTATGCAAAATTCCCCTGTTGTTCAAAAGTCTAATGTGAAGCAGTATGTCTGTAACTTTCAGAAGCGGTTCCGAATCGTACGAGCAATTAACACCCGATGGTGATCTTGGGGACACCGGCTTACATGAACAGTTTCCGGACAATAGAGCCACGCCTAGCGACGACAGTGATATTTATAGTCAAGTAGATTTTTACAGAGAGGAAAGAGAGAGGGAGTTACTGAAACCAGGCGATATTACAACCAAACTATCCGGTTAGTTTCATTCTAATGAAATTGTGCAAACTAAATACAACATTTCTTGCGTGATATAATTTTTTGTTTCTTATATTTTTACTTCGTAACAGGCTGGGTGAAAGAAACGTTTATGCATCAAGACGGAGTAACTAATAGTTACCCTCACAGAGCTTTTACAACAGGCCGACGACATATTTCCCAGGTGAAACCGCGACCGAAAGGAAATAGTCAGACATTAAAACAGCCGGGGAAAATAAATTTAAAAGATTTCTCGAACGTGACAGACGCTATAGCTAGAATGACTGTAGGCGAAAAGGACGAACACGGTCCTAAGATGTCAATGGGTAATGCTCCTCTTGCTACACCTGAGTTGGTAGATCTCGGTTCCGAATATGCCCAAGTTAAAGACGTTGTACCAAGCCTATACCCATCTTACGATGGTGACTATATGTATGCTTTGGTGCAAGATTCCATTGGAAATAATAAGTCCAAGCTACGCCATAGACGCGATAAGGGACAACCCTGTAAGACTTTAATCAATTAAGCAAAATACTCAATTGCTATTGCGTGATACACATGTATATGTATTTGAATTATATATTTTATTTTATAGCGTATAGTGATTCTGATTCAGAGTGGAGTTCTTTGGAAAGGCAGAAGGTAGCCGATGTTCTAGGAAAAGCGAACAAAAAGCCACCAACCCACAAAAGGATACGAAAGAAACGTACAGCCATTCCCGTTGCTGCGCCCAAAGTACCAACTTTGGCCAGCATGGGAAGCGGTGATGGTATCGTCGGTCTAAATTACAATATGAAAGAAGATAAAAGCTGGCGAGTAAATCCAACAGAAAGAGGTGCGTGTTTTTAAGATAGAGTATATACAATTTTTATTGGGCGTACACTATATTTAATTGTTTCTTTGAATCAGTGTCCAGCGAAACACCAGATTCTTCCGAGTCCAGCGACCCGGAGCATGGTTCGAGATCGAGATCAAAACAATATAAACATACTGCTGCTAGTCTACGAAAAAGATTTGGAAATTCATTGCCGCAGCAATACCTGTCGGCATCGCTACAACATCCTTTCAGCATGAAACATATGTCTCAAGAGATGTTTAGTGCTTCCTGTAAGTGAAATTCATATTGCCACAGCCATGCCGAAATTTTAGCATGCTAGCGCAACATTGGCTAAACAACGTTTTTTTTGTTTTATTACTTGCTGTTTACTTAAAAAAGCCGTGTATTGGTATTTTTTAAATGGTATTGCTAGATTCATAGCTTACAAGTCCAGCGTAGTTGCCGAGAATGAAAATTGCTCGAATTCAAATGCTTTATTGATACAGCGTATATTAAATAATAGTTGTAGAATTTTTTCTTCTTCTTATTACTTAAGTTAAGACGTTTCGGCCAGGATATGATCAGATGGTTTGCACAGTATTATTTATTTTACTACGTATTTGATATCGCATGAAATTATTATTATTTTAGCAAAGCAAAGGAGTAACAATACCTCTGGCAACATTCCAGATGATGAGTCCAGCTTAGATGTTTCGTCTCCGCGAGAAATTAATTCTCCCAGTGTAAGTAGATATGGCATGCAATAAATAATTATATTTTTGTATATACAATTTTATATGAATATTTTGTTTCGTTTTGTTATTTGAATAAGGTCAAGGATGGGGATAAGTTAAATAGAAAGAAGGACAAACAAAAGGCAAAGGAAGATGAGAAGATGGAGAAACGACGACAAAAGGAAGAAAAACTGAAGAAGCTCGCGGAGAAAGAGAAGGAGAGGGAAAAGAAGAAGCAAGAAAAAATAAAACAGAGTAAAGGGTCTGGGGGTGGATTAAGCATGAGCCAAGTGCAACAGCCATTAATTGAAGACTTTGCGCAGAGTGAAACAAATCGAATTCCTTTGTTTCTCGAGAAATGTGTGCAATTTATAGAAGACGAAGGGCTTGATTCTGAAGGTATATATAGGGTTCCTGGAAATAGAGCACACGTCGAACTTCTCTTTCAAAAGTTTGAAGAGGGTAAGTTTCTTTATGACGTTCGATTTAAATAACAATTCATTTTCCTATTCGCAGTATTATTTTGTTGTTGTATTTAATTATTATAGATGGAAACGTGGACATTCATTCGTTGGACATACCCGTAAATGCTGTTGCAACAGCTCTAAAAGATTTCTTTTCAAAGAGGCTACCACCGTTGATTGACAAAGAGCGTATGAGCGAACTCGAGGATATCTCGGGCAAGTTACCATAATTGCCATGAAAATTATCAATCTCATTTTCTGATTGTTTGAAGTCAACGTAATTTTTTTTTGTGCAGGTGCTCGAGGTATTAGCAAGCCTATGTCCGCCACCTGCATGAATATGGAAGGTAAATATTATCACATAAATTTAATAAAGAGTATTAATTAATTCTTATAAAGCGTATCTGTCTCGTGTAAAATGAAAATGTATGATTCTGTCATAGATCGAAGCTGCAGACTATTGGCACTACGTTTAATGCTCAACAAGTTGAATCCAGTGAACTTTGATGTACTTAAATTTATCTTTCATCATTTTGTAAAGTAAGTTACTATTATCATTACACATGGGAAAATTATACGATTGTCTGTCATTAATAACGACACGATTCTTCGTTTTTAGGGTGGCAGAAAATTGCAAGTTAAATAGTATGGACAGTAAAAATTTGGCGATCTGTTGGTGGCCTACTTTATTACCCATAGAATTTAACGATCTTGGTAGATTTGAAGCGATGAGACCATACTTAGAAGACGTTGTTCAAACGATGATTGATCAATATCCTTTCCTGTTTTGTGATGAGGAAGCTATCGTAATGGTGTAGTGAAAGACTACATGATCCTTTTTTAATCGTGCAACTAGAGCATGTACGAGAAACCGGAAATAACTACGCGTCTACGTGACGCGTGCTGTTTCCATAATGTTTAATCCATACGATCACTAATCACGATTGGTTTCGCTACGTTTGTATACCATAACTTTATCGTAGTGCGTTTGAACTACGATTAGGATAATTCACGCGACACAAAAAGACCGAACAAATTAATTTAAGTTTACGTATTTGTTCTACTGCGAGGTGTGACTGATGGAATGATAGATTAATGGTCCTAATGATGGCTGTTTTTTGCCAGGCTCGATAATAACGCGAATAATAAAAAGTCAATCCATGTGTCATAACAGTATGCATGTACCGTGTTGGATGTATTCAGAGCGATGTATTTATTAACATGTATTTAGATGTAAGTCTTGATATTTGATGATAGCGAATACTCGTAGTGAGCTCGATGTTGCTTTTTCATCTCTTTTATTTGGTTCATTTTCTCTTCTTTAATATTCTTACGTTTTCTATAGGTAAGAAGCCGTTTAACATATGCTACGTACGCGATACTGTGTGTGAGTGAAAGAGAGCGAAAGCGAGAGAATGAGAGAGAGGGAGGGAGCGAAAGGGAAGGAAGAATGAAAAGGAGAAATGGCGTAATCTCATGAAGAAAAACCAATATTCGTATTCTAAACCGTGTTGAAGACATTATCATGAAATCTAAGAGGTACGCAAATTTTCATTAATTCAGTCGCATTTTTCTATATAGCAACGATATCAAAACAAAATTTGGGCTATCTCCGCAATTAATCTCATTTCTTAAAAGAATTTTTAATTTGCATCCGACCGATGTGAAGAATCTCTTTCTGGAATAAGTATTTCAGAATACTCATTTTGATCTGATAGAGCCGTTTAAGCTCGTTGGTGATACAACCCGTAATATATCCATTCCGTCTGAATGAAAAACAGAAAACGAAAAAGAAAGAAAAAAAAAAAAAAAGAAAGGGTAAGGAAAACGAAAAGCGTTACGCGTACTCGTGAATTTTTTTTTCGAGGCGTACAGCGTATAGGGATCTTTGTCAGGATGATTTTAAGAATATCGATACGGTTCTAATTATTAAGGTAATCTCTAAAGAAAATTTCCGGGTCCATAATCGATCACGGAAATACCTAAATACTAAAAACAATATTTAGAATTTAACAGACATTTTTTCAAGTTTCATAATGCGAACGTGTACATAAGATTATACGATTGTAAGCTACGAAAAGTTTATTGTTGGTCGAGTATCGCGAAGACCTACTATCCATACTTTCGAGATCATTCAGTGGTCGGCGTAACGTTCACAGAAATCGCTTATACATATATATTTTTTGTTTCTTTTCATTTACTTCGCGCCCGCGCGATGCATGTTGCATTTGAAAATAAGGGAATAATAGACGAAGGTCCGTGTTCTTAATCGCGTATCGTATTTTGTGCATCCGCTTTCGTCTGTATTTATAAAAAGGAAAGGGGTAATTTATGAACGTTTATTTTAATTCCTCGAACAGCATTAGAATACTACGTGTCACAGAATATGTAACCGATCGTCAGAGTGTTACATCATTTTGCTCTTGTACCTGCTGCGTTATCCCAAAATATAACTTGTTTCTAGTGAAAGGAATAGAAAAGCCGTTCACGGTTATTGTGCATAATAACTTTAATGCGTTCCCGAGGATAATAGCTCTGATGATTGTTGTTACTGTTCTAAGGATGAATTGAAATTCGATAATACGACCCATCAACAGATCAAACGACTGAGCCATTAGAACTGTGATGTAGTTACTTGTTTTAATAATGTATAATAGTAACTATCGAAAGGCAAAGAAGAATTGTTCCATGACGCTTAGCGCAACAGCAGCGGTCTTTGTTAAAATGAACCTATTGTTTCACGATCAGCGTGTGTTAGCATCGATTGATTTTCAGCGTGCAGAAACTCTTCGTCTATTAAATGCGGAATGTGGTCCGATTCGAAAACCGTTCGAATAGCGACGAAAAATCACAATGTAGGTGTGCCATACTGTATGTAGATGTCACGATTGTAATGTAACCGTGTATCTTTTTGGGCGAACGAGCAAACGTTCCGAGTCGTGTAAGGATCGTCGGTCAGGCAAGGAAAAAAAGAAAGGGGGAAAAAAGAAATAGGATCAAGAAGATGAATCGATAACCGATCAGTCGTGGAGCTGCACTGTGAGCAAGTTCGTTTGAATTCTAATTTTATTCGTTAATCCGAAAAAAAAGAAAAAAAAAAACATAACGAGAAACATTCCCGCGAGTAACGTCGGTGTTACTTCCGGTTTTGTCGAGCACGAATACGACGAGGTTGACGGTTCTTCGGCGTCGAACATGTTGCGTGCAAACTGATAAGAAGAAAAAGAAGAAAAAGAAGAAAAAGGGAAAAAAAGGAAAACAATGAGAACAATCATTTCGAATCGATTTGTTCGATCTCGACCGGTTCGTGCTCGATAAATTTTGCACTGTCGTATTTATAAGGAAATCGTTTGTAACGATATCTCGATGATCTAACGAGCGTCGCGATCGCGCTTGGCGGCGAACAACGGATCGTACATTCCCGTATTAGTCGTAAAAATGAAACAAACAAAACAGAATTTTATACATTCGTACGTACATAATTGTATAATGTTATTAATAGGAACAGAGACGTCGATGTTACGTGTGAGATCTGAGATTACGGATCAAATGCTGTCTGAAATAATAATGACATGATTTCTGTCATTGTCGCTGAACTCAAATGGCTAAGTTCTTGAAACAACCTTATTCGATACACACCTTTAACATATTGGTTCACTGATATCCTTGATCGTTTGTTCGCATTATGTTCTCGTGTTTTACGTTGCCAATTCCTCGAGCACGCTTCTTTCTTCGCGTGGCTGTTGCAGAAAAATCTTGACCGCTTTTCAGTGTCGTTGCTCTTCTAATTTTGTTTCTTTTTTATTGTTACTACCAAGTTTCCGAAAAAAATTTACCGAGGAAGTGATAACTTTTGTTGACTTCAAGCAGAGCGTAGAAATATTGTTTTGCTCCCTTTGGATGTTGACAGTGTATTTGATTAATGCCGTATGCTTCGGCCCGATAATCAAATCGACTTACAAAAGGAAACGAGAGAAAAAGAATGGAATATGTAGTTAGAAATACTCTGTACGAATTATTCGAGATCGCGGAATGTAATAGTTAACGAAGAGCGCGAAAGATTTCTCTGTCGCGAATATTTCCTCGACACGTATTCATCGATCGTCTTGCCTCGCGAAGCCTTAAGGTTCATTTTTTCTACGATATGTCTCTGTTAGCAATTCGCTTGTATTTTTTCTTCACTGCTAGTGGCGATTTTTGCACGCACGGTACATATATAATATTCGCATCTTCTTGGTCGATTGTTGTCGTTTAATCAATTAAGCCCCGCGCTTTTTAATTGATTAAAAAGAACAACTTTGGCCTTACATGGTCTTATACTTTTTATTAGGCAATTTCTTTCCTTCTCGCGCTTTCGAATCGACCTATCTCGGAGGTTCTATGACGACGAAGAAGAAAAGCTGAAGTTTTGCCACATTTAATTGTTAATTTCCGATCATACACCGTCGGAAGCTTCATGGATTTTACTCTGTCTTTCCGAGTGTCGCTCTAAATGACAGCATCCGTGAATTCTGTGTATTTCAAGAGCATCAAGGTTTCACAAATTTAGGAACACTAAATTTACATTAGAAATTTGGAAGTCTGTGCTCATCTGTCGTGCACGTATCCGTGGATTTTCATTTCGCCAAAGCCTGGCATACGAGACAGTTTACGTTTATGTTTCTTCCCTGTTGTTTGATCGTTTTCTTCGACTCCACTTTCTTTTTGTGTCTCGAAGAATCGCCGATGCGTGTAAATTGACAATTCCCATAAATAGATTTTGAAAGAGAAAGAAAAATAGCATCAGTATACTTATGATTATTCAGAGAAATGCCTGTTTCTAAATCGTCGTCATTTATACCTGTAACGATTTCTGTAAATAATGCGTATACATATATAAATATATAAAGACAGATACAAAATATATATATATATATATATATCTTATATATATATATATGGAAAGATATAAATATATTAAAGATAATGAGAGCATGTAAATGAATGCACTTCGTCCTTGTTGTATCGATATCGATATCAGACATTGTACATGAACAAAGGAACTATTCACCATTAAAAGTTCCCTCAAGGAATTTACGCTTTACTCGTTCGAGCGATAAACGTTTATCATTCCAGCGGTATCCCTTAAGAATTATTTTCTATGAGATTGCATCGAGAACTTTCCACTGTGGTGTCACGGTCGGCAATTTTTTAAATATACTTTGCTACTTTCAACGATTACCATTTTCGTTTAACGTAAGAAACAAGAAATGTTAAATACAGGCAAGAACAGTGGAAACACGAATGATTCTCGATTACTTAATTCGCAATCAGTCCTATGATGCCTAGACTAGCTTTAAGTAATAATAGCACGATAGTAGAGGCATAGAGTAATATAACAAATATTTAACATAAGTGTTTACAATTTTTGTACTGGCGCTGTACTATATTGGCAGTTCTCGAATAAAGTGTCCACTTAAATGTTGTGCATACAAATAACCACTTGTAAAGAAACGCGTGCGTCATTGTACAAGGTATCAAATAAATAATAAATTTGCATGCCTAATAATTATGCGTTATGTAGTATGGTGCAAGTTGGAATAGAGTGGAAGAATATTTTGTCGGAAAATTTCAGTTTGATGTATTCGAATTATGGAAAATTTCTGGCAATACGATTATACGATAATTTATTCTTTCAAATATATCACAAATATCCATAATAAAAATATAAACGAGAAGAGAATAATTCTATATTGACCAAAATTTTTAATAGTAGGATGAAACGTATTTTTTTTATTATTTTACGTATTCTTTCTAAGTTCGTATAGCTCAAAGATGCGTTACAGAAATCTGCAACTTGCACCGTTCTGTCCTCCACAGCTTTTCGGTCTGTAAGAAACGTAGGTATCTCGAGATGATGCCAACGTGTATTTCTGTATCTCGACACAGGTATTTGAAGCACGAAATTGCAACTATCTTGTACATATTTTCTAAAGGGTTTATTAGAGCGCTCTACCTCTTTACACGCGCGTTTATCAACAAACGAGATAATATTATTTGCGAACACGACACACCCAAGATTTAACTAATTTCACGTTCAATTTGCATGAAATAATTCATTAGAAACGCGCCAAGGGAAAACAATCGAATTAACCGTGGGACACGTCAAGCATAACTGTGGAGTTTAAATGGTAAACGATGAAAGAAGTGAAATAAAGAAAGAAAAAAAATTTTCCTCAGTGGAAAGATATTTGAATTCCATTGCTTTTGATCTGCATTGAAAATTTTCATTTCTGCCACTCGCATCATTTACCATTTCGACCACCTAATTATGATTTCCGTTTGTACTCGAGTTTAATCCATTCGTCAACTTGCCGTCACGAGCGACAAGCTCGTCATTCTTCTTCTTGTGAAAGTCGCTTTGCAAAGGGCTGACGATGGAACGTTCCTCTTTCCTTGTATTCGTTGAAGCAACTAATTCAACGATACCCTGCCTCTCTTTACACGTTCTACGCTCACAAGAAAAATGGGAGGAAACCGTCGAATGCTGTTTCTGATTTTTTCTTTTTGTTCTGGCGCATTTCTAATACAGATCAGCATCGACTAACAGTACCGATTAACAGACCGAATAGCTTAAATCGTCGAGTTTAATAGGCACGCGGGTAGAACGGACATCGTTCCTGCACGTAAAATAGAAACATGTTACGCGTCAGCCTGATATATATCCGTAACCCTACGATATATCAGAGTGGATCTCCTATTTTTTTGTATTCTTTCACTTGACACTGGGCATCGATCACTTGGAGTTACTTGGAGCATCCGCGGCGAGTACCCCATGGAGATTAGATGCCGAATCATCGATACTATGCCCATTGATAAGACGCAGAAGATTTAATGGACGGCGAGCCGGTGGAAACGTGAAAATGTACCGGTGTTCAAGAAGTATTTCAAGACGATTATCATGGTATACGTACGATTTCCGTGGTAGCCCTTTCTGGTTCGTTCGCCGTACGAATTGTTTGCCGGTGGACACGCAACGAGCATCTTGGAAAACCTTAATGAGATTTGGGACGAGCGAGTGGCAAAAACTTGGCAGTCGATGGAAGATACATTTGGGTAGAGCCACGAAGGCAAACGAGACTTTTGTGCATAAGCTGCTTCATTCACTTCTTGCGCCCACTAGTGCGGCTTATTTTCGACCTTTAGCAAATGGATGCGCTCCCGGGCCAAGGAAAACGTAAGAAAATCTCATCGCTTTGCGCTACAGACTATGAACGTTTTTGGTGCAACGACCCGAGAGATTATGCTCGCGAAAATTCGAGCCTCGCATAAAACATATAACGGGCCTTAAATTAGGAAATCAGCCCGTTGCAAATTGCCTTTCAGCCGGTTTCCCCGTCTTTTTTTCCCCGTCCCTCGATTCGCCGCGCTCCGTTGGGCAATCTATAACTCACTTTGGCCCTGTTCCGAGTTTAAAAGTGAAAAATGCCCGAATATCGTTGCGCCAAGAGGCTTCGCGTTTCCACAGTCGGGATTAATGCTCCCGTGCGAACTTTTTCTTCCTCACCTGTTCGTTCAATTTCTCACCTTTCTTCATTCGCTGTCTCATACCTTTCTTTCTCTTACCTTTCTCCAGATGACCGTGGGCGTTAGCGTGCCGGAAATCAAGGATAAACACCACCTTTCCTACCCCTCCACGAAGAGTGATTGCGACAATAAACCGAATCTCAGCATCTCGACGTTCCCAATTTTTACCGGTGAGTCGGCACCTTTTCTATTTGGTCCGGGACGAAATATCCTTTTCATTCTATTCGCCGGACGTCGTCTCATATCGCCTGTCCCCCCCATTCGTTGTCGTTACCGTCCTGCGGTATATCGTTTTAATGTTTCATTCGGTTGCCACTCGATTCCTCTTCCGCGTCAACTTTTTCCGTGGTTCCATCGAGAGACACCGCGAACACCACATTCGAAACGATTTGGTCATTCATCAGAACCAATGGTCCGCGTCAGATGCCGCGATTCGCTTTAAAAAGTCTCGGCCTGATCTTCGATAATTTTTAAAGGATAATTTTTAATCGAGTCTCGTGGGGGTGAGGATGGGGTGGTTGGTCGATATTATATGTATATACACGCGACCCCGACTTCATCTCCGATCCCGCTTCTTCACCCTCGTGCTTCGTTTTCGCGACGAAAACGATTTAAATCGTGAACAGCGCGTCGTAGATCGCCTTTTTCCCGGGGGGCATTTGCACGGCGAAAGGATAGGGACGGCGGAGGACGAAACTGCGAAGTGTCCCACGAAAACTGACACGTCGACGAGAGGATGACGATCGACGATTCAGAGTTCGTTTTTTTTTCCCTTCTTTCGCTGTCGTCGCATTCTTTTCTCCTTTCCGTCTGGTTTAAACGAAACACTCGACTAACAGAGGAGAGTGTTCCCTTACGATTGGCGTACCGATTTGGACCCATTGGAAACGAAACTTTTCCGACAATACAATGGGAGCTTAAAGTGTATGTGTTTGATTCACTACGCGACCCTATTCGCGTGCTCCCGTACTACGTTATATATCGGGTCGTTTTAAAAAATTTCGCAAATGCATCAGGGGGGCACAGTTGAAAATTTCGCCCAGCGTGCATCGTTTTCTCGCGGCTGAATAAATAATTAAACGGGGGTGAAAGGTTTGGAAGGCGGTCGGAAGCTGAAGAAAACGCGAGCTCGGGCGCACTCGAGCGTACGTTACACCCCGCGCTTGAGGGCGTACACTTTCGTTTCGAGGCTGGCACTCATTCGCACGTTCATTAGGGACGCAAATTTACCTGGCGGCGTGGCGTGCACCACTCGTTCCGTCTTGGGCCATCTGAAGTGGTTCAGGACGTTCAACGTCAGACCGCGCTCCATCTTCGACGCTCACAGGCATTTCCACGCGCCGCTCCCTTGCGTTCCAAATGTCTCAGGTTCGCCCAGCACATTTGCCACACAAATTTTCGTTCCGGTACTTCGTCCTTCTTTCCGCGGATTATTCGGTTCGACCAGTTTCTATCTTCCTCCTCCTCACTTTCGAGCACACCTTCGCCAGTAGGTCAACGGCGAATAAAGGCGGGCCGATTCTCTGAATATATTTACGACGAAATTAAGCACCATTTTGCCGCACAATAGCACCGTGCCCCGCCGCAATACGATACCCATTGAAATCATAGAAGCCTGTGCACGCCTCGGTCGGGATGAATGAAAATTCAAAGCGCGTTACAAGACCTGCCGGTCTAATCGTCGCAAATGCGCCTCGAGTATTTGCATATTCGGGCGAAGCCGGTTATCAGCCGGCCGTGTCTCGGCGCCCGCGAGATTATACACGGCGATCCGCGATTCCGCTGCGATTATTCTGTTCGTCGTCGGTGTAAGGGAATGACGATGGGCCGTTTCTGTCGCGTTTGATGATCCCCGGCAGAAACTTGTAACGGGGCAGCGCTGGTTACTCGGGGGATAACGATGTAACTTTTCCAGGACGATAAAACTCCAACGGGGGAGTGGTAGTAACGGTGACAAAAAGTTTGCTGCGAGGCGGATGCCGGGGGTAAGTTGGACAGAAGATTATGGGCCGGGAGCAACGATACCAGGGCGCGACAAAATAAGAAACGAGCTGGAATAAAAGGAGCGGAGAGCTCGGAGGGAGGACGACGGCGAGGGTGGTTGGCGGCCGAGCTGAAAGTCTGGAGCTCGAGGAGAAACGGAACAAACGGGGGCGCGCGATGGACCAGCGAGTTGCCGCAAGAAAAGAAGGGAGAAGAAAACGGGAAGAATGGGAGGACTCGAGCACGAGGATTCCAGACGGTTCCGCGCGGGACAGATAAGCTGCATTCTAACTACAGAAATCCAGGTAGACGCGCGTAACGTAATGAGGGGTGTACACGCGTACCGACGCGGACGTAAGACACGGCTTCTAAAAAGGACAGAGATCGAGCTGGACGAGCGTCGACTTTAATTCTCGCCCTGCCGCGCGCCAAGGGACAACGAGAGGGGCTAGTGGTCGGCGTAAAATCGCGAGAGGCGCAGGGGAGCAAATTAAGACCGCGGAATAATTGGACGTCGGTGAGGCGCGCGAACGAGGCATGACGCGCGAAGAACCCATAAACCTACATTTAAATTCAATCACGGGGGAGAAGCGACGAGGCGGAAGTGGCGAGAGAGCGAGAAGAACAGAAGAGGGCTGTAGGCTCGGCTGATTCGCTAGGCACGTCCCTTGACGCGGAGCCGGAGCACATATATACACGTGCATATACATAGGGCCAAAGAGAAACGGTGGAATGAAGCAAACAAATAAACGGATATCCAAGGGTCGTGGAGAAAGGGGGACGAAGGCAGGTGAGGCTGTCGGAGGAAGAAGGAGAGAGGGGACACGAGGAGGCCGAGAGACGAGGAGATGGGTAGGGATTGGAAGAGGCAGATGAAGCTGGCGAATGAGTACGGTGAGTGGAGAACGGAGTACAACGCGCGGGGCTGAAGGTGAGGGTGGCTAAAGGGGGTTGAAAGGGAGGCATATGACGTCATAGTTGAGGGTTGCCCGGGCAACGGGGAAGCGGTTCGCCGCCGCGTCAGGACACCGTCGTGCGTCGCCACCGCCGCCGCGACGTAAAAATCAATTTGGACCTTGGCTAGGTGACCGTTCGCTCGGCGCTGCGTCGCGGCTGCTCCGGCGGCTCGAGGCTCGAGGCTCGAGAGCAGCACGCTTGCCTTCCGGAGCTACCGGCACCTCGCCACCGAGCGGGCGAGTGAACGAGCGTGCTAGCGACCCAGCGACCGACCGATACCGCACCGCGAGCAGCAGCAGCAGCAGCTCAGTCGCGAGTCGCCAACCGAGCGGGTACGCCAGGCAGCGAGCGTGTCCACCGACGCGCAACACTTATTATACTCGTAGCACGCGACGGACAGACCGACCACTTTCTCTCGGCTAATATTTCACCGACGTTTATCTCGTTTACGCGTTCACGCGGACGACGTTCCACGAGGGGGTGTGCGCGTCTCGGCACGCTGACGAGCATCGGCCCGGGTGGCAGCTACTCCGTTTCGTTCGCGGATCGTGTGAAGGGTGTCGCGAAGCCGATCCTAGTTTTGTGCGCGAACGATGCAAGACCGCGAGTAGCGAGAACACGGAAGCACATCGAGGGATCCGGGAGGACTTGCGTCGCGTGCGATCCATCGTAAACAGCGGAGGCAAGCTTCGGCCGGGTCGGCCCGGTTGAGAAAGAAAGGGTTGCTGGCGGAACCGGCTTACCGCTCTCCCATCCGACGAGGATCGCTGGGCGCCCGTTCGTCCTGGAAGCCGTGTCGATCGAGGATATCGTCGAACGTTTAGAGAAGATTCGCTCCAAGATTCGGTGTAAATAGCTCGTTTCAATAGGAAAAACGGAGAACGAGTGGCACTCTCGTGAACGGGACACCCTCGAGGCTTCGCCGGTGGTTGTTCGTGATCGAGCACTCGAGAGATGAACGAGCCGCGCGAAAAAGACAGATGGGTGGCGATAGCGTTGAAGTCGCGACGAAGATCCTGGGTGATCGAGCAGCCAGAGTAGCGGTTCTACGGTGAGGGTGACGGCTGTGCTCGAGTTCCTGGTGTCACGAGGAAGGTGCCAAGGTGTGACGCATGCGACGCGCCGTCTATCCCGAGAGCTGTGCGTCGTGGAAAACATCTGCGCGACCGGTGAAGCTTTTAACCCGTGTGCCTCCCCGCTCTTGGCTTATTACGTCGACGGAATCAGCGTGGTCCCCGCGTGCCCGAGCGATCGGCAACGGGCCTCGAGCGAGTAAAAGGAGCTTGCGCGTGCCGGGAACGATAGAGGCCGAATCAGCACGGCCGCGCACACTGTTCGCGGACCGCCTCGATGCTGGAGGATCGTTCGGGATCAGTTTTCGCGAGGCACCACTCAGAAACCGCGAAAACATTCGAACCTGTTGGGTCGCTGTAAGATTCGTTTCGCGATCGAACGTTCGTCGTCGAGAGTTTCATTTTGGTCTTCGATTCTTCTGGACGACGCGCACGAGTTTCCCCGGCGCCGGTGCAACGAAGAGAGTTCTCCGTGGTTGAAGGTGCAATTTTCGTCGTGGAGTTTCGTTCTCGTCCGGGAACAATGAGGAACGACGATCCAACGGACAGGAGTTAATTGACCAAGAAAGAGAGGAGTCTGTTCTTTGAAGCGTTTGCAAAGTGCTCGACGAACGGGTCTCGACGAACGACCACCGGTCAACGTAACAATGTTCCCCGGTACGAGATTGGTACGCGACAGCCGGTTTCGCGGGTGAATGGAAGCGGAAGAACTTCACTGTTTCGCGAGCTCGACAATGTAGCAGAATCGACACGACGGTGCTCGAGGATACTCTGAAGCAAGGGTTGAATCGAGGTTCTTAGTTCGACCCTGAAAACGGGAGGGGAAGAACAGGTGGGAAGATCTCGGTCTCGATACCGATCTCCGCGTCGCGGTTAGAGAAAAAAGGGCGGGGGTGAGAGGGAGAGAGAGAGAGGGAGGGCGAACGAGCGAGGGAAATAGTGCAGAGGAGAGGAAGAGGAAGAGAGAGATGCAGAATTGAGCACGGAAACGGTATCGATGATGGTGGAAGGCACGTTGCCAGGAGGCGATTGGCTGTCGTGGTGCTCGCGTTCGTCTGCTACGAGCTGATTTCCCGAATATCGCGAGTCAAGTGGCAAGTAAACAAAGCGATAAAAACGGAGGAATGCCGTGGTACGATGACGGACTTGGTGGTCGTGCTCGATCTTAGGATCGCGGTGCCGTTGTCGACGTCGTCGTCGTCGGCGTCGGCGTCGTCGTCGACACGTTGCTGGTGGGAACGTCGCCGGTGTTCCACGATCAGCTAATATACGAAACGCTCGAATGGCGACGGATCTCGAACGCGACCGGCTTCGTTAGAGATTGTCCGAGACATATCCTAGCGATCCAACCGAACGGAAGCTTCGAGGGGGTGGAGCGCGTTCTGTCCGTTCCGCCGGCTGTGTTCACGTGCGGGTGGAACGCTGCACGCTTCGGTCGGATTACTTGTACGGACTCATTGAGCAGCGAAGTCCGCGAGGAGGGATGTGAGCGGACGGGAAGCGGGTAGACGCGCGTACGCGAGACAAGTTGCAAGTACAAACGCGACGGAGGAAAGCTGCGAGCGGGGTGCACGTTACCGCGGAAGTAAATTCGTCGAAATACAATAGAGGGGCTTGAGGTGCGGACGCCCTTACCCGATAACGAGCAACGGTGCAGACAGAGACCCGCGAATAAAGTCGTTTCGATTTCGAAACTCGTCACAGTTGTTTAGTCGGTCGTGGACCATCGAGCGCATCGGATACAAACGAGACGGAAGAGGTACATCGGGCAGTGTACGGGGCAGAGGGGAAGGGGGAACAGGTGGGAAAGGGAGTACAGGGAAGGTGGAAAAATTGAGTTAAAGTGAGAGAAAAATATTCCACCTTCGAGCATGGCCTCGGTGGCAGCGTGGCTGCCGTTCGCCCGCGCGGCGGCCATCGGTTGGGTGCCGATCGCCACACATCCACTGCCACCGCCGCCGATCCCCAAGGATCGTCGCAAGGCCGACGACGAGAAGCTGCTGATAAACGTCAGCGGTCGTCGCTTCGAGACTTGGCGGAACACACTCGAGAAGTATCCGGACACTCTTCTCGGTTCGAACGAGCGCGAGTTCTTTTACGACGAGGAGAGCAAGGAGTACTTCTTCGACCGTGATCCCGACATCTTTCGTCACATATTGAACTATTATAGAACCGGCAAGCTTCATTACCCGAAGCACGAATGCCTGACGAGCTACGACGAAGAGCTGGCGTTCTTCGGTATACTGCCGGACGTGATCGGCGATTGCTGCTACGAGGATTACCGTGATCGCAAACGCGAGAACGCGGAACGTTTGATGGACGACAAGCTGAGCGAGAACGGGGACCAGACCCTTCAGCAGCTGCTGGACATCAGGCAAAAGATGTGGAGGGCCTTCGAAAATCCGCACATCTCGACGGCGGCGCTGGTATTTTATTATGTAACCGGTTTCTTCATCGCCGTGAGCGTGCTGGCGAACGTGGTCGAGACCGTGCCGTGCGGTAATCGCCCGGGACGCGCCGGCACGCTTTCATGCGGCGAGCGTTACAAGATTGTCTTCTTCTGCCTGGACACCGCGTGCGTAATGATATTCACCGCGGAATATTTGTTGAGGTTGTTCGCGGCACCGTCGCGTTGCAAGTTCGCGCGATCCGTCATGTCTATTATAGACGTGGTGGCCATCCTCCCGTATTACATCGGCCTCGGCCTCACCGACAACGACGACGTATCCGGTGCCTTCGTTACGTTGCGCGTCTTCCGTGTGTTCCGGATCTTCAAGTTCTCCAGGCACTCGCAGGGCCTCCGGATTCTCGGTTACACTTTGAAGTCCTGCGCCTCGGAGCTCGGTTTCCTCGTCTTCTCCTTGGCCATGGCCATCATCATATTCGCCACCGTGATGTTCTACGCGGAGAAGAACGTCGATGGAACGAACTTCACCTCGATCCCTGCTGCATTCTGGTACACCATCGTTACTATGACCACATTGGGGTGAGTTTTTATTCCATTCTTATTATTATTATTGTTGTTATTGTTATTGTTATTATTATTTCGCTGGTTACACCGTAGTCCAAATTTCAACTCAATCGACGCAGTTTTCTTCGCCCGTTAGAATTGACTTAATATTAAGTTTGCTAACGATCCTATTGCGACATCGTACATACTATCCCCCGTACTACCTCTCTTGTCTGAAACTTTGAAGACGCGAGTTTATGGGATTTATCGAGCCAGCCGGGGGTTGCCCGTAACGTGTCCAACGAAATACACATAGCTGGTGTATCTCCGTGAAAGTAATTGGCTTCGTGTAAACCGCCCGAAGCTGGAACAAGCAGCAGTCTCCAGTGATATTTTTAAACAGGGGACGTTGTCGACCTTTTTACCTCGAAGGGCTTGCTCGCTTCTCTATCTAAATATCTGTGGCAGAGCAGAAGCAGCGGCCCCCCGAAAGCCACGCTCACAATTTCTTTCGCGTCCCTCGTTCTTCGACCGTCCCTCTGTTCCCGTCGTAAACTCGCCTCTATCTTTCTCGGCGGTCGCGTAATTCAAGCGACCGATTCTGTCCACGAGTCTCGAACGTTTAATCAACAATCGAACTAACACGTCGCTTGCAGAAAGTTTCAGCAGCGAGTCTCAATAATGTTGTTACCGATTTCTTAGTACGATAGATACGAGGCGGTTAAAAAATGCAGCTCTCCCGGTTCTCGTGTTGCCTCCTTAATTTGTCTACACCCCTCGAACGAGTCTTCAGCGAAAGTGGTGGAAAAATTGCGGAACCGTCCGACCGAAAGTTTCCTCTCGCGCGGAACCGATCCATACAGTTGCCGTCGTAAATATGAATGCCCTCGGAGGATCGAGACCGATGCAAATTCTCGATACGGGTTCCAGGGAATTTCGTCGTACCCTGGCGAGCAGGGTATCGAAAATAATAACGAGGGGTCAGAGAAGCGGTGGAAAAATTCATTCGCTCCTCGTTTCCGGATGGAGATCGTGGTGCGCGCCTCGCCCCTTGCGTCCGCCACGCGAAATGAAATCTATGTCAGCGGTATTTTTGTTTCGTTTTTACACGGACAGCTGACAATCAGTGTAATCTTAGTCACGCGGTCGGTGGTCCGTGTTACGCGGCCGTGTCTCTATCCACAGCGTTAGCTAAATTCAAGTTTACCCCGTAGAACGAAACCAATCGTCCGCTCGTCACTCGTGCACCACGATTGCATTTTAAATTTAGGACCCGTGGAAAGGCTCGATGTGCACCGAACTGCGCCCTCGCTAGTCTACCCTTTCTTCTCGCCGACCGTTGGTTTCACTGACTAGACATTCTCAAGTCTTGCGTTGCGCAAAAACTGCGTTTTTCCTGTACGATGATCACGCCGAGAGCAGATGTAGTCTCGATGGCTTATAGACTTTTCAAGGTCTCGAAGCTAGGAATAGTCAAATGGTTTGGTAACGTCGCAGAAATTTTTATTCGAACAGAATCGTTCTGGGGTGGGATCTTAACCCTTTCTCTGACTGTTGAAATAACTGAAACCGGTGAAATACGTTAGACTTCTTCTTTGGCGATAATGCTCCTTCTCTTAAAAATAAATACGCGCTGAAAATGCGAAAAATATATTTTTCCTGCGCTATTTCCGAAGACATTTTAATAATAGATGGAGAAACGAATTTAGTGATACGACGTACAGACCGGCCATGGGGACTCCGTTTTTCCCGTACGTCGCACACAGAGATTGGATTAAGGGGGCAACGTTGGTTGATTGCGTAGTTTTTCAGATAGGCTAGCGGAGAAATATATGGACTTCGTTAAAAGACAATGACGGTCTATTATCGTATGGTTTGGAACGCGGATATTCGGACGAATGCATTTTGTCGACCGAATTATAATAGACGGCGTTCCCGTATTTTCGTCATTAATTGTTGCGATTTAGATTGCCTCTCTGTCATCACTGCCTTTTTCATTACACCTCCCCCTCTCTCTCTCTCTCGTATTTGTATTCTCGCGCGAGCATCAGTGCGCAGCCTTTGATAATTTTAATCGCGCCCCGTTAAATTGTTTCGCCCGTCCAAATATAGCATCCTGGCTGACGTGAATTTATCAGAACTCAGGTGTGAAGCGGTAGTCGGCTCGTTATTCTCACAGCGCCGGTGGTATTTCAGTGGATTCTACGTGTCGATCACGGAACCGTCGTCTTATTCGTTTCGGTTTTTTGCATTTTACTTCGAACCTCATTAACGCCGCGAGCAACAGGAATTCTATGGATTTCGCTTGGAATTAAGAACAACGTCTCGGCAAACATTCCGTTTCGATTTTACGCCCGACTCAAATCGTGCGAAGATCGAATAAAATGTTATAATTGTGTAGGTTTTCGCTCCCAGTTCTATTTCCTAAATATACATGTATACGTGTTCTCCGTTTGTTATCGAGGCGGTCGCGAGAAGTTCGACTTCGAAAGCTTCGCTGTCGTTTGTTACGCTTCGTTTATCCTTTCGACGTATTTTTCGATGAAACGCGACTGCAAAAATTACAGGAGTTTCGCGTGGAAAAAATACAATGCTCTGCTGTTCGTGTAAATATTTCTGGGTCGAAATAAACCGTTGCGTTCTTCTTTGGAACGTGCAACTTTTTTCTTTCGCAGGAAAAAATCCGACAACGGTAAAAAACATATGAGTAAGAAGAAAGAAATTGTACTGATTACGACGGCAATGATATTGATATGCACATGTCCAAATACGATTGTCAGAATTAACGAATGCTACATCGCGTAAATAAAAACTACCCTAAAATAGACTTAAACGAGGGTGTTGAAAATCGGCGTTTATACACGACGGACTGTTAGGGAAATTTGCGTTTATTTGCACCCTAATAACATCGCCACTTTTTTCCCTGTGTCAGCAACTACCTTTCAGCTTGCGTGTCCAGGCTAGTCCAGGTCGGTTCCTTCAAACTTTAACGAGAAGGATCAACAGGTGCCTCGAGGATTTCTCTAGCAGCCTTCTAACGCGATACTTTTCGAATCTACTCGAAAGCCGGGCAAACAGTCGTCGCCCTGAAATTTCTACGACGATTATTCTCCTTTCCAATCGACCATTCTTCCACTCTAACCAATCCCAGGCAAATACAGCCAAGGATACGGATCAATTTTTCCTTCTGCATTACGTTCACCGCACGTCGAGATATTAAATAAAAAAAGACCGTCGATGGGGGACGAAAATATTTGCCCGTGGTTCTCGTAAATTTCCATCTTCGATATTAATATGCGTTCCCCGTGGTGCGTAGTTTGGCACTTTCGCGGTTCTACGATACGTCCGGCATCGGATTTTAAAGCTGGCTCAATACATTCATGGATAATACGTTCGTTAAATTTTACACGTCGCCATTTACAAAGTTCCCTTTCTGTTCTCGGCCGGAGAGAAAGTTCGGAAATTTAATCATTTATATAATAGTATCCATCATTTTTCCTGGTACCTTTGTGGTACACTGCGTTTGTTCTTTATTGTCTTAAGGCGGCTATCAAATCTGCTTTCATATATTTCCCTCTTCTCTCCAGAGAAGTCGATAACAAGACGCCTGCAGTTTTGTCAGAGGGAAAATATGATAAAATGAAACAGCGCGTTGCAAAGGTCCCTTATTCGCCGTGGCTCCTCAATTTTATTTTCCTTTTCAAATCGTCCGAATTTCTTTTAAACCGGCGGGCTGGCAGTTTTCGTTATAAAAGTTGCATCTTTTTCACAGCACAGATCGGATCCGAGATTGTGAGCCGTTGGTAAATTGGCACAAGGATCTTTTTGCAGGAATCGATGGTACGAATGTAACGCCACTGCAGTGGTTGCAACGGAATTATTGTTTCCAAAGGAAGATATTTGTTCGCCGATCCTACGAGTCGTTTAGCATCAAACTTGCGTATAAAACGTCGGGCCTTCGAAACAGATTGGTTTACGATGCGCTCCATATTCGGGCTTTCGCGAGGAAGTTTCGAAATTCGTGTATCATCGTATCGGAAACTTCGTGGCAACGAAATTGGACCGAATAGATGTGTTTCGTGGGATCAAGCTATGCCGCAGTTCTTTCTAGGCAAAAATATCATACAGGAGTTACAACTTTGTCCAACATATCGGGCCGGATCGCATGAATTCTTTGCGGAATATGATTTTCCTTCGTCATACAATCGTAGAGCTCTCGAATGTTATTCGTTTCGCGAATAAAATATCCGGCCTCGTGATATCGGTCCAAGTGTTTCATTAAGTTCGTTCGAGTTCTGTGGCAGACAATTATCGAGGCTCATTCTTTGTTACACTGACGAGGCATGGCAAGTTGAATTCGATTGGATTATAATAAACTGGGTTGAGCGTCGAATCTCCAGCTTCGATACAAATTTTTCAAACAGTTGCGACGGCACTTGGCGAGCTATGTTTTCGAAATAATGTACATTCGCGTTGTCGACCGTGGTCCACTCGTTCCAAAATTACGCTGCCACGAGATTTTCCCTGTTACTTCCTCCCCATAACCCGCCTCGGAGGATTTATCGCGCTTTTCCCCGCAACTCGGAGAGACAGGCAGACAGCCGTGGTTCGGATCGAAAGCGTGAGAAGGTTCACGATATAAACAGAGGGAGAGAGTGACATGGACGAGGAAAAACTACATTTTAGAGCGGCAATTCCCGTAGGGAGCGGGGGATGAAAATGTCAATGATACGACCGATAAAGAACAGCTGATTCCTCGTTAAATTTGCGATAAACAATCGGATTAAACGAGCCAGCGGGGATAAATGGGGTAACGAGCTTTCGCGGAGAAGAGAGAGAGGGAGAGAGAGAGAGAAGAAGAAAAACGAGACAAATCTATCGACATGCTGATCTTTTATAAACACCCATTACTCGGACAGTTATCCACCGGACAATTAATTCCTCCCGTTGGGATATCTTCCCTGGAACAGACAATCGCGAATATCGGGAACGATTTGCTCGCCTCGTTGTCGCAATCGATTCCACGTCCCCATGAAACGCGAGCAAACTTTGTTTTTGAGCGAGGTAAGACGTAGCTCGTGTTTCATCCCCTATTTGTCGTCAGGGGTAAGCTATAACCCCTTTATTTAAGAAGCTCGCGTAGTGGATCGGGGAAAAGGAAGGACGATGAGTCCGTAGGTGGCTGATAGAGCAAGATAGGCGGAAGTCGTTCAGCTTCGAAAAGATTCTGTAGGCCCGATGGCGAGTAATCGATGCCAGCACGTAGCGCGGATTTTCGGAGTGGATTTCCGACCGCAAATCGAATATTCATCTCTACGCCCTTGGATAATAGAGGCAGGGAACCCAGGTTCAGAAGTATTCGAGGCTCGTCAACATGTCTCGATCGAGATTGAAGGGAAATTCTGATCGACGCGCAATACAACCATACAACCAGGGTGGGTCGCAATATTGGATCAACGCAAATTTATAAAAATTCCGTCGAAACCGGCTGACTCGGAATTGTTCGAATTGTTTGTTCGGGGCAGTTCGGGCGACGCAGCTTGTTTAATTAGGATTGCAGTTGAAAATGATTGTAATGCCTATCGGCCTGGCGACTGCTTTTCTTTTTTTTCTTTTTACGTCGACGATTCGAAGCAGTCATGCGTTCTCCCCTTTACCTATCGACGAATGAGATCGAACGCGACGAACAGAGACGAGAACGCTAAGGCGACGATAATGAACGGCTAAGAGGACAGAGAAGCAAAAGAGGATACGAATAACGAAAGCCGATGAACGCTCGGCAAACACTTCTCGGTTGCGGAGTTCGATTGGCAGCCGGCCAAAATAACCTCGTATACGTACACGGAACACATTTCCCTCAGGTGTGGTCCCATAAAACCGAGCTGCCTGGCCCCCCTTTCAATCTTTAGACACGCGTATTGTGCGCGGTTAAATCGGATTAACGCGAGGAAAATGATTGCTCGCATCGTTTCCACGTCTCTATTTCCGTCAAGGATGTTCGCGACACAAGTTCGCGTATCGCACGTGGTTCGTTTCTTGTGGGCCAATAAAGCGTCGAGGAATTAAGGGTCATTGAAAATTTTCAGAAGGTGACGGAAACACGGTGTGTTGCGCAGCAGAGATAGGGACGAAACAGTCGCGATAAAAATTGTTATCCCGCTCGCGATGAATATGGTTGCCGTTTAATTTAGAGATTGTGCCGGGGGGGGGGGGGATGGGCAGCATCAAATTTTTATGCATATTTTCTTTGGAGAACGTGCCCGGTACTGGAAGATTTTCATCGAGATATCGTCTCTAAAGATTGTTTTATGCAAATTATTGTAAAATGGAGATAGTAAGGGAGAATGGGGAGGGTAATAAAATTGGACCAATACAGTTATTCTGAACGTAGCATGTAGGATAACAGTTTCATGTAGGTAGAGTATATAGACGGGGTTATAGAATTGTTAGAGTTTAGTAGCGAAATGGTGGAAGGTAGAACGGTTTTCTGACTTTCCCTGGAATAATTCGAATCGGACTTTTCCGGGGATTAAAAAATATTTTCATTTTAAATTAACATTAGCCCCTAAATTCATTCGGGAGTTCATTCGTTCAGCGCTGAACATTTTTCTACGAAGAATTAATAAACGTGTCGAATTTTGTCCGGTCTAGATGCGATCGTAAATCTTCATAAATCAGCAGTATTAGGTGCGATTTTTCATCCGGTCGCAATGTTCTGAATACGATAAGGATAAATTCCAGGAAAATATAATCAATGCGATAAGACAAGCATGAAAATTCAATGGGAGAAAATGGCTTCTATCGTAAATGAGTAGGAAAAATACTAAGGGGCGAATAACTCCGACGGTATTAGTAGGGAAATTCTGAGGGAAAACAATGGAACATCAGCTGCCAATTTAGATTAAACAGTAGCGGAAAGACACGGTCGAGCAACTTTCAATTAATCACGATAAGCCGTAGCAGGCAACCCTAATGATCCTTCAAGTATAGGGGTTTCTGTGTCCGTCGAAACGTCTCCCCCATAAGATCGTTTATGCGCCACGTAGTATAAAAATCAAATTAATCTTTCTGGTTGGGCGCGGTAGAAAAATGTGTAACCGAATTTGACAAAAAGAAATGGTACGATTCCCGAATTAGTACGTTCCCGAAAGTCAGTAAAAAAAAAAAAACGAAAGAAAGAATGAAAGAAAGAAAAATGTTCGCGTGTATTGTCACGGAATTAGAATGTACACTTTCTCCACCATCCTCGGTACAAATGTTTCTGGAAGCTGTTCGCCTTTTTATCATTCAATCAGCACTGAGAATAGTCGTGCAATTGTTCTTTTTGTCATTCCTCTGGTATGGCAACATTATTGCTACATAAGAACGCAACTATAGAAAATCCTCGGTCGTTAAATTTTATTTGCCGACTTGAAAAGCCTTCCACTGTATTTCATATCTGACGGAGTAAGTGCTATTACCGCAATACCAATAGAACGATCCCATTGTTACAATTTCCAATCTCCAGCTTTTATTTCCGTCTAAAAGAAAGAAAAAAAAAAAAAATAGGGGAGAAGAGACAAAATTGAAACGAAAGGTCGGAATCGCCGTCGTTCCAGCTTCAGCGTGCTCGCCTCAACAAAAAAAAAAATTAAAGTTTCGGTCCACGCTGTCGAGCCAATTTGGGAATTTAAAGTGGGCCAACTAACAAATTCGCCCTGCTGTCTCGCACTTCTGTATGACTACCAGCAATATCGTCACACTTGCCTCGCTCATGTTTTCGTTCACGTAAACACGGGCAGAGTTCCCCTGTCACGTCCGATTATTCGTCGAGAAAAAACCCCTCTAGTTCCCGCAACACGCTAGTAATTCGGCGGCCGATGCGACGCTCTTCGTTACGGGTGATCATTAAAACTGCAAGCGACCACTGATAACGCGGATATTGCCGGGGTTACTTTCCATTTTCGACCATCCCCAACCCCTCTCCGTTTCTCTCTTCCACGTGCACCTTTTACCCTCACTTCTGACCCGCTGGACGTTCATGCGGATATCGAAGCAGCGTCGCTGCGGCCACCGCTTTCGCGGGGCGATAATGGAGATTACCCGTGCCAACGCAGCCTCAAGCCCGAAGAAGATATTACGCGCGGTCCCGTGGACTCGCGATCCTCCGATAGGAATTTCGAACGATCCGTTTGGCCGCGCGGGTGCGACGTAGAGCGCCGCTCCACGTACCTTTCTCACTACCCGTTACGACGTTCTTTCTCGAAGGGGTGGGTAATTAGATTTGTCCGGCACCGACGTGACGCGTTTTCCAGATACGTTTCGACGCTGCTCGTGATCGTTTACGACGTCGATGGTGGTCGAGATTTCGCCACGTTTCATGAAAACACTGATCCACCGTGCAATTGCGACGGGAGATCGCAAGGTCATTACAGATTAACAGGCGCACACATACATAGAGAGAGAGAGAGAGAGAGAGAGAGAGAGCGAGAGAGAGAGCGAGTGAATGAGGTAGGAGATAAAATTATTCGTACGCGCTCGTACGAATAACCCACGTTTTTCCGAAAACACCCGTTCATTGGCGGTTGTAGAGTAACGCGGGATTCGATCGGCCAGGGTTATTCGTTGTTACCTCGCAATTAATTCGTGATCTCCATTTATATCGGATTACGCGAGTAATGCCGGGGGAACGCGTATCAGAGGTCGCGATTAGCTGGATAAATTTCGAATTTTCGATCCCGGGGGCTGAACCGAGAGGCCGGAACCGAAAATGCGTCACGGGGCTGGGAACATCGGTGGTACGGTCGCACGTTCGCGTAGGCTCGTCGGGTCTGCAGAATCGTGTAACCAACGAGCCAACGAGGACGTAACAGCGCGAGAGATAACATCGACAGAGGGTAATTTGTGCAACGGCCTCATTAAACCTGCCCCCCCCCACCGTTTGTTCCTTTCAGTGGGCAGTCCTTTTTTATGCTCGGCAATGTTGCCTTTGCTTGAATATTCTTTTCTCGAAAGGGTTTCGGGTTGCCCCGTTTTTTTTTTCTTTTTTTTCACCGTGAATAACCGCTTCTTCTTTCATTTTTCGGCAAAATAACGAGACGAGCTCTCCCCCCGCCATTACACAGTGTTTCAATGCAATTTTCTGTACCATCGAACGGCCTCGATCATAACGAATCCGGGAACATTTGAATATTTTTCTGTACGCATATGCAAATATACGATTCGGCGATGTTCATTCTTTGACGCGACACGAAATTGGTTTACCCGCGAATGTCGAACGAATCGTGTCACGGTTCTACTTATTCTATTTGGAGAAAGAAGTTCCTTTTCAGGGCCGAGGCATAGAGCGTCGCCGTCCCCCTTCCGCTTCTCTCCGATTCGACTTGCTGAACAATTTTTAATGGGCTTCCGTGTCGACGCTGCCTCCGGGGATTCTCGTCCGAATAAAGAACTGCATAATAGTATTACGTTGTTGTCACACGTTTTAATTAGAATAATTGACCAGGCTCGGTTGATGCGCGCCCCTTGGCTAGGCAACTTTTTTTTCAGCAGCGTTTCGAGGATATTTCGCATCTCGCCGTGCATTCGAATTTGAACGGCGTTGCATTAATCCTGGCATTAGGCCTTGAATGGGCGAAACGTCAGACGCGAGCTTCCCTGGATGTATTAAAAAAAAAAAAAAAAAAAAAAAGAGAGAAGAAAGTAGTTCGTTATGATAAGTTGCGCCTCCGTGAGTTCTAATGGACGGCACGATGAGAGGAGATAAAAAATTGTTTGGATAAAAGGGGGTGGATCACAATGCAGCGTTATTACGATTGTTCCGTGTAGAATTAAAATAATTGAGGATCCCCGGAAATGGAAGTGGCAGCTCGAATGCTCTCCGCGATATTTCTATCTAATGCGTCCGACTCCTTCAGTATCAGAATCGTTCGAGTCGTTAGCGCGAAAGGTGGTCTTCTTGTTTTCTTGATACATCGAACGACCATAGTTCGAACAGTATATCGTTCTTTCTTCTCGTCCCGACAATTAACAGAGCGTTCGTCCCGCGCGAATCGTTTCGACCGTTCCCCCTTGTATAACCGACACTTATTACACTTCTCCCCGTTTCTGAAATGCATGCGTCAAAGCGACTGTCGATAACGATACAATATTGGCGCAATTATTTCACGATTTAAAGCCGGCATTAACGTTTTATTATAATTATTCCGCGGCGCGACGCCGACGTCGCGAGTTTATAATGGAGCTCTCATTGGCCATCGATTTCCTGTCGTTCCGCGCGGTGGAACTTCGTAGCCAGGCTTCTTTCTGGGGGGAGGAAAAAAAAAAACGATAAAAATACTCGTCTGCCACCCCACGGGACGCTCGAGCGTCGTTCACCACAGTTTCTCCAACGCCGTTCTGGATAGCGAGATAACAAGCCCGTGAATACGTTCCGCTGTTTCCTGCCTACTTTTTCATTAAACATTCTCGGGACTGATTCCGTCGGCTATAAATGGAACGAACGCGTTTAAAGTCGTTGCCCGATAACGTCGGGTCGTTAACGAAATTAATACGACGCGGTGCCGGTCGTTCTTTAATATCGCAGCGGAAATTACGGGTGCGGGGGCGATCTTGAAACGATCTATTATCCGGGGCTTAATCAGTCCTGCGCTTCGATCGCAAATACGAGCCGTCGACTAATCGATGCAACAGGCGGCTATGGTCTCCAATAAAATGCTAATGCGGCCCACGTTCGGCCCATATTGCGGCTGGCGATTTTTATTTAAATTAAATTCGTGCGTGTGATAGCGCCTTTTTTGGGGGATCTTTATCAAAACGAAACGAAACGAATCGCCTGCATAGGAGAGATTTATACCGAATACAGCGGAGAAAATACAATTCATGGCGTGCACAGTCGTTCGGTTGATTCACATTTCGATTCTTTCAATTTATTCCTCTTTGTCCTATCGAGAATCCGGTTACGCAAAATACACCGCTACTTCGATTCTCGATACCTGGTTCGTTGCGATCGCAGCGACGGCATAAAGGGTTTGGGGCGTCGGTTTGTTGAACATCGCGGCGACGTTCTTTCCCGTAATTGCTTTCCACCTGAAAATTTCGTTCCGGCCTCGCCGGTTGAAAAGCAGAGCCGAACGAGAGGAATATATCCGTAATCCGGGTCGACGAGAGGCAACCGAGTGGATTTCGTTCCGTTTCGTTCGCCGTCCTACCGAGTCCTCGGAGTTGATTCGCGTCCGCGTTTGATCCTTAATTAAAACCTTCTCAAAGGATCAGTTTCGTTTGAGTTTTCTACGCGGCGCTGTCCGCGAGAACGCGCAACCGAAGGTGACGAATTCGTCTCCCCTCGTGACGGGCGCGATCTGTGCCCCAGCTCGATCATAGAATCCGTCGAATCTACGACGGTGGGTTGCCGCGAGGAAGCGTCGAAGTTTCACGCGTCCGTGTAAATCGGCGCGGAATCGTCGAATAATCGGTCCGGAGGCCGATTGGAAAACGGTTTAATTGGAAAGTTCAACGACGCGTGCCCAATCCTCAGACGTAGCCGACGTTGCACCGCGCGACTATTTTTAAATATTTCCCAGCGCTAACTCTCGCGCCGAGCGGTGTTTACGATCCGTTTTTACGGGCATGCAAATTCACGGGCGTAAAACGCAAACCCCGAACGTTAATACCATGCAAATGTTCGGCTGCAGGCGGACCAGTTGCTTAATTCCCTTCCGCGTCACCATCGGTGACGGCCGCTCGTATGGTTTTTCACTTTGGCTTTTACGGCCGCATTCGTTCACGCTGCGAATAGATTCTGCGGGACGGATCTTTCGAAACGCAAGGTCCGCGAGATTTCCCCTATCCGTCTCTACCTATCCAATCTCGTCGTTCGTACCTCGTGCTTCACTCCCCGAGCTCACCGTTCCGCCGTTTCTTCCACCCTTGCCGCGGTTTGTATTTTTCTTTCTTCTCAATTTTTTTTCTTCGTTGCGCACGTCGAAGCGTCTTGCGTAAAATATCTGTCGTATTTCCGCCAACGGCTAGGGCGGATGTATCTCGACGAGAAGATGCGTGATTTATTCGGTTCGACCCCACGGCCATCCGGGACACGCCCTTCGGCTTACTTATTTAACCCGCTAAGGTCACGCTAAGGTCTTTCGAAGGAAAGTTCGTTCGCGTGTCGAAGATGGCTCTCCTTCGCTCGCTGGAACGATCGTTTCCCTCTGTTATGACTCCGCTAAATGTTGAGGAAGGAAACGTCGGAATTGTCTCGTTTGAGGTGCTAACCAAAGTACTAATCGTTGGCTCTGAAGGATGATTTTGAACGATCGTCGAAGAAGAAGGTCGTGGTTTTCATTCGGTGCACCCTGTTGCTCTAGAACTGTTTCACGAAGGTAAAAGAGTTCTTTTACTTTTGAGAAATTATCCCTGGGCGTATTATTTCATCCTTTCTTTTCATATTGCGCAATGAAATTGCAGGCATATTTTTTATTCTATGTATTTAAATAATTGCAATTTTTATTCTATGCATTTAAATGCCTACTAGGAACGTCTTTTCTTTGGCGAGAAATTTAAATACGAAACCTATGAAAGGAGAGTCGATCTTTTCCTCTCCTCTGTTCGAGGGTGGGACGCTTTCTTTTTTTGAAAAACGATTCGATTATCTGTAGTCGTCTGTGACCACAGGGCTATTAGTTTCTGTCGGACCGCGACGTTAACAAGATACGATTTGTAATTCATGAGGCAGCATGCAAAAAGGAGGGCGTTCGAGTGAGAGAAGGAGCCGGTCCATTGTCGAGATCCATCGAATTCATTAACTACCCCAAGATTTATTCTTCCCCTATTTAGATTTCGTAGAAACACAGCCAATCCCGTAGACGAACTCTTTCATTTCGCCTAATAAAAATAGAATGTTTCGCCCCTATCTAGCATTCAGCGTATTGCACGGAGCACAGCGGTATCACGCGGATGATCCTTTGTCTCGGGACTTTACGGTTGAAGTCGTAACCACGGGACAGTCTCTTTTCCCATCCCTAGGGCTTTTGTTTGCTCTAACAAACGGGGAAAGTTGCGAACTGAAACTCGCCAAGGAAATCCTCGATACCCGGTATCAAAATTAAATACAGATTGCCCCGTGGCACAGGATATCAAGTTCTTCTTTCTCGTTGTCTCTGGTTGCCTACGCGAACGGTATGCGCGGGAGAGAAACGAAAAACAAACAAACAAAAAATTCCAAAGGATTCTTCATCATGTTCAGGTTGGTCGAGTATCGTCTATTCGGTTGTTAAATCGAGAATGAAGCAGCAGTTTTTAGCTCCCAGAGGGACGATCCTTCTCTGGCTTGGTCGCCCTCTCTTTTCCGCGCTAACCCTGCTCACCCCCATAGGATCTTCCATGGCCTTCCGGCATCTATGTCTCTATCGATCTGCCTGGCCGGAGTTGTGCCACGAGGCCAGTTTGGGCGGGGCCAAATTGCGCGGAAAAAATATTAATAACAATATCGATCGTTCAATCCGCTGGCGGACATCGAAGGGGATGGATAAATCTCGACCTTGAGAACGGAAAAAAATTCTCGCGACGAGCATGGATATTCGTTTGACAGGAATTAAAGGGGGTATTTGTGTTTCTAACGTCATTTCATACGCCTGCCTTGGGAATATCTTTTCTAAATCGGAACACTCCTTTGTATCGGCCTTATTGCACACGTGGCTGCTAACATTTCAGCCGCATAATAAGTTTTTTTCATGTCGAAGTACACAAAATTGTGGCGGTTACGCGTATTTTAAGGTAGTCTTATAAAAGCATGTCACGATGGCTGACACGATACCGACCTTTCTACTGAACCGGAATTAAACACGAGGTGTCGTTTCCAACAGTAGAAAAATTGTTACAGCCAGGACTGGAATGGAGAAAAGATCTCACTGTTCAAAAGAATGGCGACGCTTTGAAGATCAATTTGATTTTTCCTTTTTTTTCTTTTAGAATGAACAAAATGGTGAAAAATTAAAATTGAATAAAACATTGATTGAAAATAGTACAGGCTGTAGCGACAGGACTGCTGAAGAACCTCTCCAAATTTTCAGTCAATCGGACAGCGAGATCTCGAGATATCGTGTCGGCCATGTCAAAAAGCATAGCTTCGAGAAAAGCTGATGCGCGGGACACATTAAGTGTCCGTGGCTCCGTTATTTTTTTCGAATTCCGGCATATCCTTCGACACAGATATTTTCGAAGATACGTACGTGAAGAAAATGCAAGCAAACGAAAAGTCGATTTTCTCAAAGTTCAAAACGCAAATACCCCCTTAACAAGCTCGTCCGACCGCCTCGGGTATGAAATTTCAACTGACGATGCTCGTTCGTGCGGCTATTATATTTCATTTGCTCTGGGAAAATATTGTACGTACCTGTGTCGCGGACAGGTAGTAATGATCCTCTCGTTGTTCACAGTCGAGAAGACAACAGCGATTCGAAGTGTAATCCGTTTCGAATGGATTGACGAAATTAACGTGAAACGTTGGTTTAGGTACATTTTTTACGATTAATTAGCAGGCCGAAACATGGCAGCGCGTGCAGTCGAATAGATGGACCGGCAGAAAGTTTTGGACGGGCTCGAAGTCGGCTCACTTTGTTAGGAATGACCCAGTTGCTTGCCAGCAGCATGGCTTTCTCGATTATGGCGGCAACTTAGTGCAAAGGGTTGGCTTGCTTCTGACAGAAATTCCCATCCACCTACGTGGTTGTTTCTCTTCACAGTAGAATCGTCCGCCGAACCTTTAACGGGTCCGCGGCGTTCTCAATCTCCCGAACAATTAATTCCGCATCGTTAAGCAACCCTTTTCGCAATTCCCCTCGTCGATACCCTCGCCAAGGAAGAAAAGTTCAATCAATTCGATCGTTCCGTCGCGTCTTCTATTTAATCAACTATTTCCATTCCCTTCTTTGCCCCTCGAATAAATGGCAACGATATATATATCGAAGAAATTAACATACCTTATTGAACAGGAAAGTTGCTGCTCGTTCGGAGAGGGGGATCCAGCGTTGCATAATCGTGCACCAGAAATTCGAAATCGTCCGGCAGATACGTTATTTCGGTCAGGGTTGCGAAAGTTAGCAGGAAACAGCGGCGCATCGAGCACAGCAACTGGGAAGAGTTGTAAATTTCGAACAAAGGCCGCGCGGCCCATCCTCGAATTTTTTCCACCGTTTCGCGACGACGATTCAACCACCCTCTGTCCACTCGTTCCGCCGTGACTTCGACACACGGAATCCGTCTTGGACGTTGTCCAACTTCGCGTTACCGCCTGCTAGTGAGAACCGGAAGTAGACGTCCAGCGCGACGGCCAAGGTGCGCGAGACGCGTTTGCCATCCCCGTGGACCACTGTGCGTTCCTCTCGGATAT
Source organism: Nomada goodeniana (assembly GCA_963969485.1). Classification (NCBI taxonomy): domain Eukaryota; kingdom Metazoa; phylum Arthropoda; class Insecta; order Hymenoptera; family Apidae; genus Nomada; species Nomada goodeniana. The sequence continues at coordinate 22,563,555 of OZ018301.1, forward strand.
CCGAACTTTCAAAGTGCATAACGGCTCCGCGATCCATGTCGGCCTATTGATTTGAACGAGCCTCGAGGTAAAAGTTCCCCGGTCGACTTGCCGGGTGTCGTCGTCGCGTAAGTTGAACAACGGGGAAGCGGCTCGCAGGCGAAAAGTTGGAATTGCGTCGGGAGAAGTCGTGACGCAACGCGGGCGCACCTGACGTCGTTGAATTTATGCCAGACTGCGAGGGCAGTTGCGTTGCGACGGCCCGCGGCTCCCGCGGCTTTATCTTATCAGCAGACTTCGTGGCTTCTCGTGTCTGCGTTCGTTATGGAAATAGTGCTGGAATTGCAACGGGACGTAATAACGGACGAGTAAGATTACAGGAGCGAAAAGTTGTTTTGCGACGATCGGCGACTAAAAATAATGTGTCTCCGTGACATTTAACGGTTAATCGGGTCTCTCCTTGTACGTGGAACATAATTGCCCTTTCTCATTAGCCTGTTTCACGGTCCGATCAGTTTCGCGGCGGCTCGGCTGGCAAACGGTGCGAGAGATGATCAGAATAAATCGCAAGGGGCTAACGGAGCCGAACCTGCCGTCGCGATCGAGGGGTCGGGGTGACGGAGAGATACTTATTTTCGATCCTTGTAGTTTATATTTTTGGCCCCGAATATTTTAACGGGCGCTTTCAGGCGGTGCTCGAAGGGGGAACGGCTGGAACGATGGATTTAATTCGCGGCTCCGGCCTTATCGGACCGTTTAGAAGCGTTCGCGTTCGACGGGGCACACCCCCGTGTCGATTTTTGAAGGTTGCTAGGTAAAAGGGTCAAGGCGCGCGATGTTTGCCGTTCTTAAGTGTTCCGCAGAAATAGCTCGCGTTAAAAACGATATTCCAGTGAAATGTGATTCACTCTGCCGCCGCTGTATCTTGCGGAAAGTGCGGCGGTCCGTGCGGGCTGCCTGTATCGCAAATGAAAATTGAGAAATTGCGAAAGCATCGAGAAACCTCTGCCCTCCGCGTTCTTGCGACCTCTGCGTCACGTTCCCATTTATAATACGGGCGATCATTAATTTTAATACCTCTCCATTCCTCTGTCCGTCCCCGAGTAACAATTGCCGGGCTTGGTACGCTCGGCAAGTTTGACAAATTACCAGATAAAACACTCGATAAAAAGGCAGAAGTCAACGGCCGGATAGTCCCGCCCGTAAAGCATAAAACGATCCACTCCGATATGATATTACGGGAACGTCGTCTCTTTTGCGAAAACGGGGAAAGGGGAGTCCGCGTATCGTTGCGAATGTTGAACGGGACGCGAGAAACCGGTTGGATGACCGTAGTCGGAAAGAAACGAAGCGTGTGGGATGCACGGTCGTGCAGCGTGAGAAGCATCGACGCGAGAATCGACCGGCGATTTGCCAAGGAAGTGGCGAGGTAGGAAAAATAGGGAAACAGCCGGGCGAATAGAGAGGAGGCGATGGTGGCTTCGATCAAACAGTAGCTGCGAGTCGATCCTTTAGCGTGGAAGATGCTCCCAGGGGTGTAGTGTCGTGTTTGGAAGTGTCTGAAAGGGAGGAAAAGTGGAGCGGCGCGAGACGTGCTTCGCTAGCCGACGAGAGGGAAGAAAGAGAGCCGGGGCATCGATTTCGAATCCTTCTTCTTCGAGTTGCTTTCCGCACCCTTGGACACGAGCCAGCCTCACTCTTTACGGCGAACGGGCACGAATAAAGGAGCACGGATGGAAAGAGAAGGAATACGGCGTAACACCGAGCCATAATGTAAATCAATGCTTCTGCCAATAAGCCCGGGATCTCGTGGAAACTTTTCGAAATTCGGCCATACCCCGACGAATCGAACGGCCTTTGCCTTTCATTCCTACGTACGCGCTTCGCCCCGTCTCTGAAAAGGAGTAACCGGAAGGGGTTCGATAATTCCTGATACGCTGCCGAATTACAGTTCGCTCGATCGATTTATTGGTTTCGACAGCAACTTTTTGTTACCCACGGGACCGTTATTATTCCATTTAATGTTCGGTCTAAATACTGTTTCGTAATTGCATGTCGCGATAAACTTTGAAATATTCGTGAAAAATAGAGTCACTTTATTCTTTACTGATATTACAACTTTGCGCAAAGTTCACTGAACATCCAACTTTTGGCCGAACACTTTCGCGTGACCTTTTTGTCCATCCGCGCCCTCGACCCCCGTGCGTAATTCGCGTAATAAACGTTTAGTTGGATCCAGCGTGTGCGCCTCGCCAAGGAGGACCGAAGGTAATACAGAATTTTACCATCTCTTCCACCGGGTTCGACGCGAGTTGTATCTAATTAAACTTTTCACTCAACGCTCGGCCGTTCCCTGTAAATCTCGGGCCGGACCGTGTCCGCTTTAATTTCGAAGCGGCCCGCCGCTCGCTTTAATTTCGTTTCGTCCGCGATAGCTGATCACACTCGCGATCCCGCTCTCCGCTTTATCGCGTCATAAATTTACGCTTAATTCCGTTTTCGTCGAGTCAGACCGGGCAATTGTGTCGCGTGCCCCGTGAAATTGCTAATCGCCCGGCTAATAGTCGTTATAATAATAAGTTATAATAATATCGGTTTGCAGTCGAAGCCGTTGCGCTCTTGTCGATAGCCGCGTTACTTTGCCTCTCGATTTCACCGTGACCTGGAATATTGTCGCTCGCGTATTTTATTATTAGACAGTCGTTTCAGCCTCGTCGATATTTTCCCACCATCGGAACACCGTCTTGGAAATTTGCTCGCGAGCGACGCATTATCACATATTACATAATAGGGACGAAGACGAGCACGCGGAAGCTGCTGAAGAAATTCATTTTCGTTAGCATAATCGGCTGCAAGCAGACGGCGGATCTTGCATTAGTTTCCTTGGAACTTCTTAATCAGTCGAACTTCGCCAATTATCCCAGCCGGTTTAACCGCGCGTGTTAATCGCATTGCGTGCACTCTCTTAACAGCGTAACAACCGTTTAATCGGCGTCGGGCTGCCGTGACAACGATCCCAGATAATGTCGAATTGCTGCGCGAAATTGTGCTTTCGTTTCGCCCGGTCGCGTGATCCGTTCTCCTGCGGCGACTTTCTGTCTCGCGCCGCGGTTAGTGCAATCTAATTGAAACATACGAGGATAGAGATCGACGGGGTCGTTCGAGGCAACGAAACGTTGCGAGTCGTACGTACCCGCGACGTGTAATTGTTCTTTCCGTAATTACGGCGATCGGGGGAAAGAAAGAGGTGTCTTCGTTCCGCGAACCGGTTGTCGGCGATAATTGTCCGATTTGGTCGTCGGCCAAGCTTCGCCACTTTCCATTCCGTCCGCCGTTGCAATAACGTTGGATATCTTCGCGTTCGATCGGATCTCCCGTATTTCGCAGCGCTATTTTCCCATTTGTCACACCGACGTTCAGCAAGTAAAAAGGAGACGCCGTTCGTCGCGTCTATCGCGTTCGAACCACGAAGAATCGGAAACCCTTCCATAATTTAGCGCCGGCAAGTTTCCGCCGACCGTCTCATTTACCATCCGATCTCGTACCTTCTACTGTCTCCGTTGTTTGTCCTCTGTTCGCAATCTTCCAGCGTTTCCGCCGAATCATTGCCCCCTTTCATCTGTATTCGATTTCCCGCGAAGAACCCCCGAACGACGCGTTTAAATCCCCTTCGATTTTGCTTTTTACCCTCTCAGATACCGGCAGGTCCCCGCCTCCGTTGCTAATTTATGTCCGTCGCCCGTGGTTTATTCAATTTTTTATTGTCCCACGTAACGGCGCCGTGCCACCATTTCGCCGGCAGGATGGCACAGCGATAAATCACGACGAAGGGTTCGAACGTTTTGCGGGCAGATCTGGTATCGCCGGTGGATCTGCTAACACGCTCGTAAGATTGCATTCGCCCCGTTCTGAATGAGCTGCCGCGGCCGCCACGCGGACGCATAACTTTTATCGGAGATTTCGTGCCGCCGTTTATCGTTCTATATTACCTCGCCACTTTTCAACAGAGCCGCATGCAGGCCTGCAGCACGCCAGGTCTAGCGAGCAGTTCCATTGTGGCCTCTGTCTGAAAAATTCAACCCATTGACGATAGCGTCCGACGTCTTCCTTTTTCTAATTTTTGTACACGCCAACTGGCTCGGGGCAACCTCGATCGGGAAGTTACAATTTCCTTGCGATGTTGAGCCTCTGGTAACGGAGACGAATGGTTGGGGACGGTCAGCACTCTTTGACACGAATGAACGAATGAACGGCAGGCCACGGCTATAAGATAATAAAGCGGAAATATGTAGACGTTAAGTAGTTTATACCATTGCGACGCAAAGCTGCGGCGAATGTCGCAGACTATTCGCAGACTATATTTAAAAAAAAATGAAGACGCTCCGGACGGCGGTGTTTGATAAGTCCAGGCGACTTCGCGAGTCAGTTAGGCTCGACGGGCGTCGAAGTTTCCCGAGCGCGGAAAGTTCGTAACAAGTTCGAGCGCGTAACCAGCCCTCGCACCCTGGATCTCGTCCGGTGACGTAAACCGTGGTAGCCTGCTGGGGAATCCAGCATCCGAAATGCCGCTCCGAGTCGATTGGCAATCAATCTTCCCCGGCAATAATTAGAAGACGTGAATTTCGAAGGGTTGGCCGAGCGGTCGTCTATAAATCTCGAGTGTCAGTTACGTTGATGAAATGGAAGACGCTTGAACCGTCGTGGTAATTAAAATTTCCCCGCGACGTCTTAACGAGGATGCTTCGTTTCCCCCCCACGGCGGCGGGACGAAACTCTTCGTTTCTCCTATCTGAACAGAAAATATTTCGCCCGTTGCTCGTTCGCGAAACGCCCAGCTGCCGTTGCCGTCGTGGTCGACGTTAGCGAACGTACGATCGCATGCACGTACGAGTTACGCATCATCGGTGAATTATGACGGAATTCAGAGATACGTGGCGTCGAGCGAGGAAACGAGATAGGACGGGTGAGGGAATACGGTTAATCGATGCTGGTATGGAACGAGACTTCGGGATTCCATTTGAATTCCCAACCACGCGAACACAACCCCGTCGACTTTACCCGGCGAGCCTCCCGCGCCCTTTAGCGATCATTCTGGCTCGTCGAACGTGGTTATTACATCGTCGTTAAAGCGGCTGCTACCTGTGTAAAGGCGCACGGTCCACTGAGATCACCGTCAATAAAGGAACGATTACGGTTTCTTATCGGACCTCAACGAGCTCGTTCGAAATTCGCCTAATTGAAAAGCTCGATTAAATATCAATGAAGTGCCGCTGGCTTGCGAAGCGAAAAGTTTTCGCGGCGAATACCCAGTGCACATATTCTGGACAATAATTCTCGGTATTCTATATTATGTCTGGCAACTGTGAACTTGGCCGGCGAAAGCCTCCTGTCTCGTGCCTCGGCTTCCCGTTCCGTCGCATTAATACAATCGAAATATACAGGTACTATATTAGATAGAATGTGGAACGCGTATGCAAATGCTTGACATTTATAAATAGCGTGCGGGTTTTAGACGAAAATAGCGAAGGCCTGCAACCACTGCGAGGAATGAAGGGAAGCAAGTGCTTCAGCTGCGGCTCGGTGTGCTTCAACCGTCTCTGCTTACACCCTTCCGCCATATTGCTGCAGCCTGAAACAGGGGTGCGATAAAACCATCGGGATCGTTGCCGATCGTCTTCTTTAGCCAAGAGAGAACAGCCGTGCCACGGATCACCGCCTCTTCGTCGATCGATTTTCCGTACACGTATCTGCGTACGTCACCCGGTATATATAATATTCCCCATCGAAACCCATTCGCCACCTGGACCATTATATGACGATTCTCGAACGTGACCCACATCCGCGCTGTCTTCCTTCCTTCAACGATCCTCGTGCGAAGAGTGACGCCAGCTTTCTGGCACCGTCGAGGGGCCGATCGAGGGGAGGATCTTGTTTGTCTTTTCGGATCTTGTTGGATCTCGATTCGCAGCAGTCTCGGGATAGTTTCCATTGGCTCGACCGCCGAATCATCTGGTTCGTAGATAGACTTCGACCTCTGTTTGATTAACCTTACGGCGGTCCGGCCCGAGCATGGTAATCGTGGACCATTTACAGGAGTCCGCATAACCCGGGACGCGCAAGAGCGAATTGTTCGCTAAGCCTCGTGTAAGCAAGAAACGTATAAGATCTACACCCGTGATGCAATCGGTCGATCCGTGGATCTTTGTCGAACGATCGACGCTTGGATGGAATTATATCGAAGCCGCCTAACGAATATTCTGGGTGGCTATCGCAATAGTTCCCGGAGTTTAGCTTCTCCCGAAGCGGATTACAGTGGACGGGGCGCGAAAGAGCACGTTCAGCTCGCCAGGAGAGTTAACTCGCGGAGGCAATGGTTGAGCGTACGGGGTTCGGGTCCGACGAAACTCGGTGTCGCATTGGATCGAGCTCGTCAAAGTGGAAGACAGTGTCCCGTGTTATTTGATTAATCAAGAAGTTCGAACGGGCGCCGCTTGTAATCCGTGCAGGAGGCCGGCGCGACGCAGCGTGTGCCGCGAGAAACGTCGTCGACGGGGCTGATAGCGACCCGCGGCACTCAATTACTCCCTTATCTGCTCTCGTGGGGTTATCTGGCCGCTCGGATCGTCCTTGACGGAAGGGGCGATTGCGTCTCGCCGGATAACTCTCGTTATTCATGATTATATCTGCAATTGCGCGCAATAATTAATCGTGCGATTAATCCCGAACGATCGGAGGGCTTCGTACTTTTAAATAGATTTCAATTTTCGCGAGGTTTTGTTGCGGACTCGTTGCTTCAGGATTTGATAGAGCTTCGGGGGAATGATCGTTCCTTGGATTTTGTTTTTCTTATGGAGAATATAAACTGTTGAATTTTTGGAGGAACGAAAAAGCACCTACTGCGAGGTGGTCTCGTTTCCGACTTCTACGAGAATCCTTTCTGCCTCGACCGTAAACCAATTGGCTGAACGACGTACCTCTTTCGTCGGTCCTTCGGGCGAACCGGATTACCTGAAGTTCCATTAACAGAATTTCATATTCCCGAGGTTTCCGACGTGCCTCGCTTCTCGGTTGCCTTCTGAAGCGCCTTCAAAGGCGGGTGGAAAATTCTTTTCCATACATCCGATTTAGTGGCGCAAAGGCTAATCCACTTATATTATAGAACAAATTTTAATTTTTTATTAAGGCTGCAATGTTTAATTCGTTCAAAGTGCCGTATTGGTAACGCGCGGTCGCCTTCGTCTTTTTCCTTTTCGAAGGGAAAGGCTAAAAGTAAACGCTTGTTACGGAAAACAAAGCCGGTATATATATATAGTGCAATAAGGAAGATAAAATCACTTTCGTTGTGCAAACTGGCGAAGAGACAAAAAGGGATAGACGAACGTCGAGGGGCGTAATGCGATTGGAATACGAAGAAAAGAACGGTCGCATCGAGCGACGAAAGTGGATTGCAGCTGGAAGGGGTGAAAATAAAAAGCGCCGCCGAGATTCGAATCCTTAAATCGTTTGGTTTCGAAACAGTCCACGTATATATCTTCCTCTGTAACATTCATTTCACGCCGGATCGTTCTCGTTTCGATTTCTCGACACGCTGCAACGTTTTAATCCGCCAAAGCGCGAACGAAACTCCCTGTCCCTTAATTCGGAATTCCTCATTGGCCCCAATTTCATTCAACCGTCTCCCCTTTATCCCCTTTAACTTCCATCGTTCTCTATCCGTTCCCTTAAACAATCTTCCGTCCCCCGGATCGCTTTCAGATCGTCGCGATGAAAGAAACCTGCCCGCCGCGTTTCCCCGGCAACGTAACCCCCTTGTAGTTTCTCTAAAACCCCGCGGAAACACAAATAAACCATTTCTCATTGTCGCACGGGAAACCGGCGCGCGGACGTTTTGTCTTCGTCATCCGTGTCGCGAGCTTCTTTAAAATATATCCCCTGTCCCCTGTCACGATACGGCCCGTTAAAAATCCCAACGTAGCCGAGAAATTGCTTTATCGCGGCCGCAATTATTTTTCTCGCTCCAATGAATCATTTCATCCCAGCCGAGGTTTCGGTTACCGCGACGCCTCCGCGTCCCTTCGCCCCTTCCGCGCCGACGTGCCATCGCTCAGCCCCGAACGAATTTGTCGGGGCGAAATAACAAATTTGATCGGGCGATATTTCATGGCGATCATTAACATGCACCTCTCTATTTCGATGCCGGACCGCGTCCCGTTTTTACCCACGCCCGCCACGGTTCTCCCCGAGGCTCGATCTTCATCGTTCCGTCGGATCTCCGCGAACGTCGTCCCTCCTCGCGACATTATCTTCCCGTGCGTCGACTTTGTCTTCGTCGAGGGAAGACGGCCGGGCTGACGCACGAGCGGTCTCGCGTGCAAGGTGAGAATGCGCTTTATTTTCGTACAACGCGCGCTAAGAGACTGCGGCGAAAATCTGGAAAGCCGGTGGTGTTCGTCTTTTAATAGAGCGTTGCATCCCGGACTGGCTTCGACGCCTACCGCCAGCTCGAAAAATAAGTGCGCGCATAAAGCGAGCGTTCTATCATTCAAATGACCTGCTGAAAAATGCGCGGCCGCGTGTTCGCCCGTTGAAATATTTTGGTTATTCCGCTCCTCTTGTTTATACGAAACATCGGGGAGCCGGATGGAGGTGAATGATACGGTAGCCCGGTTTGTTTCCACGGAGGAAGAAATATAATAGTCGCGATCGGTGGAGAGTTAAGGTGAACGGAAAGGGGGCTATTAATAGATGATTGGCTGGCAGACGTACAAAGAATTCGGCATCGTTTAATAATAATTACGTGCCCGTCAGTTTATTCACCGTTCAGATTTATATATTTCCCGCGATGTCTATTCAACCGCGACGCACTTTCGCTAAGAACGTTGTCCGATCAGTCGACTAGGCCTTGCCAATTCTTAGACGAAGCTGAGCTTCCTAACTTTTATTGGCTCCGATCGATGACGCTTGTTTTTCTATATTCCACCCCCGTGTGAGAATTTCCCCAGACGGGGTTCGATGGGAGACGTTTCGCGGCGAAACTTCCGGAGAACGTTCGCGACGCAGTACGTACCGGAAATGGTTTTTCCATTGAGGCTCCTTTAATTTTATGACACTTTCATTACGGCCGACTGCGACGACTGTTCCATTTTGCGGCCAATGAAAGGGCCGCCGTTGAGCTTTCAATGATGCACATCGTAGCTCGTCCGAAAGCTCCACGAACCATCCTGGACTTCATTTTTATTAAACGGTTGCATTATCAAACACGATGACGGGTAACAAGTCGCGGACGCGCCACTCTCATTCGTCGACCGATCTTTTCGCACGCGTTCGTGCTCTCCGTTTATTCATCTACTATCCTTCCGTCGCCGTTCACTTTGTCACGAATTGGAATCCGTCAGATTTTCGATTCTGGTCGAACAGTGGATCGAAATAACAACCAAAGAAAGGGCGAAGAGGTGACGTAGGAAATTTCGGATTCTCGGAATGACGGAAAGGTTTTCCTCGATGTTTTACACCCACTAACAATGGTAATGACAACTTCCCACCGCCCATTAAATCTAATCCGTTCATCGTTGAAACGAAATTTACAGACAGGTTTCACCCTCGTGTTTTCCGGCGTCGCGGCAATTATCGACCAGCGTTTCGATCGGTCCGCGGCGATTTACGATCGGCGGTATCATCTGCGGGATCGGCGAGTTTAACGCGAGCGTTTCAAGCGGCGGATATTCTCGCGACGTCTGTCAAGGCGTGCTTATCTAAAGATAGCCCTCTAATCCGTGCGTTCTTGCTAGATTCTAAACTCGTTGCGCCGTCGCGTGTCCCGGCTATCCACTACAAACAAGGGAACGAACCACCCCGCCCCGTGGGCAGTAACGTTTATTCGAACCCGGCAACGCTCGTCGTCGAATTATTTTATTCTCGTTGGCGATTCTCCGTTAATACACGACGGAACGGGAAAATTATTGGTCGGGCGGGGACAGTTCGACGAACCTCGAAACGAAGATTTCCCATACGTAAAAATATTCTCGTGGGCAGTGCTTTATTTTGTCCGGCGTGTTGTTCGCGCTGCTTCCATGTTTGTCTGCGGCGTTCTACGCGAGCGTACAATTTATCACGCTTTATCGTCGTCCCCTGTAATCGTCGTCGCGACAAAAGTATTATCGTCGACCGTTTATAAACAGATGAAATTCGTGGTTTAAACGTTCTGTCCAATAGAATTAGTCGGTCTAGCTGGTGTTTGAATCCGGCAGTATAAATAATTGGATGTACCCCGTTTAGTTCGTTCCCCTCGAATCCGCCGGAAAAACATCCTCGCTTAACGCCAATCGATTGCCGTTGTCCGACGGAGAAGACGCACCCCGCGCGAAGCGACGCAGGCTAATTAATTTTAGTTCGTCGCACGAAGCGCCGCGGTAGAGGCTGGTGCAGTGATTCGCGTCGAGGAGGGATATATCGAGGTCCGCGACGACCACGGAATTTCTATTATTACTGCGGCAAACTACACGTGTTAAAGTTTACGAGACGGCCAATCATACACAAAGTTGACGACGCGTTCGACGATACGGCTGGGCGTCGAGTAGACGAATCGTAAAAAGTTTGAAGCGCTTTTAGTGTCGCGTAAAGGACGGTCGTGCAAAGGGTCCCATGATCACTCGGACGATTTCTCCTTTCAGCCTGTATCCTTGCGGCAACCGCAATGGCGACCATCTTGCGACTGTTACTTTAGCTTAGAATGTTTCCTCTGTTCCATGGAGAAGTATCCTTTATTCCGCTGGCTATGATGCTCGCGTCGTAATACCGTACTCCATTCCGCATCCGAACGTTAAACGAGGATACACGTAATTTTATTTACTCGGAGGGGAGGGTACAGTGAACTCGGTACAATTAACGAATCACGCGAATTTAGACGCGCGTTGAATCAGTGGAATTTTTATTAGCGTCGCGACGAGAATCAGTCTACTCGTAATCAATTGCGATTATTTCTTTAAATTTCTCGAAACGTTTAGAAATCATGTGGCGGTATTGATTTCCATTTATTCGCGGAAACGTGTTCGTTTCGATGATGTTCCACCGGGTCAATCGAGTCTTCATAATTCTTCGACGGGTAAAGTTATCAGTTTTGAGAAAACGTCGAGGAAGAATGAACTGTAACAAAAAAAAACAAAACAAAAGCGAACAAGCGAGAGAAGAAGAAACTTCTCCAGAGCGAGGTCCAAGTTCCTGTTGCCGGTGTTCGCCCCGATGGAAGACGGAACGATCGGATTCGTCGGCGTGGAAAAGTAGTTTTCCCTTCTGCTCCTGTCTGCCCCTTGACGTTCCCCGTTTCTCTGATTTCGTGGAAGAAGGCGAGGGGAGAACGGATAGAGAAATCAGGTCGGGATCGCAGGGGTAGCAGCCCCCGGCCAACCTTTTCTCCCTCTCGCGTTCGAAGGACCAGCGCGACACGGCTTACGAAGTAATTATCCTCCGGGCTTCCTCGAATTTTCGTTAATTTGCGAGGCGGAAAAATATGGCGAGTCTGATTGCAAGGTCTTTGCAATCCAGTTTCTTACCGCGTCTAAAGGTCGGACGGAGGATCCGAGCTAACGTCGGAAATAGAAATATTGTTAGAAAAGAAAGGTCTACGTTTTTGTTTCAAATATCTAGCTAGAATCTCGACCCCCCGAAAAGGGAGCCCTTGCCTATTTATTTACCAGGAACCTTTCAATCAACCCGATTGTCCCGAACCCGCGGCGGTACAGAGAGAACGACAGCAAACAGGGCGAAAAGCTTTCACGCAGGTTGGCACGTTTTTGCGGACGATAAACAGCTCGCGCGCGATCGGATTGCTAAGCAAATCGAAAGCTGATCGATCGACCTTGCGGGGCACGATGGCAAAAGAACAGACCAGCCGGACGAGATCCATTTCGACGGCGATAATTCGGTCGATTTTGGTGTTTTTACACAGCCGTATTATCCGCTATTTTCTAAGTGGCCCCTCGCTCGAAAAGCGCCGCCCGAGCGAGCGTAATATGGAACATCGCCAGCGGACCAATCCTCGATCGTTGTCGCTCTCACCAGACCCCGGCTCGCTTTATCGAATTATGTCGCAGTTTCGTCGAGTCCTTCCGGGACCTGCATGTCGTCGTTTCGTTCCATCCTGCGGGACCTGAATGCTCGCGTGCCGTTAACTAATTCGGCGTACATCGCTGGAACACGTCGCCCTCGATCGCGATCGTCTCTTGGATTTTCCTAGTCTCGGTGAACATTTGCAGGATTTTCTCTCTCTCTCTCTCTCTCTCTCTCTCTCTCTCTCTCTCTCTCTCGTTGCTTTCTCTTTCTCTTTCTCTTTCTATTTATCTATCATCTATCTATCTATCTATCTGTCTATCTACGCGTTTCCCTCTTTACAGTCTCCCCCCTCTGTCGGGGGGATCTGTCGCTGCTCCTCTTACGCTGATCCAATTAAAAGCACGAATTATTCCTGAAACGCGCATCAGCGGAATCACTGCTTGAATGTTTGATGAACGCAGCAATTGGCGCGGCGGATCGGTGGTTTAGATTCGTTTCGATGCGACGGGGTGCTGGTTGAAATATTAACCAGGAACGAACCGGAGTTGTTTATTCCGGAAGAATTTTTACGTGATCCGCTTCACGGGATTGCCCGTAGTCAGTCTGCGCGTTAAGATAACGATTGCATAGGCGTTCCATAGGTCTCCACAGAAATTTCTATGCGCTGCGCGTCTACGAAGATCGATCGTCGTTATTATAATAGACCGCGCATTAATAATTCCGCGCAATGATAATAACAACTCCGTGAACAGCGCGATAGATATTGCTCATTTCGCGTGCTCGCCATAAAACTGTTAAGAAATTAAACGCTGTGGCCGGCCCGCCGTTGGAATCTCAGCCGGCGTATCCCGCGGGCGATACGCGCTTCCCCGTTCGACCATCTAACTTGCATGGGCCAGGATGAATTCCTACGTTGGTCGGTCGGCTTGTCCGCAAAGCGCCTGTAACGAACGGCGCCTTCGTTCCTTGCCAATTAGCGTGCACGTTTCTCTTTTTAATAATGCAGCGGCCTACATATGCGGCCTGCACGTTATACCGGCCGCAATTACGCGGAAACCGCCGGCCACTAATGCGTGCCGACACAAACACTTTACGACCACCGGAATCCATGCTTATCGCCCCTCTCCGAACCCTCTGCCTTTAATGATTTCTGCTTTTTGCCCTTTGTCTCGCGTGTCCCGCGCGGCCCGATGAAATAGCACGCCCGGAGTCGACTGCATCGATAAAGCTCTGACGCTGTTTTTCGTTCACCGCTTGCGTATATCCGTTCTCCATCTTTCACGCCATCCACCGCCGGTCTCCCATTCATTGTGTTTCCGATTCGTCTGGGAATTGATCAGTGCGTCCGAGCAATTCATTTCGGGGAACCATTTCGGGGTACTCCTGGCTGAGTGGAATGGGGTCGGATAATCGAGTTCCTTGATTTGATGAAACGCGTGCAGGATTCTGTTTTCATGGTTGCGCGGTAATTCCGGGTAGACCGGAAATTCGTCCTTTTTTCCCGCGGCACCGGTCGGAGCCACGGTGGCGCTCGTATATCAAGGGTGGGCCGAAAAGGGGGGGATATAAGACGCGTTGAGGAACTTCGAGGAACACGAGGAACATTTGATAAACTGTAAAAACCCCACGAGCGTTCGGTGGTTCGTAACTTCCGCGTGGCGAATCGTTACCCATTCCGGTGCAACGCGAAAGGGGAAAAGCGAAAGACCTGCTGGGACTTCCGAGGGTTGCGCGAATTTTCCCCGCAGTATGTTTCTATTTCGACGACCATTGGTTTCCTCGCTATAAAGTTTCCAATCTAGGAAACTTTGTCAGCAATTCTCGAACCGTCTCGTTGCTCCGATAAGTTCGCGGTTCATATTCGTTTCGTCGCCGTCGCGTTTTCTTCCCGATTTGCGAAACGTTCCTTTTGACGTTTCGCCCGAACGTGTACCCCAATAGCTTTGAGGGTGGGAACCCTGATTTTCATCTGTCATCGGGTTTCATTTCAGGAATACCAATAAATTTGCCCGGCTTGACAGTCGAATTTTTCCGCGGCGGTTTTATTTATTTCAAAGGCACCTACGGTTCCTTGGAGCTTCGATCGTGTAATCGCTCTCGCGATAACGTGAACCTGACGTTTCCAATTTGCTCGGCCATTTCCCAATTTGTTAGCGGTTCATAAAAAAGAAGAAGGAAAAAGAAAAAAGAAACGCGGCCACGATCGTCGATCAATTATTAACGTCATTTCGTGCGGCCCGTTTTCTTTTTGCTTTTGTTCCGGCCTCCTTGAACGCGAAGAGTCGCCTGTAAATAAAGAGAAAAGGTAAAGAACAGGGAACGGGTGGCAGACAAATACTCGGAATTTATGTAACGGTTGTATCGAATAAAGAAGCTTTTCGTAGATTTATCGCATTCCGCCGTGGTATGCGAGACACACTCGTTTCAGAAATATGAACGAGCCTGCTTATTCCCTGGGAATATGGACACTTGACAGCAGGGGCGATACGGTCGATCGTATCTTGCGTAGAAAATGGCCTTATACAGTGCTTCGAATTATTGGAGCTGACACTTCCAAAACGCACGCCTGTCCTTTGCCACTTTTCCACCTTCTGGTATTCTTTGCCCTATCCCCGATACGGGGATCACATTAATCACAACCAACGATTTGCTCGCCCCTTATTTAAATGAAACTATGCACACATTTTTACCGTTCAATATCGTCGATCATTTTTCCCATCGACCCGTTATTTCGATATCCCCTTTCATTTGGCCATGCAGTTCACAAGCTTTCCCCTTCCCGCAGCGTTAATTCAGTAAATTATTTGCCTTCGTTGGTACTTCAATTATTGGATCGATTGTGCTTATGTTTTATCGGTTATCCTGCAGTTTCGAATCTATTCATTCTTTTAACCAATACAATTGTCATCGACGGGCGACTCGTTAAAATTGTTTCGTGTTCCCGTTTCAACGGTCGCCAATGCATCTGTCGACCGTAAGCGTTCTAAATAATTTAATACCCCCTGCGACAGATGCTCCGCGTATGCCTTTCGATTAGTCAATTTCTTGCCCTCCATGTATACGGCAGTTGAGAAAAATTGTTGCACTAATAGAGCGACGGGTGATGACTGTGAACATCGATGCGCGGCGTGCTCGACGGAATGAATTTTCACTTTCACAGTGGAATAAGACGTCGCGGTCAGACGTCGCGTTTACCAGACCCACGTCAAGTGAACACGACGTTTGCGGCGTATGCTCGCGGCATGGTTTGGTTCTGCAAAGATAAGGCCTAAAGCATGGCTATGTTACAGGCAATGCACGATGCCCGTATCGATTTCACGCCAGCCTTTGCATTTAACATTGAGACAAAGTAGTATCTAGTCTTGGCGTTAATTTTTGTACAATTGCAAAATTTTTGTCGTAGTACGTTCTCGTGACAAGCAGATGCGCTTGTACTCTTTACGAAATATGGTAAATTTCCCTCGCGCTTTTTCCACCACTCTATCCCCTTTTTTTATGCCATTCATGGAAAATCGAAAGTGCTTTGTCGAAACGAAGAGCAGCAGTTGGCCAGTGGAGCGCAACGAAATTCTTACACGGCCCCGTTAAATTCCATTCATTGTTTCACCGTGTCTTTTGTTTTTCTACTATGAAAATTTCCGATGCAAATTATCGTATAAATTGCGCTGGTCGTGATTCATCGCGAGACTCGCGGCTGTAAAATAACCATGAAATTATGCAAACAGCGTGGCAGAGGTCGGACAGGATTTTTCAATTAAACCGGTCCATGGGTACTATCCAGAAGCGGGGTCAAAGATAGTACCTTCCTTGGAATTAAGATCGCTTCGTTTTTATTCTAACGCGATTAGGAATTGTATAGTTGAAGTAACGTGAGTAAAGTAACCCTGACTTAACGACGGGGTTACTTTAAAAGTTCACTTGGCTGGAGTGCGATGCGCGTCAATTTCAATAACTTTTACGGCCCATACACTTTACGTTGCGAGAAGTTTTAGCGCTTTCGTTTATATCGATTAAAAAATAGTTTTCTATGATCATAGAAATTGAGTAAAAATTGATGTACTCTTGCAGAAGAATTATTATGCCCTGGAATATTGTTAAAGAATTTGTTTTTCCGTTACTCTAAATTATTTAGCATCAGACTGCCTTCGGATAATACTGACGCAATAATTCTTGCGTAAGAAGAGGGCAGGCGTTCAGTGAAAACGACCGTTTATAGCCAGACGACCAATATATCCGAATACTAATGCGGTGCGTTTGTTCTTGTGTTGCAGGTACGGTGACATGGTTCCGAAAACGATCGCGGGAAAAATCGTTGGGGGTGTATGCTCTCTCAGCGGTGTCCTTGTGATCGCTTTACCGGTGCCTGTTATCGTCAGTAATTTCAGTCGAATATACCACCAGAATCAGCGGGCTGATAAGCGAAAGGCTCAGAGGGTGAGTGAAACAATTGCCTTTTTTTCTATTGGTCTTTGTCATTCCCTTGCAATTACAAAAATGTACAAAGGTACTGTTCAATTAGAAACCAGGGTCCAATACGTCAAACCGGTCGCGAATCATCTATTCTCGCGTTGTTAATCCCTTATCGGGGACAGGTTCTGTTATGAACGAGCAGTGTTGGATCGAAATTTCATTCGACCTTAATTCCTATCGCATCTAGTCGCAATTCGGCTATCGTATCAGTTCGAGGTTCGTCGCGATCGGCAAACGAATCCGATTAGCATTAATTTACGGTTCGTGGAAACGACGCTTCCGTTCGGCCCTTCGTTCTCCTTTCTCGTTCGAGGCGAGAGAGGGGCACAGCAGATAGACGTTTCAGGCGATTTACAAACTTTCTTACAGATAGGCCGTATCTGTGCGTCGTTCTGTCTCGTGGACGCGTTTACGTTACGTGACTCGTGTCTCGTGAAATGTTTTCGCCCGTTTTCCTCGCGTACACACACGCCTCGCGCATCCGCAAATAGCCGTGTCACTATTCGCGCCACGGGCTTGTTCACTTTATTCTGGTACACTGGATATCGATATTGTTGGACGTTGTCTTTGGACCTAGTTACCTGGCCCCCAAGGCCGTGGCGCGGCAAACTTTCAAAGAGACACCGTGGATTTACCTCTTGATACCGTTTTCATCGTTCCCGATAAAACGTGTAACACGACATCCTAAATTGTCGCCGCAGTCATTGATTTTGGTACTCGACCTTTAGAACGGGATGTATATTTTAATAGGCGCCAGGACTCGTCCAAAATTGTACCGATATAATAGGTGGGCATTCGTGCGCGAGACGAATCGGACAAGGGATTTTATATCGGGACAGGGAACGACCATTTGTAACGTTCGGTGTATTCCTGCATGCGAAATATACAGGTCAACCACCTGGCGGATTCAAGCTGTTCTCGTTTCTTGGAACATCGACAATGCAATTAATTTCCCCATGGGTCCTGTCGCCGGCTTCTGTATTCCTTCAGGAAAGCTCCCGATTAACCCTTTGTTCGTGTCGCCGTTTAATATTTCGAATTATCCCGGTCCACAAATCGATGCAGCTTTTATGTACATGAAAAGCATGCGATGCAAAACACTTGGGTACGCTAATCGATAAACTGTTTTATCGCGTTATGAAAAGAAGAATATTGCGCATACCTTTCAAGGAAGCAATGATATATTTAATTCAATATAGAGGAATGTACTATAAAGTCGACCAATATTTTCCGTCAAACTGTCGTTCGAAATTGATGGCCCTTTTCCCTCTCGGACCGAATTTCCGTTCCTGAAAAATCGTTTCTGTGACGCACGATAACGATATACGTATTTTCCGTCGGGAATAGGAAGTGCAGTTCCCCTTCGCCGTTAAAGGAGACGACGGAAAGTTAGTTTCCAAAACTCGCACGATTTATCCTACGTCGAGCGACACGTCGCTAATGCACTGGGACCTGCGGAACGTTCGCTAGGTCTGAGCACGTCAGAGAGTGCCCCGAAACGTCGATCTTCTGGTGAATTTCATGCGAACGTTTGTCCTCGTGCTTTCACCGCGTGCGGCCGCGTAACGAGGGAACGTAATTCGACGTTATGCATCGCGATCGAATTGGGCTAGATCGTCGCGCGATGCGGTCATCTTGCTCGGTGTCACCGGTGGCCAGGAATGCGACCAATCGATTCGAACGAGCCCGGTTTCTGGCTTGAGAGTATGGAGTGGGCGAAAGTATTTCGACGTTGCAAGGACTGCCTGTTGTGTGTAGTTTATCGTCTCCACTAATATTTCGGCCCGTCGGAATAATATTCCGATATTCGCCGGGAATATTTTTCGCAAGTCGAAATTGCCGGTACGCAAATTTCTTTCCGCCCGACGTCCCTTGGAATATCCAGCGGATTATTACACCAATGAAACTGGACAACCTGTTTATCGTCGACAGTGTTTCCGAAACAATTATTCCTTCGAGCAAGTCCCATTTCCCGAGGCATCGCCTTTCTGGATTCTCCCGAACGCTCGATTTAGCCCCCGACCAGAAATAGTGCCTGCATTGTCTAGCTCCTATTTTCACAGTGAACAGAGGACTCTGCGAACTGGCCAAATTTTTACAGGACAATGTACTACATTTCTCGAGAGTTTAGCGACCGCTAATATCGTTGACGATGTTCCGTTACGTTCTCCACAAGAAAGAACAAAAAAAAAGAAATGAAAAAGGAGCGGCGATCGACGAGAAACTCGTCGGTATCGAAATTATATTCCACTGAAACTGTATGGCTATTTTTAACCGACCGTCAACGTTTTATTAGCCGGACATCAAAGAACACTCTCCCTCTCTCTCTCTCTCCCTCGCGAGATGGATAGAGGCATCGCTATCGTCGATGCTAATGACGACTACGATTGCCGTTCCTTTCTCGACTCGGTTGCCTTTAATCGTCGTATGCAAGCCACCGATTATCCACGAGCCTCCGCTTTGCCGTTCGCTAAACCGGTCAATTTGATCGAGCACCCATTAGACCACGAATACATTTTCTTTCGAACGGCTTTACTTCAGCCTGCACCTCGAGCACGCCTCTATTTCCTGCCTATCGGAGCTGCCGGCAATTGTTCTTGTTAAAGTTGAAGAGACCGTCGGGCGTCTTGACACAAAAATCCCGTTGCTACCGTGGCGGGCGTTTTCCTCGACAAATTGCACTTGGAAAATGTTAAACGACGTGCT
The DNA here is from genome assembly GCA_963969485.1 of Nomada goodeniana. NCBI lineage: Eukaryota > Metazoa > Arthropoda > Insecta > Hymenoptera > Apidae > Nomada > Nomada goodeniana. The sequence goes on from OZ018301.1 coordinate 22,582,758, forward strand.
CGATTGCGCCATTATTTTCGAGTTACCAATCGCGTCTCGTAACAGATCAATGTCGATCGTGCCGGGGCATCGCTCGCGGCATGAAAACGAAATCGGTAGGTCTCGACGCGTGTTTTTGGCGTACACGAAACTTGGAGACCGCTTTCTCGGTCGCGCAGATATTGAACACGACCCCTCGCGATTCATCGAGATGAAAGGAAATTTTCGATATCGGCTTATTAGTGCGGAGCAACTCGAAACGCCTGGCGGTTCTAACTAATTTCCCCCCCGGCAACATGTTTCTGCTTCCTCCGACGCGTTCGTTTCTTCGACGAACTCCGAACCCCCTCCGTTCCTTCGAACGAGATCGAACGCTTTCGTATAGTCGGCGGGGTTTTTCACTGCCCGTTCGAAGTGGCACGATTGCACGAAACGGCCGATACGCGATTCTCCCCTGGCGGTAAGCAGATCAGAAATCTCACGGTGGCACCGCGGGGAGGGAGCAGCACGAGCTTCTAGCAGGAGTTTGGCTTGGCCGACAGCCAGCGGCTACCCTCAGTTCATTACCACTATCCCGTGTTCCGCGAGAGACAGAGGCAGCTGGCCGAATAAAGTGGCGGCCAGTATGATAGCGGTCGCGGAACTTCCGGTCGTTTTGCGGCGCTGATTGATAGCCATTGTTGCTCTGGAGCTAGCCCGTGCGCAGGGGCGCAAGAATCGTCGGGGTGAAAGTGAAGACGTTACAGTCCCGTGCAGTTTGCTTTTTATCTAACCGGTGCAAAGGGCGAGTGATTATTTTGAAACATCGAACTTCACGGACTCGTGATTTTTCTTGCGTTAATCGAAAAATGGATAATCGTATTTTATTATTGCTCAACTACCGACACGAATGTACCTCGGATAGTTGAATATAAAGTGAATCCAGAGTAAATAAAAAGAAACTCGACTCGCGTATATTTTTACGCCCAAACGCTTCGGTGTTCGAGGTTCGAAGGGAAATTTGGGAAACTCTCATTCGCGTCTCCTGCTGTATATTTAATTCCCTTTATACGGTTCCATCGCGAGTCGCAAGGAGGTACGAAGAATTCGGCTCGGTTTTCTCGAGCTCGTTTCTTCCTCGACGAAATTGCATATTCCATTCCGCGCCCGTCCAAACGTTGGACTTTTCCGGGACGCACGAACGATTCGCCGGGCACAGGGAAAAACTTGCAGCTGCGATAAACGCGATCGCATTAGGCCGCGCGAAATTCAACGAGCCCGAGGATCGACGGTGAACGCGTTTCGGGAATCAGGAGGCGGCGACAGCTTCCCGACGATTCGCAGCCCCGAAATCGAGGCTCGCTTTCTTTCCCGGCACAGTGAAATCTGCAATGCAGATGCGTCGCATCTACATATGCATCGCCACGCTCGTTCTGATTCGCGGTTTCGGACACCGACGGATCGTTCCTTCTCCTCGCCCCTTTCCTGCTACTCCTTTCCGTCACCTGGCTAGACGGAAACGAAGTCGGATTTTCGGATCGCCGGGCGAAGTTCGCGTTGCTCTCTGTTCGTTTCGCGCGAACGTTCGGTACGATGGCGATTCTATTGAATTATTTTAGAGTGCGACATTCGTGTTCGAATTCGCGTCCGATATCTTTGCCCCTAAAACTCGGCGATGCTTCTTCTTCAATAGAAAGCGACGATATTTAACGCCTGGTCGGGAAAACGAAGTACTCGACGAATAAAGAATTTTCGGGCGAATCGTGATTTATTTTTTCAACAAAATCGTGCGAAAGTTTGTGGCGCAGATAATGATGGATTTATTGAAATTGCAAATTGAATCGGATCGTGCTGGGCCGGGCCGACGAAGGAACGTTGCTTATCAGCAACGTCAACGGCGGGAACGGAAATGCGGTAGCCGTCGACGGGTGTTCGTGACGCGCAAATAAATAGATTCGACGGGAAGCATTGAGGCACGGTCCGGCGAAGTAGTCCGGTTTTTGCATTCGATTCGACCTTCGGGATTGATTTTGCGAGCGGCTACCAAGTTCAGTCGGCTAAGAGTAAGCAAATATTTGAGAGGAAGCTTCCATAAGTAAACAGCTGCCCCGGTGAACTTCTCGTCGTGAAACAAACTCCGAACGTCCGGCGGAACTTCGCCGGGGTCTATTGGTGCATAAATTTTAGCTCGTCGGGAAAATCCGAACGCTCCCTCTTCGTTTCGCACTATCTCGAACACTTTAAGAGCAGGCTCGAAAGGAAATGCTTGGTGGTCGTCATTATTGTTATCATTAATACGGCTGCGTTGCGCGAATCACTTGCGCGCAGGCAAAGCTGGAATTGGAATAATAGAATATAGGCGAATGACAAATCGATTTCAAGACGAAGGGAACTGGGTTAATTTTTCCTTACGGATTATTCGGAATATTGAAATGCATCGTATGAAAATCGTCCCCATTTCGCGTTTCCCATATAGAATCCCATCAGCGGGGGTTTCATCCTCTATTCACCGCGGGCACCGTATCGCAAAACGATCGCCGTATCGAAAATCGACACGGAAAGAGCGGCGAACGTGATCGAAAAATATCGAGGGAAAAATTGCCGCGGAATATCGAGGCGTCGCGGCGTCGACGGCGCGACTCTTTTCACTTGTTTTTTTTTCTTCTTTTTTTTCGCCCGGGCGTTCGCGAATAAACGAAACAGAACGAGGGACCGCGAGATTTGCGGCACAAGAGTAATTAAACGGGCGAGCGAGGCCGGGATCGCGTTAACTTTCCGCGTGATATTATTCCACGAGTGACTTTTCCACCCTGCGAAATCCTGAGAACGTTTTTCCGCCCTTTCTGTCGCGATTCCGGGTTACCCCGGTCTCCGGATCAAATTTCTTTCCCCCCTTTCTCTGTACGTTCACGCCGGAGAACTTTTTCCCGCAACTTCTGCGCTGATTTCTCGGATAAATCTAGTTACAACAGTTTTACGGTCGACGGTCGTAAACGAGTTTAGCGTTTTCACGGCCGTCAAGCTTCGGCGAGGCAGCCCGGCGAGACGCAAATAATCCGCGGCTTGAACGGAGCGTTTAAATAATTTTTATTGCACGAAGAACCGTACCAAGGACGCGTAATCAGGCCTGCCGTTTTACATACCCGCCTTTTCGAACCAAATTCGTTGACGCAAAAATGTCCGTCCCGAAGAAACAAAACATTTTATTCCCTCTGAACGGTTACGAGTGACGTTCGTTCTCCGGGGTTAAACAAAAGCTAGGCACGGTCTGACAAAAGGTATTTGATAACCTCCTTCCGTAGTCGATCCGTTACTACCACTGCCTCGCTTTAAACGTAACAATTTTTACCAGCAAATGTATTGCACGAGGTTCTTTCAGGCTGCAGGTTATTTTTTAATCATTTTCGTCTCGATTGAAGTATTTTGTATCGCAAGGATCCACTGGGTCTTGCACGATTCAGGCCGTTTTCCTGTCAGAAACTTTCTTCGCTCCCTCTTCACCACGTATCTGTGTTCTCGGGGGCGGACTCTCGGCACGATTTCGGCCTTTTAAGGTCTCCTTCGCCGCGCGACGAGCCGCTTGGAGAACACGGCGACGGTGGCCGGCGGGGGTCGAAGGAAAAATAACGAGCTGCGAGAGAATGGGAATGCCACCTGCGCCCTGAAACGTTTCGTTTGTTTGCCCGACTTCGTGACCGCCGCGGGGCATCGACTCTGCCAAGATACCCCTAAAAATCGCTTGCGGTGAACGCCGCGGAAAAAGAAAGCTCGCGATTGCTTTCGCGCTCTCCCTATCTCCGCCGCTAGGTAAAAGAGATTCAGCCATTCTTTTGTTTGTTTCCTCTTTCCTTTCGCGATAGCCACTTAAACACTTTGAACGGAACAAGTTGGGTGGAAATGGTAGATTGGGAATGGAACGGTTTCGTTCCCATGGATATCCGCGCGGAACGTTTTCGTTCGTTCTTTTTGTTTTCGCGCGGAACAGATATTCGATTTCTGATAGAGCTATTGAAAGAACGTCGCGCTCTTTCGCCGAGTCTGTCAAACAATTTTTTCCAACCCGAGGCAAAGGAAATATTTCTCCCGGCTAGACAATTCGCGCGGAACTGTTCTGGCCGCTGTTGTTCGTTGTTAAAATACAGTTTCACGGGTGCACGACTCCCCCTCGGGTTCGAAATTTATTTGTACGGATTATTTACTGAACATTTGCACAGTGCAGTATAGCGAAGGAGTCGCGTTAAATCCATCCCCTTCTACTGAATATCGGCCACGACGTTTTCGCCAGTGCCGAGGGACAAGACCGTTCCTCAGTGTTACATATCCAGGTCGCTCGCTAAGTGGACAAATTCCGAAACAGACAAGAGGCGATCAAACGTTGCGCCACGGTGCGATTCGTTCCATCTGGCATAGTCATCGACTATCGTTGGACAACCCACCCTTGGATCAGCCACACCAATTATTGGCAGACGCTTTGACAACTCGACTCACGGGGTAACGGCTGCGAATATTTACGGCGAACGTCGAGCGACGAGGATTAACGCTCCGCAACGTGTAATTAACCTACTTAACAGTGCAACTTGACGGACCAGCAACCGATCCGAAACTGCTCCACGGTTCAAGCGCGCGTAGATGACAGAATCATCGTTCGGGAAGCATCTTCTATCCCTTATCTAAGAAACGGAGCAAATCCGTCCCTTACCTGGTCACGTCGGCTTAGGATTATCGTGGGAGAATGAGAAACAAGCCGACACCAGGTTCTGCTAGGATGATTCTGCGAGCGAAAAAGAAGAAGAGATTTTCGTGTCTATATCACGCAGCGATACATGGTTGTAGATAGAATTGTGCTGCTGGTGCGTCCGTGTGACGTCATTGGTTCTGCGTTTTATTTGTTCGATTTGCAGAGCCGAGTTTCTCGTCCTCGTCGAATACGGCCAGTGCACCGCGACCAGCGGAGCAAGTTGGCTATTCTTGAACGTGCTAAACATTGGCGTACTTTTAAACTGTTTACGCGGTGGATAATAAAGATTGTCCGTGTGGATCGATAGCTACGTGCAAAGAACATCCGTGACTCAGGCGTGGAGATGATCGGGACGTCTTGTCAGCGAAACGTCCACGGTCGTTTCGTCTCGGGGAAAATTTATGACGGCGGAGAATTTTCGGGACGAGCGGAAAACTGTTGTCCGGGTGCAATCTACTCGTTCGACGGTTCTTGCACCGTCGATTGTTTTCCTCGGCGAGCGTTGCATTCTCGCCGCGGTGCATTTCTTTATTCGGAGTTGGTCACGATTTACGCGTGACCCGGAGACCCGCGCCTAGTGATATGGAAATGCACGACGCCGATATAGAAACGTGGACTGAAGGGGAAAGAGATGTGCGTGCGACGATTTTGTACGATGTCGGTTCACCGTGAATTTCGGTTGAGACTTTTTAGAAGGCGTTTCGGGAAGCGAATGTTGATAGTACGGACGGTGGAAAATCGATTAAAATTTTAGTCAGGTATTGGAGGCTTTCGGATTTTTCATTTGTTGGCTATAAGGATTGCATTTCATAATAACTTCGAAATGATATTCCTTCGAAGTTGTTCATCGGCAAATAAAAAAAACCACGTTAATTTATTTAGTATGTTATAAAGTACAAGAAACAAATCGGTAAAATTACAAAATCATAATGAACGAAGAAATAAAAATTTCAATTAAACATGTGTTCGAATAAAAAGGAAAGCGTGCTACTGTCGTCGTCAATCGTCCCACACGAAAGCTTCTGAAATTGATCAAAAATTTCGAGTATCGGAAATCTGAAATGTTTCAAGCTGCAAGCATGACTTGTTCGAATAAAAACGCGTTTGCGAAGAGGTGTACTAGTAAAAAAAAAAAAAAAAAAAAAAAAGAAAAAAAAAACGAAAGTGGAAAATCTCATCGACAGGGATGGACGAGGCCTGTCGACGGGTTTTCACCTCGTAAAATCGTCGCTGTGCGTTTCACCCGACACGTACGTTCGATAAATCAAATCGGGTCAGATACTCTGGCTGAAATTACTGGCGAAACGTTGTCGTTTCGTTATTGCGCCGACGAAGCGTCGATTTGCGTGACCACGTAGCTCGGTTCGATCGAAGATTCATCAGGAAACTTGCGTGCAAACAAGGGAATAAAAAATACTCGTAGTTCGCAAGATTGAAATAGATAAACGTGTTAAAATGATCAACGGCACACTAATCGAACCTGTATGCGAGGGAGAAATTGATAGCTCGATAACGATGGCGACCGTAAATACAATACTACTTGCTCGAGGTGTAACCTCAATAATTCACCGGCAATTAGTGGTCGCTATTAAGGAGCCGGTTCTCGAATCACCGGCCGCGCTATGAACGATGCCATATCAAGACGGTCCCGACGATAAAAGCCGGCGCTATTTCGATGTACGGAACGCGAAATGTCGAGCGCGTAATTTCCCAGGAAATTTTTCAAATCCGTCCGTAAATGTCAGCTACACGAAATCCGTTTTACCGTCCGTTTGGTCGGTTAACGTTTACACAAAATTTCCCGTCCCCGGTCTTCAAGTTTTGCTATTTATCGCCGCCGCGATCTTCGATGGTCCGTCGGTGTTTCCACGAATAATCCGATCTAGCGATCGTTAAACCTGTTCCTCGAATCCCTCGTGTTTGGCGTGTCGACGAGTTAACGAAAACGTATCGCTGACAGTCCGCCCGACAATTGTTAGAATATTCCGTTGCCGTTCGAGATATATCATTCTTACGATCAGTGGTTCTTTCGTTGCCTGCAACGCGTCGAACGCGAGAAATCGCGAGAAATCGCGAGAAATCGAGCCGCGCCTCGTCGCGTTCGCGTCAGTGGAACTTACCTCCAACCCGTTACGCAAATTATTATCGAGCTGCCGCGGTGCAACGTTAATTAATCGGGGCTAATTAGACCGGTGCCGAATGCGATTCGCTGCGGACCGCCGTGCGGCGTCGATTGAATATTCAAATGACCCCGGCCGTTCACGGTGATCCAAGTCGATTTCTGGCGTGCTCGGCGTAATTTCGGGCAGATGCTACGAAATTTCCGCTGTTACCGCTAAATTGCCACGCGTTGTGTCCTCTCGGTCGAACGGAGGAAGCCGCGTTTCACCGTGGCGCCACGGCGCGATCAATTTTCCATTCCGAATGCACCCGATCGCTTGCGTCAGATTTCTCGCGCGAACTCCGCAAATACAATGCAAAGTTCGATATTGCGCCGGCCCGCGGTGCGCGAAGCGTCGTCAGCTTTAAAATTAGTTTCGAGAAACTTCGCGCCCCTTTGAAGTTCTAATTACACGGGTCTTTCTGTAGCTAATATTCTGGCAAACGATGTCCGCAGTTTCAACTGATTTGACTATAGCCCGATCTAAACATTGCGCCGCGGATCGCAGTATCGTTATTTCCGTCTGTCCAATCATAGCGCGGACAGGCCGTACGCCAAATTGTTTCTCCGTTTAACTGTTGTTTCGCCCCATTCTCCGCGCGGGCATAATAAACCGGGAAGAATAGAATTATCGAGTCGCGAGCTACTCGGGTCAGCCGACGGGCGTTCCTTCTGTTCTAAGAAGCAGCAGACGATGCCGCGACGAGCGGACGAGAATTCGTTCGATTCGATCGTACTGTCGCGGCTGTACGGACCACCTTTGTTCGAATCGACACTCGGGCCATTACGCGGTCGCTATAAATGTCCCGGGAACAATGAGAGAACCCCGGGGATTCCTACGAACGGCTTAAACACGGCGTGAACTCGTTAAAGGGACTTTTCATTGGAAATCTTTCCAGCGGCGCGATAGTCGACTTCTTCGCGCTGATCGCGTCTCGATGGAGATAAAGGAATACGGGCGCCCGGTTGGCTGGTTGTTGAACGAGTTTCCGGACAATCTGTTCTTACTTCTTTAACGCGGGCATTATTGTTTCACCGGGAATGGAAAGTAATACGCCACGAAACTCCGACCGATCTACCTGAAACTAGCATCATTTCCAACCGTGGCATAATCATGCGCTCCGTTTCCCGACCAGGTATCCGAGTGATCACCAACGATTGCGGCTGTTTTCAATTACCCGGCCGTTCGTTCGCACTTCTTGTTCCTTCCGGGGTTTTACGAAGTTTGAACGCTGCGCGGCGAATCGATCCCCGAGGCGGATCGCATCCCAGCGAGATGAAAGTACGACCGTTAAATAGCGACATTAAGCGATCGGTGACAGAGGTCGGTCGTTTCATTAAATTCGCGCGGCTCGCCGTCGGTCCCCGAACGATTCAGCCGCGGCGAAAAAAGCGCCATGAAATTTATCAACGTCCGGCAGCGTCGGCGCTCGCGAAGTACCGGAAGTTACATAGATTCCAAAACGTATTCATCGCCGACACAATATCGCGGGCAGCGACCAGGTGAACGAAGTTACCCTTTGAAACGTATCTGCGCGGCGCAACCGGTTTTCCACCGGCAAACAACGCTGACTGCGAACAATTCGAACGGTGCTCGCCCGGCCAGCCCCCGACAATGCGATTTCGATAACAATTTTTAAAGGCGAGCGCCGTTTCATGAAAATGTACGGGGAACTTTCCGAAGAAAGCAGAATCGGGAACGAATGGATCGCGCGTTACGCGGCGCGAGATCGCAATCCTTAGACCGCGATCACGGTGAATCAGTTTCAACCCTTTCGTGAAATACCATTCGCGGCGGGGTTCTATTTATAGCAGGGGAAAGGGGTGCTGGCGAATCTCGGCTTCGCGTAATCAGACCGACCGTTCTAACTATCCTCGGCTGACGGTCTTAGGAAGGGGGACGAAAAAAACTTAGTTCGTCCCCAGGCTGTGCAGCCTCGTCGACGAATAAAACGATCACGTATCGTTAAGGTTTATGAGCGAAACGGGCCGCGCGGAATACCTGATTACCCTTCTGGAGTATCCCCTTCGAATCACGGTACCGTTCTTTCAATTATCTCCGAGGGGACGACCAGGGAGAAGCGGGGGCGGTGTTACGTGTTTGTTTAAAACGCGCTGGCACCACGATTATACGCGTCGGACATTTGCATACAATTCCGGCGCGTCGAGTCGACGAACAATTTCCCGTCGATTTGCCGGTACCGGTGGAGACGATCGCGATGTAAAATGGACGCGGGTAAACCGAAGAAAGAGTTATTCGCAGCGGGGTATAGTAATCTCCCGGTGCATTTACGTCACACCCCTCGGATAGCGTCGCGGCGGTTGGGCTATTAAACGCGACGCTTCGTCGTTCGCCGGAAATTATTTAGAGATTTCCTCCGTTTCTCGCGTGGAGACATTACCCCGGCCCCGTCGGGCAACGTTCTCCCCTGGAAGCGGGACGGCTGTTAACGTTTCATCGCGGAGGAGAAACGTGATACAGCGAGAGGCCGGGAGAAAGAGAGGGACGAGGAGATAGATACGCGCGCGCGGAAGCCGGAAGAAGCATCCGTTTTCTTGGAGAGCGCCGGCTACCACGGCGAAGCGGCGAATATTTTCCGCGCGGGCACTTTACCATTTTAATTTTCAATGCTCGGGGAAAGTAGGTCTCTGCGTGCATTATTCCGTCGGGTCTTTCTTGATACGAAAGGCGAAAGGCCGCGCCCCCCCCTTCAACCGTCCATGACCCGCGTGTTATTTGTCGACGTTCGCTTAATTAACTTACTGCCGTGCCGTGGAACCGTGGACGGAGCCCGGGGGTGTTCGAGCACAAGGCGAGACGAGGGGGCGAGGCAATGGAAGCCCGAAAACCGTCAGCCACGATCGCGTTGGAATCGTGCATTCTGTTTTCTTATCGGCCCGGCGGCATCCAGGTTCCCTCATCTTCCTTGGATTAATCGTCGAGGGCCACGCGATACTCTCGCCGCGTGTGCTTTCGCTGTACTGCATCGGTGTCCTTTCTCAACGTCGTGGAATGGAGTCTCGCGTGTCTCTGCAGGAGGGTGAAGAATGTCCTCTCGACGCTGAGACGTCGGCGCAGGTTGTACGGCGATAAGGACGAAATTGTGGAGATCTGTTAAATACCAAAGTAAATTTAATAGCAAGCGGTGTCCGTTCGTTGCGCAAGCCGGTTAAGAATATTTGGTGGAGTCTGCGAATCGGTGAATTCGTTGTCCGTCTCGAAGCTAATCGAGTTCTCGAATTTTTTACATTCTTCAAACGTGACGGCGGCCATCGTGTGCACGCCCGAAACACGAGAGAATGATCGAAAGGCGGTGGAATAGCGCCAGGGGCGACGAGAGCGACGGGAAAACATAAATCATCCCTCGGACACGTGCGCAAGCAGATGACGAATGTAGCGAAACGACGTGCAAGAAGCGATCTCTGAAAATTGACAGACTTCCCTCCGAGCGAAATGGAAGTTCGAACGTTCTACCGATACTTGGAGAAGTTAACTCTAAAAAGCAGTTCAGCCCTTGTACGAGCGCAACGAGACTCGGCCGTTGCTGTTGGAATTACTAAATCCGAGCTACTCGTGTTCCTGATACGGCCGTGTTTCAACTTTCGTCGCAGTTTCATTCCGTCGATGTTCGTGGACGCGTGAGAAACGTTGGCGAAATTTTCCCTGCACGAAGGGAGTGGGAAAGAAACGACCCCTGGTCAGTGAATTAATCGCCCCGTAAATACAGATCGAACTCGATATTCTTTTCTTCGTCCAGATTTTGTATTAAACGATTACGTTTGCCGAACAGAGGATCCTCTATCTCTCTCTCTGTCTCTCTCTGTCACAGTGATTATTATCATATAGGTCGAAGGACCATGCTCGTAGAGTATCGACAGCTAATTAATTCGATGCGAGACAACAGGTAGCTGCTATCCGAGCAGGCTATATAAAAATTGTTATTCGTAAACGAATTAATTAGCGGCCGTGTGGAGTAACTGACTCGAATCTGATCGCCTCTGTCACTGTATATTCCTAATTTACTATACATTACGTATTACACGATCGAACGATACTTTGTTTCGAATTACCTTCGAAAGTAGCTTCAAAGTATTCTCCACCCATTGATTTTTTTTCACTCGACGGATTCTCGTCCGTAGGGCCTTTCTCTTTCCGCCGGAGGATCGTCTGGTTCGGAGTCGATTTATCATCTCGAAGGAGATCCTCCGCGCGAAAGCGAAGCTTTCCCCCAGGTCCGCGCAACTTACACAAGCATGGTCGCGGTCGGGCCGATTAATCTCGCGCGACCTGTTCATTTTTTTTTCTCCCCCCGGTCGCCGGTAGGGGTCTCGTTGGAGGGCGGCCAGGAAATTTCAACTTTCCGTTTCCGGCGGACCGCGTCGCAGGTTTCCCCCGCTATCGATCATTCTATGACCAATGCCACGGGGACCTTTCGCCTCGGTGCTCGCATCCGGTTCCCTTCCTTCACGGGCCTATCAACTCGCGCACCTGATCCACGGCTCGTTCGTGCGCCACCTTGTCGCCCCCTGCATGTCCGACGATAATCTTGACAGAGATTTTATTTCGTTAATACGCGTGGCGGTCGGCTGTCTCTTGTAGCCCATTCTGGAATGCGTTCCACGACGACGAATGCAGATCAATCGATTGAACAGCGAACGACGTTCTCCAACTTTCTGCGTTCGGCATTTCGTGGATCTGCGCGACGTCGAACGTTCTCTGTCGTCGGTGTGTCGTCGACGTTGAAATTCAATTCCACCTTGCCGCTCCGCGGACAAAACGCGAAACACCCGGCCGTTACGCGATTTTCCTGCGCGGCGCCCTAAGTTTAGCCATTTAGCCAAACACTGTCCGGCGATGGGTGAATTACGCACGATTACAAATTGACCGTGGCTCTACGGCCCTCTAATTATAGAGCGGCCGCTGCATCGACGCCCCGCGGTTTCCACCATATTTATATCCCTAGGCGAATCGTATATTTTCGCGCTGGATAGGATCGTGGCTCGATTCGCGTCTGCAAGGTGTTACGTGCCCCATTGGCTATATGTCCGCGGATGTTTACACGCTAGGCCACAGCTGCGAAATGTCAGGAAGTTGTCCTCGAACGCCGGCCCGGGGGATGCAGGCTTGCACTTTCGACGACATCGCACCGCAGTCGGCTATTAGAGCGGCGTACCTCGAAGGTTGCACCTGGCCTTTGGCTGTGCGATCAACGCGGCGATACATAGGTACGGTTGCGGCCGGGTTGGAAGTTTGTAGGAATTTTACGCGTGCGGCTGTATTGGTAATCGGCGTGCATCGATTGCTGCAATCTCGAAGATATATTCGTCCGAAGGTGATGGACGTTCGCGGGGGTCGAGGTCGTAAAACGGAATGGCGGATTTGGAATCGCGTGAAGCGATAGGGGAGGAGTTCGCGACGGTTCGCAAAGGGGTTGTTGATATTCTGAACTGGCGAAATTGGCGACGGATGTTTCTGTCGTTAGCAGCTGTGCAGCAAAGCGTGTACATTAGCGGGGGAATAAAGTTAAGAAGAAGTACGTATACGCGTAAGCGCGCGAGAAACGGGGATAATTTGAAGTATACGCTGTGGGATTAGTTTTGGTTCAACCACGACGGAAACGTAAACTATTTTAGACGGCTGGTTGATACCGGCGAACAGATCTGCCGTCTTACCATCGGCTTCTTGGTGACCAGCTTCGTAATTTAGCGATCCTACCTTATCGCGCTGTCGAGGAAATTTCGCGGAACAATTTCCGCGAGATCCACGAAGCTAGATACGGTAAATAGCGGCGAAACTTTCGTGCTCGTGGGTCCGCGCAATATAGATTTTCATCGGGCATAATACAAATTGCCCGGCGGAACCACGATAACGTTTTATTGGCGGTACGAATTTTAATTGTTATTAAACGGGAAACCGTGACGATTAGCGGGGCGACGAGATTATTAAAAGCTCGCTCGGCGGTGTTTTACGATGGTGTTGAAGAAAGTGTCACGGTGTTCGAAGTGACAGTATCGTTATTCGCGCGGTCCCTTCTCGTCTCGAGGCTTTCAACAACGGCCGTCGCATCGCCGTCGACGCGGGCAACCTGGTGGCGCGAGTTTCGCAGAGCTCGATGGCGCAGTAACAAGCTGTAAAAAGCTCGTGAAACGGAAATAATGCATTCGCGATGGATTTACCGAAGCTGGGTGCGCGGTGCGCGATGATGCGACGCATCATTTATTTCTTGTTCTTTGTGTCCTCCAGGCGAGAAGTATCGCGCGATAAAAATTCGCGCGCACGGTCGAGGTGAATCTGAACGGCGTCGTACGGCGAATCGCACCGACCCTGGTAGTCTCGCAAAAAGTTTGCCAGCTCGTAGAAAAATTTTCACCGCGGCCATCTTTCCCGTACCGATGCGATTTTTAATTAAACTCGTCGCGGCGCAAAGTTAATTTGATATCGCGACAGCCGCTTCGCGGTACAAAAAAACGAACTGGGCCAAATTTAAAATTCAAATAACACGGCAAAAGATATAAAGTACATTGAAGGTGTAAATAGCAGCTGCGAGAGATTGTATTTCAACCGATAAAACGTACAATTTGTCTCATTTTCGAACGCAAACACCTGGGGATTGTATCCCGGGCGGAGAAAATGGACCAATTTGCCGCAAGAAGCCGTCCCCCCCGGGCTCTGTGACGCAAACTTGTCTTAACAAACAGCATTACCCCGCGTCATTTCACAATTACACCGTTGCGTCCTCGTGGTTCCCCCCGGGGGAAAGAAAAAAAACAGGGCGCACCACCCTCTTCCATCCAGCCCTATGTAGATACGACGCAGAAGCTACTTTTCTCCATGCTAAGACGCGGCAGTTCGCATCCCTCTTTTGAATTATTGTCCGCCACTGACGTTTCGAATCTACAAGATGACAAACGGCCGTACATCTCGACGGATTTCGGTGTATCCGTTTGGGCGACACCCTAGGCTTTCGGTGGTCGTGGGAATCATTTGTAAAAGCTGTTGCGGTTAATCTTCGTTTCCTTAAAAGTTCGCCCGGATCCGGTAACGGGTGGCGGGGTTGCCGTGAATCACTCTAGATGCCCCTTACGAAACGAAACATCGATAAGGCTTGGAGCGGGCAGACGTTGCCGCGCCGGAAGTATCTGTTCGCGCACCGGGGACCCTTTACTTAGAGCTGAATCGGTAGAAGAGTAAAACAGAGGGAACGCGGGTTCCCGCAGATGCGAAGGATTTCTCCTCGAAAAGCGTGTCCGAACGACACCGAGTTCTTGTGCGATTACGGCGGAAGCGAAAATCCAACGGCCGAGATATAATCGTTCCGGAAACGGGCGTGGGCTCGTTTAATGCCTCGGATGGCTGTCGCGCATTTGCGGCGTCTAAACGGCAGCCCGTACGATAATTTTTCGCGGAAAATCCTCGCTAAAACCTTAATCGACCGGGGGCGGAGACGCCCGCGCCGCGCTCGTGCAGGGAACGACGGGAAAATAGAAGGAATGACAAAGCAGCTAGATACAATGCGTCGTTGTTAGTCTAATGACTTCTCGTGCACGTGAATTCACGTTCCCCGAAGCTACAGCCGCGGCGGCCGATTCTGTTGCGTTCACGCTTCCCGTCGCCTCGATTTCACCCGCGAATTTTCCGCCCGGCGTACCCGGACAATGAGAGTTCTCTGTTGTCCCGTCGCGGGACAAGTTCGCCCCACCTGGGGAAAAAAGCACGCGTCTCCGGCTCGCTTCGCACGGGTTCCGCTTCTTTTTTTTTCTGTTTTTTTTTCGGGAATCTTCATTACGACGTCAGTTCTCCGACGGGACGCGTTTCAACCCTTTCCGACGTCTCCGCCGCGACGTTGGTTTGCCTCCAAAAGTTGCCGAACTAGGTTGCCCGCGAAGACAAACGAATTTCTTTCGCGTCTTGGCAACGTCTAATTGTTTCCCCTCTGCTGTTTCCCCCGTTCGGTTTTTATCGTTTGCCGCAGCTTGGGAAATTATCGCTGCTCCTTTTTGATTCCAGAAAGCCAGACTGGCACGCATCAGGATCGCGAAAGCGTCGAGCGGGGCGGCCTTCGTGAGCAAAAAGAAGGCGGCGGAGGCGCGATTGGCCGCGCAGGAGAGCGGCCTTCAGATGGACGACAACTACAAGGAGGAGGACATCTTCGAGCTGCAGCACCATCATCTACTTCGCTGTTTGGAGAAGACCACGGTAGGTAACGACTAAAACACGAAAACATAAAAAACCAAGCGACGAAATAGCAAGAAAAACCAAAGAGAATCATTTCCGCCCTTTCTCCTCCGCGTATTTAAATTGATCTACGTGCTCCACGGACACACTTATCATCCGTGCATGCGTTCGCGCCTCTCAACAACGAGGGTCGTGTTGACGCGGTAACAAGCGCCGTGTTATACAACGGGAGCGAAAATATTTTCGGAATTATGAATTATAAACACGCCTCTAAAACGGGTTCTACAGCGTTAGCTTGGTAAAACGGCCAGCTTTACGACCGCAGCTCGCGGTTAGCTAACGGGTCGTCCGCGTTATAAGTTTCGCGCAACCGATTGGTCGCGCCTGTCGAACGGATACGAAGCGGCGCGAAAAAAAATAAACACCCTCTCCTACCCGGCGGTACGAACGCTACCAATTCGAAATTGGGGGGGAGGGGGGTAACACCATTTCGTCGTCGACGCGGTTCGCTCCCGCTTCATTAAGCACGCGCCTCGCACGAAATTCCGTGGCAGTTAGTCCGGGGAAACGTCGGCGTTATCTGTGCGCCGATTCATCCTCAGGCGCGAAGTTGCGTCGCCGCTTAGAAACCAAGAGCCCGCCCAGCGCACGCTCCGGTGTAATTTGAATAAACCCCCTCTGTTTGCGTCTAATTTTAGCCGAGCACTCGCGCGAGGGATGCCGCGCCACCCACTGTGCGAGCAGCCCGTTCTGTCCGCCCCAACGCAGACCGAGCAAACCCTCTTGCGCCGCTTGCGACACGCACACAGACGACGCGTCTGTGCTCGCGCGTGCAAGAATCGCGCGCAATGTCGCTGGATGTTTGCGCGCCGGAGGGTGCAGGCTGTTTCATTAAATTCGTCGGGAGGGGATTTCACGGTGAACGTAAGATAGCGGCGCCGGGAGGGGCCGGTTTTCGAGCCGGTCGTTTGCGAATTGATCGACGATTCGTGATGATAGTTTCGCGCGGGACTTTACGTCGATTACGTTGGCGGTGCGCGACGTCGCGACGCGGATGACGGGCATGGTGCGGGTGGGTTTTTTGTTTTCGGTGCCGGGAATAATTTAAATATTCGTTGGATAACGACGGTAATAGTAATATCGGTGGTTTGCAAGCAGCTCCCCGAAGGTTCGTCGGGGACGGACAACTCTGTGCTTCGATTTCCTCCGGATCACTAATTTCGATTTCGATTAAGAGTCGACGAGACATTGGTCAACCGAACGATTTTTGCCCGACGTTTCAGTAAGCAGTTTGTATGTCAAGATTGCGTGATATTTCCAGACACTGATTTTACGACCTCCACTTTAATATCACGTATATCGTTATAACCCGATCGTTTATTCAGTAGCTTCCTTCGTCTGGATAGCACTTAACGGGCTATCCGAAATGAAACTTTCGGCCATCCGCACCGCTAACAGGCGAATTTCCGTGGCTCTGCCAGCCGAAACCGACCACCGAAAGCGCGATAAATAGGTCAGTTCGCGTTCCATGAATCGAAGCTCTGTCCCGGCGGCCACTCGAGCCTGAATTTCTGCGGAAATTCTGTAAATTGCAAGTTCTCGAGCAAGGATGCATCGATCAACCCCGCGGGTCATCCGAACCGAACGGGATACACAATTTGAAAGATCCTCGAGAGCCGTTCGGCCTCTTTGCCCCTTCATATTTCGAAATCCTCAATTATCATTATTGTGCTTAGTCCGTCTATTGATCGTTTTCTACGGCCGTTCGACATTTTTCATCGTCCGCTGTTTCCTTCGTAACTCGCACCCTTATCAGCTTCCAATCACGTTGATCCCGCATTCAAGATCGTCTGCCGTTCGTCGCCCTCCTTCTGATGGGCGCACTTAACCCAGAAAGCGATACGATTCCGGCCGCTTTTGTCGAGTCGTCGTGAAAATCGTGCAAACGGCCCGGGGCCGTGTCGTTCCACTTCCTGTCGTCTTCTGTCGCGTTTTCAACGCGTGTACGTGCCGCGATCTTGTCTTCCTGTCGCGGGACGCCGGGCGTTCAGCGGTTTTCTCAGCGCGTCTGTCTGGCGACTACTCACCGTCGATTTTTTCCCGAAACTTTTGAAAAAGCTCGAACGTTGTCGCCTCTGTTTGAGTTCTCGGTTGTAAAATTCTCAGCGATCCTCGGTGATACTTTCTTGTACGCTTCACGATTTCTCCGGCTAATTCAGCCGCGGCCCACCGAATGCCGTTGTTCAACTTTCGACAGTCATGATTAATTCGTTTGCCCAAGAATCGGGAACAAACTCGCGCAGCTCCGGATGTAACTTTCCGTTTAAAGTTGAAACACGCTCGGCCCGAGAACTCGGTTGCTTGCATTACACGTTTTGAAACGTGCCACGTACTCACGTGGTTGGGTAAACGTTAAGTTTCCGAGCGAGTCAATCCGTTTGGAACGGAGAACGATGCACTCCAGATAAATAGCGAACGTAAACTGGTCACTTCGCTTTTCCGTTCCTCTTGTTCGCCGTTTACGAACGCCTTTCGGCGCAAATATTTCGATCAGAATTTTCTCGATCCCGTTTTTTTCCTTTCTCTCGAGGAAACTCGACGCTCTCCTCGTCTAACCCGGACTCACTTCTCCGATCACCTATCCCAATTGCACGTGTTTCGCATAATTGGC
The DNA here is from genome assembly GCA_963969485.1 of Nomada goodeniana. Taxonomy (NCBI): domain Eukaryota; kingdom Metazoa; phylum Arthropoda; class Insecta; order Hymenoptera; family Apidae; genus Nomada; species Nomada goodeniana. The sequence goes on from OZ018301.1 coordinate 22,600,462, forward strand.
AACACCGATACCTCGAAACGACGTTCCCTCAGAAGGAGCTCCACGGAGAAACGTGCACGAACGACCACGATTCTCGGCAATGTCACCAAATAACGAGCACGCGTGTTCTCCTCTATCGGCAACGACAATGGATCACGCCTCTCGATGAACGCGGCGTCAAGCCTTTGTTGCGAGTACAATTTTCGAGAGAATCGCGGAGCTTCCTCGCGCGAAGAAATCGTTTTCCTGTCTCCGTTTCAAGGAGGCGAAGCTTTCCGGGGAAAACGAAAAACCCTGTCGGTATTCGATAACGATACGGAACAGACGTCTCTATGTAGGCCAGGAAATAACGCGCCGCGTTTTATAATGGAAATAGTTGCATCGCGGAGGAAATTGCGGATGGCTCGAAGTACAGAATTTCTATCATTTTTCGTTGCCTCGCGTACCGACCCCTCTCGTTGGATCGTTTCTCGTCGAATCGGTAAATGGAACAACGATAAAACATCACGGTTCGACCAATAGTTCGATCAATCGCTTCGAATAATTCCACGAGATCGTTACATTTCCAGGTCCGCAAGATCCCCCGACTGAAAACCCCGCGCCGTTGACGTTCACTTCGACTCCGGTAATTAATATCGCCGCCGCCGTCCCGAAGAATCTCCCTTGAATATATCGCCGGTCAGCGTCCATGCGAATTTCAATGTGCGCGCACACCCCGCAACCTGGGTTCCCCTTTGAGGCGTTATCTTCGACGGAGCTCGGCGCCTTCGAGGATCCCCGTGCATCCCGTCTGAACGTAACAACGTTGTTCGCGTATGCAACGACGAAGGTAGCCGAGGAACGATCTCCATTAGAGATCTTTGGAGGCAGGCGAGCGCGTGTTGCGCAGCTCGCGAGCATCAGACGCGGCCAATCGGTGTCGTCGCGTCGGCGTATTGATTTCTTCCGGGTCGTGGTCGGCCTCGATCGAATCTCATCGGGAATCGGAGTTGTCGGGGCAAGACGTCATCCCGTGACTAATTATAGCCGGTGAACGGCGCTAAAGAGATCCAACAATAGCGGTGCCCCATCAGATTTTCCGATCCGCGTGGCAGAAGGGGATGCAAGCGTCGCGGAAGATACACTGTTTTCGTTCTTCCAGCGAGATCGCCTCGAAAACGTTCTTCCGTCGTTCGCGCGAACCGTTCCGCCGCTTCTTCGAGGGTCCCTCGTCCCCGGTGTTCTCTTCCACGTCTGTTTCGTGTCTCCCTCGCGTGGAGACAATTCGATAAAGTACGCTCCCGTGTCTTCGTCTCGTTCGGCGAGTCAGCAGTTCGCCGGTTGAGAACTGAGACGCGGTGCCCGACCAGCGCGAGAAAGTCTATCTCCGGCGATAGAATAGTAGTACATTGGAACGGGGGTGAAGCGCGCGGTGGAACGATCGATGGGGAGAAAAATTTCACCAGGGCTTTCGTGTTCGTCCCGTTGGGTCAGGGTCTCTGTTCACCGGCTTGCTTCAATTTTCCTTTACTCTCTCCCCCCCCTCGGTTTCGTCCGCCGGTTTCATCGTCTGTTTCTGTGTCGCAGTTCTTGGTCACCCGCCCCGTTTCAGCACGTTTATTTCCAACTGGGCGATATTAAATTCACGAGTGGCCGGTCGTGTCGCCGCTTTTTCGCCGAGCGATGCATACGATCGTCGAATATTCAGCCGTCCCCACGTCTTTCCCGTTTACTCGCCGCTTGATTCCATCCAAATGTTTCCGTATCACCTGCTCGCCTTTCGCGTTCACGATTCGACGTACAGTTGGGAACTTGGTCGACGCAGTATTTTCGTTGAATCTCAAGTTGCTCAGCTTCTTCAACTGTTTCGAGGTGAAATGGAACTCGTGTTTGACCGCCGTGACGCACAGCCATAAAATCGCGACAAGTGCACGGCGTTCCTGTGTCGGGTCGAGCGACGTCGCGTGTTGTTTATGGGGCACGAGGATGGCTCGACTGGATTCACGTACGGAGAGTACGTCGCCTCTGTTGAACAGGGTATGCACATCCATCCTGGCCGCGGCTCGCGGTCGCTGCGCGTCTAAAACGGTGTCGCCGCTTCTCGTTTCCATCTTGGCTAACATTTATCGTCCGCCAAGCATTCTTCCCTCGTCGGAGTGTGCTGCCTAATTCGCAGTTAAAACGTCGAGACTTTCGTTCGGGGACGAGGCGCTGGGCTCCTGAGTCGAGCTTGCAAAACTTACTTGAAAATCGAGTTCTATTCGGCAGTAGTGAGCGCTCCTCGTCGTTCCATTCAGTCGTCGGGGTAACTCCTCGATTTGGAAAGCAAGATCCGCCGGTTTCCATCGCGGCGGACGCGTTTCCGCGCGAGAAATGGGACGGGCCACCGGCGCGGAAATTTGTTTAATTTATATTTAAACCGCGCGCAGGTGGACCCGTCGACGATTAGATCAATGGCTCCGCTAAATAGAAGGCGCAATTGGTAGACCTCCAAAACGGTGTCATGTCACGCGTCACTATCTTGGAGAGGTCAGTTGCGTTTATAACCACCTTTACAATTCGCTGTTACCGAAATACCAGGGACCGGGCTGTTTATAGTGGCCGGCACTTGATTTCTTTTTACGCGTACCACGGTTCAGCCTGTATCTATTTCCTGTCTGCATCAACGGCGGAATTGTATACTTTGATAGCGGGGAAACGATCGAGGAGAAACAGCACTGGCACTCGGTATCGTTTCGTGTCGACAGTCAGAGTTCTTTCAGCGGACGATTCGCTGTAAATTTTCCGCGCGAAGATTGCTTCCGCGCGAAACATCGTGCAGGCGTGCATGCAAAGAAGCCGGTGTTTGCGTTTCGAAAATTTTTGTATCCGACCTCTCTCCAATCCTGTACAGCAGTGAATAACAAAAAGTGTGATTTCTGTATTTCACTGTCGTTCGGAATATAATTCAACGCGCGCTTAACAGATCCAGCAACCCGAAACTAGGGTGAATAATGGTCACTTGGACGGACTAACTTTGTCCACACTCGGTTCATCATCGCCCATTAATTATCCTTCCCCGACCAACCTTATCCCACAAACTTATCTTCGTCGTCATTCAACGCGCTCGTTCCCCGCGACAACTGGACACCTGTCTCAATACGATTAATACATGAACCTCGCAATGCGTCGATCGGCGGCCCCTTTGGCCTTTCGTTGCAGCATCCGCACGTTCTTACGAATCGTGCAACGGTACAAGGCGAGATTCGTCGGGCAAAGGGAGCTATTGCCGAACTGCAATTCCCTTTTGTCGATTGATCAAACTGGAGCGGGCATCCTTGCTCCAGTATGCGACAAAGAACCGTCTAAGTTGCTGCTTTGAAACAAAGTTGGTGGAAGCACATACACATACGCGTACGCGCTTGCGTTTCCCCCGGCTGCCTAACCCAAACGTTATCATCGAGACGCTGTAGCTTCGATCAATAGCTTTAAACTCCCTTCTTCCGTGTAACTAATGAACGTGTCCAAGAAACGAATTTGTCCAAGGGATTGTGGGATAAAGAATTTCTCTTTGCACGGCTGGCTCAGCTGAGCCATTCGTGGATCCATGGAGGAACAATCTCGTGTTCCTTTACCGGGGAATATATCGACGAGATGCTCGGGGAAAATAATAGAGGGTGCCGGGCGGTATCCTTTGTCGACGGGGGTGTCCTTTTATTTCCATGCTCGAACGGTATACACGGGGACGAAAGTAACGGAGGCTGAGACGGTAAGGATGAGTTTAATCCGGGAACGACGTAGACGCTCGTTGGCTTCGAGATACAAGCGTGAATAAGTCTGATGATCGTCGGGCTCGTTTCCGAATAGCCTGTTTTTATTGTCCAATTTTTTTTTGTTACCTTGGTTTGGTTTTTCTTGCACCTGACGCGGCGAATATTTTTCACGCTTGGTCGTTGGCAACGAACATCCTTTTTGCATTATGCAAATTAATTGGAATATTTTCAGTTGGCTTGACATCCTCTACTATAAATTATTAATTAAATGTTGAATACAGTGGAAACGATGGTAATATATTGTGTCCGTGTACTACATGCTTCGAAGCTTTTTGCTTGTCACACTTGCATATCTCCGAACGGGAATATCTGTTGACACGGTTCGATGTAATGCAGTTCGGAATCGTTCGGAACGTTTCCTCCACCAGGTGACAATTGTATCTCTCGTTTCGTCGATGCTACTATTTATCGACAAGGAAACGCCAATCAGTAAACGTGCAACGGTGTACCGAAAAGTGTTTGCATATCTCAAATAATTGCGAGGGATCGTTCAAATAATTATCGAGGCTGGTGCCGATGTTCATCGTTTGTTCACACTTTGACGGTGAAAATTAGGGCGGTACCTTTTAGAAATTTTATTTGTAGACGGTAACACGATCTGTTTCAACTGTTCGTATTTTGCCTAAGAGTGCGTATCATCGAGCTGCAAATCGGCTAAATTTAGTTGGAAAATTCTGGTTCGTGAAAAAGTTGTACCCGATACGCGAAACGCTGCGGAATGCAATTGGTCGCCAGAAGAAAGAAAAATTTAGTCCAAGAAAAAAAGAATGACGGCAATTTCTTGTATTTTTACTATTATTAATCTTGGGCATTTCATTTATTTTAATTTCATGATCCATGGCACACGTCTCCAAGTTGAACATTTTCACGACAACCTACAGTTCAATTAAACTGTCGAAAGTTCACAATCGATCAGAACCGTTGAATCCAAATCTATGAGTGTAGAAACATATCGATTTATGGAAGATGGTGTCAGATAGAAGGAAAGCGAAAGCCACGCGTTTTCGTCCTGCGACACAGATTGTCCGACATGGAGAACGTTAAAGGGTGCACTCGAGCGTTCGATCTCGACTGTGAACGGTCGCCTGGAAGTTTCCGGGGTGGTGATACAGGGGTGCGCAAGGAAAAGGGAGATTATCGAGTGATCTCGCCGTCAGTCGCGCGACTGCTAGCCTCTTTCCAGTTACGCGGTGAAGATTTGAGCTCGTGGAATTGAGCAGCTATGCAATCCCCCATGGAAACCACTCGAAAGAAGTTCCGCAGTGATTTCTCAAGCCCTAGCCACTTGTCAGTTACGATACGAGATTAAAAGTGGATTTGTCTATTTATGTAGTTCGCAAGCAGGTTGCGCAAACGGAACGAACACGGCGCCGCGGACTTATTAATTTGAAATTAGCAATAAGCTGAGTGCTAATAAACTTGCAATGGAGTTTTGCCAAAGTTTGCCGTGATTAGAGACGGAATCCTGTCGGAAATGCACTGAACACGATGGCAACAATAAGCCTCCGTACAAACGCGTGTCCTCCCTCCGGCTGTGTAATTCGAGCAGAGAAACAACTTGCAACACAGACCGTGCAATACCCGACGGACCAAAGTTTGACCAGCGACAATAGGGGGTGTGACTGTGTTTGGCCCCTGTGGCATTCGCGTTCGTTCAAACGCGTATACATTCTGTACGGTCCAGAATGATTTCAATCAGTCCTTCGAACGGCTTTGCATTAATTGTGCTTCATCAGCCGGGTGAAAATTTCGGATATATGAACTTCCAATCAAAGCGTACACTCAGATTAATGGAATTATTATCGACGGCTTGGATCTTCGTTACGATAATTAACTGCAATAAGGGATATAATTAACGAAAGAGAAGAGAGACAATTCGTGTAGGTCGAACGAGGACCAAGAGGTAAAATAAAACGAAATATTTACGGCGAAGGGGGCGCGTAAATATCAGACGAGGAACGCTTCTTATCTATTGTGGCTGCACCGGCACGTGTACAATCTACTTCAAGTTGCTGGCAACTTTGATGAAAAGTAAAGATTCATTAATTAAATGCACGCGACTCTGAGGATCCTTCTAGATATTCCTCAATGAAACTGGGTGAAGCGCACGATTCAGTGGAAGAGAAACTCTCGCCCGATGTTGACTCTGCGTGTAATCGTCGTGGTCTGTGCGGCGACGGGTACAATCTACTTGATCGCATTCGCGTTCGATTACCAGTAAGGAAGAGCCTCACTTAGGGGAGCAAGGTAGCGTTTGTTTGGGAATCCTGTGGCGGATGTATTACAACTTTCCCTCGGAAAATGGAGTGTACACGAGATATCGATGGGCATCGCGTATTATAAAAGTTAGAACAAGAGGGATCGAAACTTCGGTCGGTAAATTACGAGGTTGTAAACTCGCAGGCGGCTCTACCCCAGCAGACCTATAACTTCGTTTAAAGCTAGAAAGCCACCCTTGATCTAAAAAAAAAAAACAACTCGCACCACTATATTAACTAAATGGAACTATTGACGCACCGTTGCCCGCTCTCTCGTTTTCTTTCGCAGCTTGCAATCGATGCGTATAAAACACACTTATAAAATCACCACCTTTCTTTTTTTAATTAACGTCGTTTTCATAGCAAAACATTGCCGTGTAACGAAGCCTGTGGGCATCAAATTCAATATATTAAGATATCGTGCAATACAAAAGTAACCTCTCGTCTTCAACCACCTACAACAACGTACAATTAGTTCCTTCTATTCTTCGATTTTCTCTCTTCACCACCGATCTGGATACTAGCAAAACCATTTTCCCTTCATTTCCAATCCCCGTACAAACATTTATTTGTTCATTCGGGGATTCATTCTATTCGGTATCGACCGTGATACCGGTAATACAATTTCTCGCCTCATCATCAACCCCTCGGTTGTGTTCTTTGGTTTCCTCTATCCAGTCTCGATCAGGATCCTAATAAAGCAGTTCTGTTACAGGATCGCGAGTTCGTGGAGATGGAGGTGCCCTACAACGGTGCCCCGAAGAGGCCAGGATCGCCGTCGCCCTTAACTTCCCCCGCGCACAGCACTGCCTCCAGGGGCGGCCTGCTGCACGCCTGCTGCGGCCGTTGCTACCCCCAACGTTACCAGGTACGCGGTCGCCGTATTCTCGCCTCGACGACCTCCATAAGCGAGGGTCCACCCTCGTTTTCCTCCCACTCTCACCAATCGCAGCCGACCGGACAGCCGGTGCAGTCCCATTATCAACCGGTTGATCCCACCACGGTGCCGAATGTCGCGTTTAACGTGCCGGGTGACAGTGATCGGCAACGTCGCCAGTGTACGAGCTCCTCCAGCCCCTACAACGAGACAAGGGTGTGAGCCGGGCTCGGGTCAGAGATTCCATTCAATAATTCGTTCCCATCGCTCGGCGTGCGATCCAGATTGTAGGTAGCCTTAGTCCTAACAGCCCCCATTTTTTCCTCTCTCTTTTTTTTAGGTGGTTTCTTTTCGCCATTCGAGCGGAGGAAAGGAAAAGAGTCGTTTAATAGGACCGAGCGAGAGTAGATGGATGATATTCGTTAAGTTGTTACTGTTGTATTTGTTGCGTTGTTCACAGTGTCAGGGGTCGACGCTGTGTGTAGTTATTTGACCCGCGGCGTACAAGTGAATTGGCCTACGTTCCGATTTGTGACGGCGTTGAAAGTTTATTAGGATGAAGCATATCATAGGTGGATATCAGGGATCCTTGGGTTTGCCTTGGGTTCGGGGCGGCGAGAGGACGTTTTTATCAGCAGAAGACTGAGCGTTCCATATCTTAGAACGGCCTAAGGGTAAAGCTTGAACTTCAGGCGCTAATTTCGATCCTGGATGTAATCCGAAATTGGAAGAATTTACTTCAGATTCTCGAGGAATGGTTATCCACGTTGCCATTCGAGCCCTCGGTTGCTGGGCGATCAGCTTCGACTCGTCCGTCGTCGATAGGGATTTGAAACTCGTCGATACGTTCTGTCGGTTCTCGATCTTAATTCACGGCTGTCGATCGAGCGGTCCGCTTCGACAGAGGGGCACGAATCGAACGCTTGTGTTCCGATCTACGGCCAAGTGATCCAGACCCCGATCGAGACCGGATCTGGCCGATCTCAGCGATCGTTCACGGCGCGACTGGATTACGAGACGCACGGAGACCAATACCCGGGATTCGATTAAACAATGCAAATATCCCCACGTCGGAAACACCAAAGGGGGTGCACAGAAGTATCCCTCGGAATCGCTGAACTTTGTCGCTTGTACCCCTCTCGCGATAGTTTCTCGATCTCCGAAGCTACCCCGGCTCCAACTAGGTACACAGATTACGAAGCTGCAAGCAGTCGCGACATAAACCGAAACGGCGTCGGCGGCGAAGACGATCCACGCGTACCAAGTATCTCTATCTCCTGACATCGAATCCCGGGTTGTTAAGCGCGACTCCCATCGGGGTTAACCTTCTCCCCGAAGCACTGCCAGCGTGGGTTCGAATTTAGACTCGGTACTCTCTTTCTCTCTTCGGCGATATTCGCGCCATTTTATCCCCTCAGTACGGATCATTCGTCGCGCTTGATAGGTGCCGGATAAACCTGCCTTTCCGAGGCACCGGGTGGCATCGAGGATGCCCTCTCGCTGTTCGTTTCCCCGTCGAATGGAATGGACGAGTTCGTCGCGAACGCGATGTTAGAGGAAGCCGTTGAAACGTCGCGCGCGAGATGCGAACGACAGATTCGAAGCGAAAGAATCCGACGGGACTGCGGGGTCCGCGGGGCTGCTTTATCGTTTTCTGTTTTCCGGCGAACGCTTTCGTTTCGCGAGACGGCTCGGATCTGTCGGAAATGAAACGGCCCCCAAACGATGGCTCCGCGCGTTCGGTGCTCGTGCACGACGGAACCGACGAATGGACGCGCAATAACAATACTCGCGCGTCACTGTTGCACGAAGCGAGCGCGTCATGAAACAACCGACAGATTTACGCGTTTCGTGATAGGTATAAGGCACGGCTACGAGGGCAATACTTGGACTCGCTTAATATCGTACGAGGAACGTCGGAAATGTAGAAACGGCATCGCGGGAAGAAACGATCCACGTTGCAATAACAACGCCAGCATCGATGCGCAGAGATACTCGCTTGGGCATTCGCCGGCGTGGAACGAATATGAGAAGACTGTGCACGATGCGCGTATCGCGAACAAACCGCGCGAAGCCAGCGTTGCTTTCGGCTGGCGCAGCTTTCCACGCTGCGCCGGTTCGCGCGATAGATAACAGAAGGAAACGATCGCGTTGCGTCGCTCGAGACGAGCCGGCCGTTCCGACGGAAGCGTTCGTGCTCGCGCTTGGAGCATCTCCAAAATCCCGCGCGACGGGACGGCGAACGCGTTTCGACGGTTTCCTCGAGCGATCCGCGCGCACGGGAGTTTACGATCGTCGTTCCGCCGGGATCTAACGTCGCGTACATCGCGTGGAAAGTTTCCTTGTCGCGTTTGCGATGGAAAAATCGCGCGAAATTTCCGACGTTTTCCCTCGCGACGCGTTTCTAGCCCGTTCGCCGTTGGTTCCACGGGGCGACATTGATTCGAAACGGTATGGCGGATCCGCTCGAACAGCGTAGAAACTGGCGACCAGTCGAACTGAGACGCGTCGATCTCGTTCCTCTTGAACGAACCTTCGATCCAGGCGAAAGTACGATTCTATCCGTAGACTAGGATCTAGATTGCTAAGTAAATCGTTATCGGTCTACCTTGGTCGGCGTTCGGTCGAGGACACGATCTAATTGAAATTATCTCTAGCCTTATTCCTCTGTCTTCATCGTAGCGTATTCTAAATCGATGTCGTAGCGATTATTCCGGTCAGAGGCAGAGGGAGGACGCGCTGGACTAGACGCCCTTCTTCCTATCCGTCGCTGCGGATACCGTCTTGAACCGTCGCGAATCGTGGCTGGTCCGGCCGCGTTCCCTCAATCGAAACTCTGTCTTCGGGTCTCCTCGAGTACTCGTAGATCGTCCTTGCACTACCTCTTTCAGTCGAGCGGCCTTTTATTCAAGTCTCTCCTCCTCTCTCGCCTGTCGACGCACGCAGAGTAGATCCCCGTTAACCTCGCCCCTCAGAAACGACACCGTGGAATTTTCAGCAACGGACCCCGAGGGTGTCGCGAACGAACGACGTCGAAACGTGGCTCGGGATCGCGGATCGATATTTCACCGTTCGCTCGGCAATCCTATTCTCCCGCAGGAACACAAATATTTTCCCCGAGAAGGGTTGAGGATATCGTAATGGCGAGAGTTCGATTCATATCGATTGCGGAGGGACGGCTTGCGTACGTCGTGGTCGTAAATCAGCCGGCACGTAGCGAGAGACGACGTAAACGAGGGAAAATGAGAGGCGATAAATGGTCCTGCCGGTTGGCAGATCGAGGACAAGGCCCCATCGAAACCCCATTAAACATCGTTCCCCTATCAACGATCGTTCACCCTTGCGAACGCCATTTTTCGTTCGGTCCGTTTGCCCTCCGTTATTATCCGCGGCTCGTTAATCGCCCATTAATTTTCAGGCCAACCCCTCAGGCCAACCGCCCCCTGGACTGACCTTCCGATCGTAGCATCTTCAGCGCAATTTATTTAAAACCCACCCGCGGTTCGGTCACTTCGAAATTGAAACCCCGACGGTGAATCTCGCGTCTAATTTTAATCAGTCCAGTGATTCTAACGGGACGGGGAGCCCATCAGTGCTCCATTAAGCGTCCCTCTGCCCCTGCCGCTTTCACGAGCTTCCATTTTTCAGCGGTCGACCTACCTTCGTCCACCTATTACGCGTTAATCGCCCCGTTAAGTCGCGAATTAGTTACCGATCTTCCAACGATCTTCGCCCTGGCCGTCTCTGCACGAGTCACCTCGATATCGTGACACTCGCACGACCAAGGGAATTCTCCGCCACGACGTCCAAACTTCCAGTCCCTTCGCGTCAATGCGTTTCTTCGACCGTACAATTTTTATCGACTGCTCGAACGCCGGATTCGGTGTCCAACAGTTCACTCGACGTTGTCTTGAACGGTCCAAACGGCGGACGACGAGCGAGCAATAATAGACCGCGTCTGCGAACGCGTCAGATCGTTCAGCGACGATCTTTACGACGCGACGCCCGCTGCACGAACGACGTCAGCTGGCGAACGTGTTCGTCGGCGGCTTTAAATCAATGATAAGATTCATATGCAAGAAGGGACACGAGTGCTCGCGACGTGCCCCGTCAGCGGTACAACAAATGTGTTCCTGCCATATTATGTACGCGGGACGGTCGTTCGTCGAGTCTGCTCGAAATTGCCGAAACGTACGGGACAAGGAGCGATATATTCCCCCTGGTAGGGCGTTCACGTGTCTGAGAGAGGATTTCGCGTGCCATTCAGGGTCAGATTTTTCCCGGAACGTTCAACTAGACCGCGACGGACCGTGGAATTTAGGAGAGGGTCCTCGTTGTTGTCGAATTTAGAATGCCTGCCGTAGCCATGGACGCACAGGGGACCGAAATTGTTCGAAAATCTCCATTGGCGAGCTTCAAGCTCTCCCCTGGTCATCGCAGTGATTGTTTGAGCAATCTATGAAAAATGCCGCTAAGAGAAATATCGAACATTGCTGCGCGTCAAGAAGAAACGAATTGATCAGTCGAGTGTCCTATTAAAAATGATAAATAACTGTGCCTCGTGTTTATGTTACACCGGACTCGCATCGTCGGACTCAATAGAACGACCGTAACTTTGCATCAATGAATCTTTACGTTGCGACCACGATCTCGAGCCACGCGTTTCGTCGATCGCGCCGAGAGACCTCGGGTCAACGTCGGATAAGTTCGACAGGGGGTTGAAGGTTGTACACTCGTCTTCCATCGGCGCCAGATCTATCGTCCCCGCCTAGGTCGAGCCTCGCCGCTCGTCAGCCCTGCCCTACGTCTTCCATTTTTAGATTAAAGACTCGCCCGGAAGCCGCGCAACGAATCCTGCCCGAGCTCGTGCCCGACTTCTCCTCGTCCGATCGCACAAATTGCTCACGCGCCGTGGCCACGGTCGCGCGTGCCACAGAAATCTGTTCGAATCCCGAATCCGGGTTCCAACGAGACGACGTTGAAGCCTTTCTCGCGGGGAACGGCAGAAGACACGACGAATAAAAAACCGCGCGTCGTCGAAGATCGAGGAATCTCTTCTAACGCGCGATCTCTGCTCCCCCCGCCCCCCGCTATGCAACTCTGCCGTTTCTTCTCCTCCTCGTTCAATTACGCGGAATTGAATAAGGCCGTCGACCAAGCGGCACACGCGGAGATCGAATCGATGCCGCGCGAACGAAATGCGAACGAAGCTCGCTCCTTCCAGTGGCTCTGGTTTTCTTGACCTTGTCCAAGTTCCGTCGAGTTCGAAGCGCCGCGACCGGGGCTACGCTCCAGCTAATCGATCCTCGACTCCTCGAGCGGCTCGCCCTTCGAATCGAATGAATTCTCGGGCGCGACGTTCGTTCGATCGCCCGTGTGTACGCGTTCGTTTCTCAGTTTCGCCGAGGGCCGGACATTGCCGCCCGTCGGGGTTCAATTATTGGAATCCCCCTCCACCCCCACCCCCCCGGACTGATTTAATCAAAGGTGCGAGCTTTCGGACTCGAGCGTAGCTTTAAGATGCAATTCCCTTTTCGTAGTTAGGCTCAGCGAGACAGGAATCGCGATGAACGTTCGAGATTACGCTTGGAAGAACGCGCGATGACAATTGAACTGTATATAGGGGAGCTGGATCGATTATTCGATCGCTCGGGGATCGACTTCTGCTTTCGTCGTCGGTTCGCGTTCATTTTCTTGGTATTCTAGCCCGCTTGCGTTCTGTGTAACGGTACTCGCGGGAATGATTATTTATATATTTATTTATTTATTTGTTATTGTAACCTAACTCGACGAACTCGTTGAATTTCGATCGAAAGAGGGGCGAATTTCCTCGGAATTCAATTGATATTCCAGGGCGATCAATGGTTCTTAGGTGAATTAAGAATCGGTGAAGCAAACGAACGATGAATCAGGCTTGATTTTCACTTGAACGAAAACTCTCGAAACGTAGTTCGCAAGGATGGACTCGATAATTGTCATCGGAAGCCGCTCGAACGTCCATTTTAATCGCGATTTACGCGCGGTCTCTTCTAAATATTCCTAGTCGAGATTTATTACAGCCAGAGGGGGTAACGAGGTTTCCGATTAATCGATCCGCATTAGCGACATAAATCCGCGATGCACGAACGCGTCTCGCGAATTTTGCCCGAGATATACCGCTCGGCCATAGATTTTATTTGGTCTCGTGACGCAAGCCGGCTCGGAATACCTGATCTCGACATCTTTATAGGCTCACAGATCGCGGCGATCAATCCCCCGATCATCCACGACGATTAGGGGCTGTCGTTTTGGGCACAGGTGTTGTCGCGTTTTGTTCGCCATACTTCTCGAAGATCGAGCTGCGTCTGGTATCGTTGAACGATATGATTCTTCCCGAATCGTTTGACTTTTAATCAAACGTTACAGAAACCGTCCCGGTTCGAATGAAAGAAGAAAAATATATACGCGTGTACGTAAGTTTCGCTCGTTCGTTTCCCGTAGGAGTTCATTTTGACTTTCGTCATGAATAACAATTGTTAATCGCTATGTATGGTAAGTGGCCGCGTTTATTCGCAAACATTGCAACTATCGACCAGAATAATGTGGGAAATAGAAGCTTCGACGTTTCACGTGCGCACGCGAAACAGCTGAAACGTTCGCAAAGTATAGCGAACGAACTTCTTTCGGTCAACTTATCGAAAGGCTTTTCGAACAACTTCATTATTGCAACCGTTACGACGTTATGAACGATCTCCGTTTACCTTCTGTAACACAGCCTACGATATATTCTTCGTTCATTTTTCTTGATCGGTGTCCAAGGGAACAGGTTCGCAAGGCTGGTCAGCCCTTAATCGAGTCGAGGATGAAGCTATTCTAAGTAGAGATATCACGTTTTGCCATACATTCCAGCGATCTGTCAGCGTTTCGATTTCGCGACGCTTTTCTCTTTCGTTAGGGCGCTCGTCAGCGCGACAGAAAGAAATCCGTGATCCTCTGACGAGGCGATGTCTGAAGGAAATAAAGAAACTGAGATTTTTTAATCGACCCGCGTCCTTTCGACTCCTATGCAATTTTTCAGCCCCAAGGAATACACCGTACAACACTAACGATACCAATCCCAATGCCGTCCCGAACTTGAGCGTCGAAATCGAGAAAGTGCGACGCAATGACTTGAAAGAAAAATCGAACTGCGATTGGCGGGAGCGATCTCCATTGAACAACTCCCGTACACAAACAGACAGAACCAACGAGAGAAGGTTGGACGTAAAAGTCGGAGGAAGAAAAAAAGAGGAGATATGTTTCCATTTCTGACCACTTCTTAATTTTCAGCGACGTGTACCGTCACCACGCGCACTCCGTCCGTCGTTCACGAAACTTTAACGAGCTTCGTTTAAACCCCCTTGCAAAACGACGCGCGCGCGCACCTGCACGGATATGCATAGACAGGAACGAAATTATGCGAAGAAAAAATGGGTATAGTTGTCGCTCATGTTGAATAAAGGAAATCGACTGAAAGAAAGGCAACAGTTTGACGCGCACCGCTGTCCCGATTAAACTTAACACAATAATAACCATCTTTCCCTAGTCTATTCGACTTTCGTCCCTGTCTATACCATATCGTATCTCATTTTCAACGTCACCGTTCAATTCATCCAGGAGACCGTTTCGGATTATCCCGAATCGTCATCACGAATTATAGAATGAAACGAATAGAAAGATGATCGTGTCTCCGTGCAGGTGGGCGACAGACGGATCGCACTCGAGATTCAGCATACCGCGACGCTGCAGAGTTTCGACGAATCTCGCGGCTCCTGCCCGGAAGAGAAGTTATAAGCGAGTTCTCGAGAACCCGTTCGATCGTCGAGACTCGCGTTCCTCCTTCCGTCGGCAACGGGACCGCGAGAAACGAGTTAAGCGAACGCTGTTGGATATTCATTACGAGTGTACAGTCATCCTTGCACAGTTATCGACTAGAAAATTGTACAGCAACGTGTGTCGCCTTGACCTTAGGGACATCCAGTAGGTATATACACGTATATGTATCTCTGTCCACACATACACCGGTGTATCGGCACATGCATACGTACTTATTCACCTGTCCATAAGTCACCGGACACCGGAATATAGAGTAGGCTGAAAGTGGCCGCGTTGCGGGTATCGAATGAAAGGAATGTCTACGTAGTGTTTTCTATTGCAAAGGTATTTCGATTATTTTGATTTCTTCGAGTTCGGAAAGTCCGCGCTGGTCGATTTTTCTTCGCGTTCCTTTTTAACAATTGTTGGGCGCGTGGTGACTTACGGACAGGGGTGTACGTTCGTGTACGCGCTCGTTCACGTATACGTGTATACACGTGTCGTGTATTGGTTGGCGTCAAGGTGCAGGAGTCGAGGGTTCGAGCTCTCGTTCTTACCGGACAGGAGACACCCCGTCGAGTTTCACGCCTCGATCATTTGCCACGTACCTTGTCCGAGCACCGTTCGACCTGGCCCGGATATCTCGCAGTGGCTCGTAAAACGTAATAGACATTTTTTTTTCCTTTTTCACGTAGGGTGATTATGTACTTTCACGTTCGACGACGCAGGGGCGTAGTTGTTAACGGTGGTACAGGGGCCACCCTGGTAATTATCTTGATGGAAGTTTCTGGAGCATGTAGTAAGGTGTGATTAAGCGGCGATCGTAAACCGACGTCGAAATGAAAATGATTCAGGGGTTCTAGGTGGAACGGTTGTCGGACGGCGCGGCCACCTGCGAGGTATAGATTCAGCGTCGCACCTGTTCACGAGCCAGACGCACTTCACTGTCCAGCAAATTTTATTTGTCGTAAGCCGCTTCTCTGGTTCACCCGGAACTTTAGTTCACAAAACTGTACAGCGTGTGGGAATTAATTTCGGGCTTATCGTCCTCTTCCCTTTGCTGGCTTAACTCGGGCATAAACTTTCGTCAGGTTTGATCTCCGCGAAATCCTACCACGTTTTAACGACTTCGCGCGAGAATCTCGAAGAACAGTTCCCGTGGGAACGGTGTCGTTTAGGGTATCACGGGATCCACCGGAAACTTCTATCGACGCGAGGGCTCCGCCGAGTCGAATTTTTCGCCCGACTCGCTTACGCGAATTTTCCTCCAGTTTTCGCCCCCGTAGAATCGGCCAAGAAACGGTCGCACTTATGCACGCGAGCGTCGTTTGCTTCACAATGGACGACGAGATCGTTAAAAAGAACAAAAAGGAAACGATCAGCGATTCTCTGGCGCGATTCTTTCGTATAAGCGAATAGGTGACGAGAGAAGACAAAATCACACGTCTGCAAAATTATATATGTACATAGTTACTTAATTCATTTTACTTAGGGTGCAGTGGACTCCGAGTTCTTTCAATTCAGATTTCAATGGGAAGCGTTGATTCTTCGCACCGTCTTATGTATTCTCTCTGCATTAGCCGCCGGAACAATGGAAACGGTTTACCTATCTCTACGTTTCCTGGCCTTTCAATCGACTCTCTGTTACACCCCCAGCGTCGTTTTTGTCTTCGATTATTGGCCTACGTGTTACCTAATCCCCGTCTTTTGTCTAAACGTCAGCTGCTGCTTTCAGACATTGTTCGAGGCAAACCCGACGTTCTATCGCTTTAATCGCTTCACTGGCACTCTAGGTGTCTATTCTGTTACCCATATTTGGCACAATTTCCTGAACAGCTTGTTTTACAGAGCTCGCAGTACTCTCAATTTCAGTCTCACTGCTCGAGAAACTCTGCAAGGGAATGGTGGGCCGATAAAAAAAATAAGTGTCGTTTTCTTCGGTGTGAAAGTGGAGAAGAGATATCATTGTTTAAAAAAAAATGGCGATGCTTCAAGTTTCTCCATCGCCGTCAGCATAATAAACAATTGGGCAAAATTAAGTTCGCTTAAAGATTTTATTACCGGCCGCGGCCGACAGGACCGCCGACGAATTCTCGCCAAATTTCAGGTCGATCGGGCGGCTAGATCTCGAGATATCGTGTCAGCCACGTCAGAAAACATGGTTTCGAGAATAACCTCCGCTCTGTAACCTACATTCCCGATTTCTTCCTTTGCGTAATATCGCATCTAATTACTACCGCGATCTGCTACCTCGGACGTAGACTAATTGGTACAACGTGTTGCCAAGCCTCGTACACGTCTTCCGTTCGTTCGACCAACAATCCGTGCCAGAGGGACCGTCTAATCTAAACGGCCAACAGCACGTGTTTCGATAATTAGGTCGCAGCCAGACTCCTCTAAAGTCGCCGCAGATTTAATCGGGCGTCTTTATTCCTGTCACGAAAATTTCTCCCTCGGCGCGTATCGAAATTGCCTGAACCACCGGCGTCCGAGCTGAATCGTCGGGGCTGGTCATCGGGACGCGTGCGCGTATCGTTCATGTCGATCACGTTATCGGGGCAAACAGCGATTCCTCGACATGAAGTTTCGCGAGGCAACAACGACGGAACGTTGCTCGAATTTTTTGGCGAATCAACGAATGAACTTTCAGCTACGAAGCTAGACATATAGATTTATATGTGTATATTGGTAGATTAACCCGGTCGCCCGTTATCAGTCTCGTTATCGCGCGTTGCCCGATGGCAGGAAACAAGAGGGAGAAAGGAAAGAACGAACGAATGACGTCGCGTCGAATTAATTGCCAACGTAATGCGCATTATAATATAACACGAGTTGCTTTCATGAATAATGCATAGCCGAAGGAACACCCGGAGCCCGTAGTGGAGCATCCACTTCAGATCAGCCAGGCAAGAGAAAATTGAATCTTAAGTGTCCGTCTGAAAAGCTCCGTCAAATCACTTTTATCGTCGGCCCAGTAACGAGCACCATATTTTCCACACTTCACCCCCTGTTGCCCTTATTCAAAGATGTTCGTCCACCGCCGTTGTCCGTCCCCTTTGAACGGTGTGCACCCCTCCAATCTTTTCTTCGTACGGGGACTACGTGCGGGGCAAATTCTCGTTTTCGATTGTGACTGTTACGTGGAATCGAGCGGCCCGAACGTCGTCGAGTGCGATCGATGTTCTTCGTTCAAATGTTTCCCAAATGTTAGGAAAAACGATGCTTCGCGAGCGAGGTATCATCGCGAGTAATTTCGCGAATATCATTGGCAGTGATTTTTAGGAGCTTTCCGAGCACCTGGAAAAGTGTGTCGGTTACGCTTGCACGGTATTCAGGCCACTCGACTTCTATTTTGGGTGCTGATGTTGGTTATTGTCCCCCAAGTTTTGCTCCACTTAATCGTTATTGGAAATTGATTGATCCGTTTTATATATATATATACCATATAGCTGGTTCGATTAAATATATTGTATATAATGTACGTGGATCATGTCACCTGTGTATATTTTATTAAGTCGTTCAAGGGTACAAAACGGGATATACCGTGCGGACAAGTTTGTCACGGAGGAAGGCCGATCGAATTCAACCGAATCCGTACAGACGTCGAATGTCGTTCACCTTAATTAATTCACACCTATGCTCCGTTAAAATTCAACCCCCGTTAACCACCCCTTGTCAGAAATCGCGTTCGCATAATTCAATACGATGTCCGTTCAGAGACGTTCGAGTTTATCGGAGCCCAATGAAAATGATCGTCAAACCTCCGTCAATTCTCGCGTAATTGAACAATCGCTTCGCGATAATCCGCGGACGATACAAATAATAAATCGCCGCGAACGTTCCCTCAGGTGTTCGTCCTTCGTTGGAAAAGAACGAGCGTCGCGTTGGCAATCGAGAGTCCTCCCCGCGACCAGCGTAATATTAATCACCCCGGCGATATCGGCCTGCTCCGGTTTAGGCCCGCTTCTTGACGGGATGATGATTAATCAGACATTATTCGACACGGCCTGTCGTTTCGCCCCGATTACGATCTCCGGGACGATGATTAATCGAACTTATGTATTATATTATCGAGTGGATTCCGCGGAAGGTTCAGTAGGTTTCACGATTACTTTCGATCGACCGCCGGACTGTAATTACACAATCCACCATTGTTCGTATCGACGTCAGTCCCGACCGCTGGCGCAATTAATTACCGTTCAACAGGTAAGCCGATGGACGGCCGGCTGTAAACGTCGCGACACGACAGGCTGTCGTTTGTCAAATTTTTATAACCGGTATATCGAATTGGCCAGTTAATTGCTCGTATGATATTAGCATACGTGGTGTTTCGCGATGCGTTAACGTTTCATGGACACGTGGTCGATAGCGTTGTGCATATACGGTGGCGTGCATCGCGCCATTTCAATGTGATTACAAGCTGTCCGCGGAAGCGTTGATATCGTGTTGCACGAAGAAAAGGAGAGAAAAGAATGTTACACATAGCAGTTGAACGGTGCTATACACACATTGGCAATACAGAATCGCCTTATACAATTCGAATGTTTTAGTATTGCTTTACAACCCAGTACACGAGGATTCCGTCGACGATCGTAATTCTCTCCCTCATAAATTCAATCCCCCCCCCCCACCTCCACCCACCACCACCACCACCCTCGTAAACGTAATTTGCAAATGCCACGCGTACAATGTAAATATGTCTGTACATTTTGTAACATAATCACACTGTCGGCACCTGTTGTGTGTGGTTCGTCCCGTAGAAACAGTCCTCGTCCGTTTAAGGTAAGGACCAACAAGAAAAACGTCAAGCTCTTGCTACTTGTCTGTCACCTTTTTTGATCGTTCCCCTATCGATACGTTATAAAACGCCTGCTAGCTCGGATTAGTTCTATTGTTTTGGGACATGTTGTTACGATCGATTATACACTGTGTTTCTTCTGGTTCTCTTGGCACATCTCCTCTCCCCGCACTTCTGTGCTGTACTCGCATACGTTACATACAATGTAATAACACTGTTTGCATTCTTGGACTGTTTTTGAATGCGAAGCTCTTCACGATTTTCAGACACGATTACGTGCTCGACGGATTGTTCAAGCGTCCCAGTTGCCCGGTCCAATCTCGGCCCTTTAATTTTGTTCCCCTTTGCGCACAGTTTGCGGATACATCGCCCGGAATGAAAGGGGCGTGGACGATTTTCGTCCCGGTGAAATTCGTTGGCTCTCCCTACCTTCTTTTCGTGCTCGATAACACTTGCCTTGCAGTGGCCCTCGCGACGTTCAGAGTGTCGCCGTACTCGTGACGATTAATTAGCGAACGCTCGAAGGAGCGACAATTCACGGAACTTCGTGCAAACGAACCGCGAACAAATTGTTACTCGTACGCCGCGAGAGCCCTCCTCGTTGCTCACGCGCAACTCTTCGAGCGATCGCGAGACGACCACTTCTAATTACTTTATTCTCTTTCAGTGCAGCTTCCTTTTTATCGAACCTTGTAAATATTTCGTGAACACGCCGGCAATTGGTAATTACTCGCGGTGTTACTTTCCGTTTGTCGAACGCTTCGACCGGCACCTTCTTATAGTTTGTCAGCGGTTCGATTGTATTCCATGTGAAAGCGCAGCCAGAATCGAAGCTAAGGATATCGGGAAACTATTGTCCTTCAATTTGAAATAGAACAGCGCTGCCGGTGTTAATCGAAAATTGATTTACCTCGCGTCAACTCTCAAGTGTGTCCGAGTTAAGTGCGTACACTTCAAGTGTGCACTGTATATCATTTGTACACGAAGCAGCACCGTTAGTACCATTTTGATTAAATTCGTTTACGAATCATTTTAGTTGCCTGCTCATTTCATGTTATATCCCTTTGTACATCTGTTTCGCTTCACATCGTAGAGCGCAGAGTATTCCATTTGAACCTTTTAGTCCCGTTTACGTGCATTTCACCGATCTTTTTTTTTTTCACCGCGAATTCACGTGTCGCGGGGCTTCGAGAACTCCTGCAGCCCCAGCGGAAGCGTGTCCATTAACGCTATGTCGCGGTCGAAAAATCCGACCTTCGGAAAATCGGGTCGGGTCCGCAGCTGGTCGCGACACGGACCAATTAAATTTAATTAAAGCCGACGATTAAGCGTGGCCCCGTTGGTTCCGCGCGCAAGTTGCTCGTGTCCGTTTAAGCGATTAGTCACCTGCCGCTTCTCGAAGACCACAGAAGGAGATAGAACTCGCTTAGATTTCGTTCCTCGACGACAGAGAACGCGACACCCTGTGCGAAGGCTCGGATGAAGTTTTCTAGTTAGGTGAATTCATGCATCTGTGGACGATGCTTGGACAGAAGCCTTCGTTTTTGTCGCCTTTCGAGCTGGAGCTTTCGAAACGCTTTCGTTTAGAATGAATTCGGGGTATTATATAGTTTAGATTTAGCTTCGACGATCACTGTGACTGGGGACATGCTGTAATGAAATGTATAGGGGGTAGGCGAAAGCAGTTTAAAAAAAAATATATATATGTACACATATGTACCCTTGCGCAAAGGGTGGAACAAACGACTTAGTATCAGTCGGATAAGAAAAGGACCAAGTCCATTATGGCGACAACGAGTACGCGACAGTGAATCGCAACTGTAGATAATCGTAGAGGTCCATTTGTAGAACAGACTCTTTAGGGTAGGTGAGCTTAGCGTGCAACAATGTAGTGTGTGCTTGTGGTGTGGATTTCAGCAGGCGTACAGTCAGTACATCCCGGCGACAAGGGCCCAAGTATCGGGTGCCGAAGGGGGGCAGACCGGGGCTGCGATGGACGGGACTTACCTAGTCGAGGCCTCGTTCTGAGCGACTTGATTTCCTTTAGCAAGCCCTAGTAAAGCACGCTAAACTACAGATCCCAGTAAATCCGAGGCAAACTGAAACCGAGATAGAGCGGAACGCTGTAGCAGAGTAATTAAGAAAACAAAGTAAGAAAAATGAAAGAAAAACGAGGAAAAAAAATGTCGTTCGAATCTGTTCAAAGAGCGAGCAGTCGAAAGCGTTTGGAGAAGGGAAGGTAACACGAGGCTTCGATAAAGAACGCTCGAGTAAGATGATTTTCACGAAAACTGAGGCTAAAGAGTGTTCAAAAGAAAGTAGACGATGGACAAAGAAGAAACACCAGTTGATCACAGGCAACGAACAAAATTTAAAAAAAACAAACAAAATAATTGACACAAGACACACACAGTGGTTAAAGTACACGGTATAAATCAATGAAATTCTTCTATTTCCTCATTTCCGTGCCTACCCCGTTCATCGACGACCGACCGCCACCGTGCCATCCACATGGAATCCTGGACATCCACGATGACGTCGCATCGTCCGTTCAATCATCGTCGTCGCCATGACGGGCGTTCACCTCTTCGACGGTCATCCACGAAAACTTACGTCCCGTTGTCTCATCCCGGTCGCTGCGAATCGACATCTCTTTTTTCCACGCATCTTCTCTGTTCATCCGCTTCTCCTCAACGATGCACGGACAAAACGAAACTTTTTAACGAACCCGATTACACGTGCGAACGAAAATCACGGATATAACGAACGGGATAAAATAACAACAAAACAATGGGAACACGAACATCGAATAAACAAATCGTCCACGTGAAACCGTGCGATAATTCATTATGAACTCGATGGATCACTCTCGTGCCCCCTCTCTCTTCTTTTCCCTCTCTTTCACGCTGGGATTTCGTGGACGACGTTGAACAAAAATAATAATAATAATAATAATAATAATAACAATGACAATGCAAATATGCAAACGATTCCAACGATGGAACGAATCGGAAAATATATCACGATCGATGGATGCACGATGACATTGACAAAATCATCCGACGCAATCGAAAAACAATAATATAAAATATTGTACCGCCGCTGCAAATATCACCCGTCCAATTTTAGAGCTTGTCTTACCAGCTCACCTCGAACGAGAGCAAGGATAGAGTGGTGCTCGTATATGGAGACCGTATACAAGTGCGGAAAAAGGTAAAGAAAACCGTGTTACCTGGAAACCATTTTGGATACGATGACTATAATCGATGTACATTATGATACTATGTTATGCCGTTGCTTTTGCGCGCGTGTCTCGATTCAAGCGTTCCTCGCGTGCGATACTTTCGTGCTTGTATACGCGGATATGAATTGGACATTTACAAACAGGAAGACCTTTTGTATTCCGTAGGAAATGCCGACCATTCCAGCCATTTTCCAACTAGCCAGTTACCGGCAGTAAGATAAAGAATACGTACGCGCATATATTTTACGATCTTTTGTTTCCTACGTTGTGAACCGTGCACGACGGTGGCCAGTACAAATTTCGAGTCCATAAAAAATGTTATTTCCCCTGAATCGAACGACGTCCAGATTCAAGATCAAACGGCGGTATCATTTTTTTGGGGGTGAAGCGTCCCTCCGACCCCAGGATCGTCGTATCGTATACAATCACGCGAATTGCACGTTGCAACGAGAGCGTTGGATCGAGGGCGCGTAACAATCTTCCACGATGTTTATCAAATGTGTATAAGATCTATATATGATATTATTGTGTGGCCGTTGGGAGAATATGAGGCAGCTTTTCTTGTCCTTCGACGGAAGGATCAGGACGTGGGGCACACGAAGGCCTCCCCATGCATCCCCTTGGTGGTCGAGAATTATATCGTGTCGCGTGGCTGATCCCTGAATTGGCTTCTGGGTGTCTGCTTCTCCCGAGAAAACACTTTCCCGTTTGCTTCTTTCCAGTGCAACAACTTTCTCAGTCCGATCAGTCTTTCCCCCATCAGGTATACAGGGATATCTTGAGATCTATTCAAAGGCTATAGCCGGATAAGGGAGTCAAATGTGCCCCTTAAACCAAATTCGACTTGCGAGGTTGTGGTAAAAAGATTCCTTCAGTACAAAATCGGCATTTTTCCGCATTTTTTAACGTTTTTTTATTTTTGGCAGTTCGAGTTTCCGGTTTAAAAATCTGCAAAACTTATAGAATGTGTGCCTCCATAATTGCAATGTCTCAGATTTTTTTTTTAGATTTTGTATGCGCTATAATGGAAGATACTGAGTAAAAACTATAATTTTGGCACGAAACCTGGCGCGAATTGGTTTGTCTTGATGATCTATCGAACAGTACCTCACAAGTCGAATTTGGTCTAGGGGCACATTTGACCCCCTTATCCAGCTTTAGCCATTTCTTCACTTTTCCTCGACATTCCAGTATTGTTCCTCCATTTCGCCCCGCCTTCTCTCTCTACCCAAACGTTCTGCCATTCTTTCTTCGTACTACCGTTTTCGTTTCCAAGTCGCGTGTCATACTTTCTTTGTTCCAACCGTTTTTACAATCACTTTCCCTTCGCGGTCATCCCGCCGACCAAGCCCCCTGGCATGATGCCTACTCGAACCGATCCTGTTGCGGCTGCCTCTTGATCTGGCTTCTGATTTATGCATCTTCTGGTGATCCGGCTACGCTTCTTCGCTTCCTCGGTGATCCATCATCTGTGTGCATCCAAATACGCTCCGTCCTCGTTTATCCACCGTCGTCCCCTCGCTACCCACTTCGCCGTTAAACCCGACGTGGCTTTTAAATCCGCTGCTAGCTCCGATTTCTTTCACTTTAGCCAGCTTTCCATCGGTCCCGCCTGGCTTGCCAGGAATTAAAACGCCTCGAAATACGGCGCTGAAAGCAAGGCAAAGATGTATATAAGTATTTGCAGACGCTTAGAAGTGGAAGTAAGTGGGAAGTATTCAGGAATCAGGGTAAATTCAGGGAATATCATACGGCCCCAGCGAAGCAGGATTACGAGCTTTTTACGCCCTGAAGCTTTCCTTTCGTCCTCGTCCGTTATTTGGTTGTTCCTCCTTTTGCGCGTCGGCTGTGCTCAGCTGCGTAACGTTTCGAAGGGATGAAAGAACATAGGGGATGTTACAAAGGATCGCGAAAATGGCGGGCGAGACGCTTTTAGATAATTGGCAAGGCTTTGTGCGCGGAGAGGATACTATTGGTACGATATTAATTATACATTGTGATACTGAAACGGAAATATAAGTACCTACTATTCAGTAGACTCGAATACACACAGAATTTAATTACGGAACTTGGTATTTTCTAATAATTATTTGTGGACTGATTTAAGGGGGTATTTGTGCTTTAACGGTATTTGTGCGTTTTAAATCGGTGCACTCCTTTGTATTAGCCTTTTGCACATATGGCTGCTAATATGTTAACTACATTATATATTTATGCGTGGAATACATCTAACGCTCCGCGATTTTTACGAATTCCGGCGTATCCCTTGGCACAGATATTTTCGAAGATATATGTACCTAAAGAAGTTGCGAGGAAAAAATCGATTTTTTCGAAGTTCAAAATATAAGTACCCTCTTAATCTTTTTACAGCCCACCCATGCCAATAATGTCACCCCAAATTGTTTTCTACAGCCCGTCATAACTTCATATTACGGAGAACTATGAAAGTAACACAAGTATTTCTCATATAAATTTCCAAACTGCAACTCGGAAACACGTTATACCTCACCATCCTAATGTATCTCGAAATTTGTAACGTCCCAGCGGTGTGATTTATTTTATTACACGATCGTTCTCCCTTTAAACTTTCCCGCGCAGCGTGTTGCGACCAATGGCCTGAGCCAGGTTTAATAAGCGAGCCGTCTCATCTTCGCCGCGTAGCAACCGATGATTAATGCTCCCGTCTACAGGAAAGACGATGTCGAGCGAAATTCGCGAGGCGCCCTCGAATCGCTCCTAATGCGTTTTCCTTGTAGATATTGTACTGATCCACGCCATCCTTGGCAAACGTGCCCATCGCGTGTACATCTTCGCATTATAAACGCACGATGATTCGCGGCGTTCAAGACTCATTTGTGCCCCCGGCGATTGAAAGAAAATTCTCCTGAAACATTTCGCGTCTATATCACACCCCGGGTAATAGAATCTTCGCGGTCACCTGCAATCAATATATGCTTCGCCGAGTTTCGCGTCGAATATAATCGTGAAGCAATATGCGAGTGAGTCCAGTTCGTAGCACAGCAATACGTTTCCGGGTATTTCTGACCGGTCCTTAGATAACTTTCAGGCCGCTGAGAGGGTTAAATTCGGATTCCCGCTAGGTCAATCTGAATGCCATTAGCGCGACAAGTAGGTGTGACGCGACAGTCCGTAAACTCCACGGTATGTTACTGAAAAGTTTCTGGCGCGTTACGTCAAGCAGAGGATTCCCAAACTATCGTTAACACTCTCTCACTCGCGCGACCGTATTGTACGATTCTCTATAGCTCACCCACGACACTGTTGTGCAATTATGCATTCAACACGAAGCTATGCAGCAGGCCAATTTCGCGGCACAAAATTTCTTCGCGTGAACCAGGCTTAAGCTCGAACTGCGACACCGCAGCCGCATCGCAGACGGCGTTCAAACAGGAAGAACGAACATCGCGGACAGGTCGTTTGAAAAGGATTAACGACCCTTGTCGAACAACGTACGTAGAGAAATACGCCGACGATCGCGTCGACTCGCACGAAAGACCAACAGAGAGGACGAACCGCAATGCGGTGCACGGATGCGATCGAGAATGGGCGAATTTTCTACAAAAAGTACGACAGTTTCTGCATGCAGCTGTCCACGAAATCGATTTTCTTCGAGCTTTCTGTCCACCCCCCCACTCCTCTTTTTTTCATTTCATTTATCAGCCAGAGGCATCTACTTATCGAAGGGGAACACTGCCCTTTCGTTCGATGACTACGTAGGCTTCTGTAGGCGTTTCGGATTATTGTAACATAGGTAGAGACGGATCTGTTTTCCCCCATTATTGTTAAGCTAGTCGCTATTGTTGGACGTTGATGTTGGATTCTTATGGACCCTGGTGTAACCGGTGGTGATATAATTTTCAAAGTGATAATCGATCGATGATCGACGGTATTTAATAGACCAGGGGCCATGAACGAGTCTATCGCTTACGAGAGACTGTCAATTAATTGCCTTACCCTTTCTTCTCGATTCGAACGCGCAACTCGAAGCACACGTTTAATACGTTCGAGGATGCTTCGGGTTACACCCGCGTTCTGCACTCGAGGAGGTCGTTTCGTTCGTTGGAGAACGTGCAATAAAAGGCGAGGCGAACGTCAACTTCTTTGATACAACCGCAGGCTCGTTTTTATTATCATCCGCGTGCGACGAAATAATTCAACCGACTACCGAACGCTGTACGAACGAAGCTTCCACTGTATGTACCATCTCCTCGGAGCAAGTTCGAATTGCACCTGTATAGAAAATGCACTGCATCGTGGATGCATTTCTGCCCGAGATCGGTCCGATCCAGCAGCGATTGATTCTCCATATCACTTGTTTATATTTCCTGCGGCGAATTTGGAAAAGAACACAGCGGGACAAAGATCGTATTAGAATTGAGTACACATTGCACGTGAGTAGATCCGGGACAAGAGAAATGGACCGACGAGCTCGAGGGAAATCTCGTCGCCAAGCAAATGAAATATCAGCGCCGAAACGAATCGAAGTTACAGACGTACCGCAATTAATGGCTTGTCGAAACGATCATTCTTATTGCACCTGGCATGCACCCTCCTTCTTTTTTTTTGTTTTTAAATCGATCGTTTCACCCTTACTTTAGAGCAACGCACACTGTTTCACAACACCTGTCGACACGATCTCCGTTTCTATTCACATTTTCGTTCACTTTTATTCGTTTCCTGTACTTGTTGCTGTTGTTGTAAAGCTGTTACGTTTAATTTTCATTCCACTGTCTATATACGTATATAAATATTATCTATATATTATAATTGTTGCTCTTTGTTGGACTATATCTGTGTGTTGGTAGCACCGTTGTTTCGCTTTTCCGATTATTCTCTTAGTATGTGGTCGTTCTCTTGCCAATCACTGTATTACCTTCTTTCGCATGAACTTTCTGTTTCTCTCTGAATTAATCGCCTTGCACGTGGCCCGCGTGCCTCTTTCATTCTACCCCTTTCCTCTCGACATCTCTCTTCGCTCGACCGACGCGATCTATATAGCCTCGTGATTCTCGATGCTTGACCAGAAAGAAAGAAAAGAGAGAAAAAAAAAACGGTGCCGCGTGGAATCGAAATTTTCGCCATCCTTTCTTTTTGTCCGGCTTTTTGAAACGTTCAACATCATATGTTTCAACATCAATTGATTCGCCGTGCGAAAATTAATCAAATCGATGCCACGAAGGAAACGTCACGCGTATTCGCATCTCTCTCATTCCATTTCATCCGAGGACTAACAGCAAAATGTATCTGGTTCGATCTCGAGAAATTAAATAGAGCAATTTGTACATATAAATAAATAGAAAAAAAATTGATCACTGTGCTCGCAGAGCTGGAGAGAAAACGCAGACAGGAGATGCAGGCAAATAAGCGTGAGAAGGAGAGAAAGATAGAGAGAGAGAGAAAAGAGAGAAAGAGAGGAGAGGGAGAGAGGGAGAGAGAGGAAAAGTAGAAAGTAGTGTACACGCATTTACAATTATAGTTTCAATTATAGCTGCTCTGGAAACGTAGAAACAAAGAGAACAATGGCGTGAATGCGAGAATAAGAGAGAGCGAGAGGGATATATACATATAGGGGAAAAAAGAGAGAAAAGAAAGGTGCGAAAGAAGGCGTGCCAGGATGAATGATCGAGAGGGAGAGAATGTGAGAATGCTTAAATAAAGCATGCATGAACGAGCACACGAATGATAGTGAGAAGGCCATTTTAATTGGCCCGCGAGTGAGAAAGGAGAGAGTGAGAGAGCGTGAGGAAGGAAGTAAGAAGACACAAGAAGATGGACGAAGAATCTAAATTGAAACATATCCGAAATACGAATTGTTCCAGGACCTAAAGAAGCGCGGTTCCCACACCTGTGACATGCAGGCCCTACAGCCACTTCCGGTCCCAACCACCACCACAACCAACACCGCGCCTGCCATGACTACTTCCGGTGGGCAGCCACCGCTTCCGGTATCGGAGACCGCTTGAGTCGATCACCGAGACCAATCACGATCACCATATCCGCTATTACGAACAAAATATCACCTTTAACAAACACCACCACCGTCCTCCTCTTCTGCTCGATGAAAGAACAATGGCCGACTGGCCAGAAGAACGGTGAGCCCTCATTCACGATCTTTTAATCGTCGCGTCTGTACGAGCCTCAATTGGTCAGCCGGAAGTAGTCCAGAGTTTTCAAGAAACCGATACATATAACAATACCTGCCTTACCGTACAAATCGGTACTGTTTTCATTAACATGGACACGATATTCAATTGTTCGCGATCACAATTTCTATCGTACGATCGTTAACGAAGAAAAACGAACACAAAGAATTACCACACTATTGACGAATTCTCAACTCCATCAGAACTCCAAATTAAGTCAACTCCAGGACTACTTTCGACGGTTCGCGAACACACAGGTCCGTCGATAACTTCACTTAACGATCACGTTATTTCCAGCCACGATTAACCGTCGCAGTCACCGGAAGTAGCCCCTCTCTAACTTCAACTTAACACTTGCACAAAAACCGTCTCTATCTCGACGGCTACTTCCGGTGGCTCCTCTCATTCAATACCGAACATTCTTCCGCAGTACGAAAGTAACGAGAGAAAATGAGAGAGTGAGAAGCGTCGTTCTCTGGCTGCGTTTATTGTTAGCTCTATTCCCATCTCTATTTGCATGCGACGCATACGAGGTTCCGGAGACTGAAGACGCGTCGCGACGCTAGCCGGCCGCGTTATTCTCGGCTCATGGGGATCGATCTGGCGTTCGAGATTCCTCCGAGGGGGGTGGTAGGCTTAGCGTCGCGACTGCGGCCAGGATTTAACGAGGCTGGCTCTCTTAAATCCACCAAAGTCGCCAGTCCTCGACGTTGATCGTGCATTATCGCCTTGGCAGCCTAGAGAGCTTGAACGTTCGTTCACGAACGCGCAGTCTGCGCTCGATTTCGCCGCGAAAAAAAAGGATCGAGCAACCAGGTGCTTGACTCTCGAAATGGAGAATTCTGCTCGCGAAACGAAAACGGAACGGAAGAGAGATATAGCTCGATCGGTCGGACGACAGGAGGGTGGTAATTGAAATCGTTCGACACAGCGAAAGCGTTTATAGAAGTATTCGACTCGAAGTCGGCGAGATATTTTAGTTACGTATGCACGCCGGAGTAGCGAAGATCAAACGTGTATAATGTACGTTTGTGGTGGAACGTTGGATTTCCGGTTCCCAGTTGCTCTGTAGGTGACCGTGGGTCAACATTAGCACAGCCTCCGGGACGGTCAGAAATCGGTACAGGTCAGCTTTGCGAACGGCACCGCTGACTGCACATCCCGCCGTCCATTTCGAAGATGAAAGTTCGGCCGAACGTTTGTTCAGTGAACGAAATACCGGGTCGAAGGTCGATTCACATCTGGACGGTTTTCGGATCGCGTTCACCCCGAGCACAGATTCGACTTTAATCACTACAAATCGATCCACGTTCTTCTCTTCGAATCCTATAAATGCATTTTCTCCGTTGAAATGATTTGCTCCATTCACGAGCCCTTGTCGATCCATGGAAATTTACCCTCGAGGAGATCTGAAATTCGTGATGCTTGAAACGAGCCTCTTCTGTCGGGCTGTATCGGGTTCTCGATTTTTCATTTAATCGCGTTTGCAGTGTAATTCGGGCTGACCGACGAGCCGGCTAAAGTGGGGGTGATGGGGGCGTGCCTCGACCCGATCTCCGATTAGATCCGCCCGCGAAGTGGATGAATCGATCGACGATCGATCAGGCAAAGCGCGTCACTCGAATATTGCCGGCAATAGGGCTGGAAGACCGAGCACAGCATGCAACGAAAGGAGCTTCTGATCCCCGAAACGAGATCGAAGGCAAATTTGCACGGGCGAAACACCCCTTCGTCCCCTTCTATGTATCTCTGCGGTATCCTGATCCTTGCTTAAATCGCGTAGCGTTTGAAACACGGCTCGACTTATGGCGTCTACTTGTCGCTCGTCGACAGAGAAACGTTTCTTTGCACATGCGTCGCGCTGTGGGGTGGGGATTTCGTGGTCTTCGTCAAGGGTTTATATTATATTATAATTCATATTGCGCGAGGGGTGTTGAGCGCCGATTGTAGAGACGAACGTGTGCAGGAACAGAAGGAAGGGAGGTAAAAATTCTCCAATGCGATCAGTGGTAACAGTGCATGTGTTTTTTTAAGGGGAGTCCAGAGGATTCTCGACACCCTTGAAAGTTCTAATTAGGAAGGGTCGCGAAGCTGTTGGCGCGGTCGAGTGACGGTGTCGCACGCCCCCGTGGGTTCAATTGGTTTGTTTCTTCGCAAAAGTTTTCGTACACGTGGTCGTTCGATGCTAGGTAGCACTTTGAGCTCTGTAATCAACCATCGTGTAAAGGCTTGCTTTTAGCATTCGGCATTGTACTATTAATTTGATCGCAACAACTGGCATTGTAACGGAAATTTTATCGGCATTCTATGTACGGATCCAAATGTTAATCTACCCGGGAGACGAATCTCAATTTATGAACAATAGGAATTTAATTCTGCGAGCGCAATATTACTTTTCATTGTTCCTTCGAATGTAACATTAGAGCACGGTTCTTCAATTTCATACGTCGATCATTGAGGCAGTAGACGCCAGCCGTCGAGTGCGTTATTTCCATCGGGGGCTTTTCTTTGCCGCCGCTAAGCCCGTCGTCAGCGGCACGAGCACTTTCGCGAAAGGCTTCACTTACACCGGCGGCACTCGAGTCTGCCAGTCGCACTCCTTTTTTTTCGTGCTCTCCACTCCACGCGATCGGGTTAGGTTTGAGGACTGGGTCCGTTTTGCTAGGCCTGTTCTTAGCCCAACAATTCCGTTCCGTCGTTTTCAGAAAGCGGGACCAGTTCCCGCGCGCAAAATCCTTCGGATTTCTGCAACGCCGCGAACAATAACGCCGGTAGCAACGACAGGGGAAGGGAACCGAGACACGTGCCTCCCATATTTATTTTCGACTACCTTTCTTACTTCGTTCGTTTCTTTCTCTCCTCATTTTTTCTTTGAACGAAGTGAAGCGAAGGAAGGGGAAGTGATCGTCCGACAATGAGAACCCTTTCACAAGGTTTGGTAGAAAATATAGGATTTTACGAGGGCCTGAGTTCCTAATAATTCTTGGAAGTTGGTAGAGGCTTTACCGATATTGATTACTAGAAGTTGTATTTAATTCTAGTAAAAATTACATTGATTTCGGTATCAAACGCGATACGCTGTAAGACTATAGCCGGATAAGGGGGTTTATTTATTCCACCATCCGCGATTTATTTTATTCCACCAGCCATGTCGCTTCGATGCAAGCTTCGGCTCGAAAGTTATTTTTTGGACGCGATTCCGGAACATTCACCGTAATAATCACATGTTTATTTGGGAAGCATAAATTTGTTAGATTGAAACCAAGTTGATACTATATACCGAGGCTCGTTTTCATCGGACCGTTCTGTTTTGTTTCTCTACCGCGAAACAATCTGTGCCGTACCATAGTTCTAAAGGCCGTCGTAGCATAGCTCTCGTACTTGGCCAGCATCCCAAAACACCCTCGTCCGTGTAACCAAATTCGAGTCTTCAAACAGGTCCCCGAATTGAATTTAAATCTCTCTCCGACGCTTCCTGCGGGAATAAATCTGGCGGGGACGTTTCTTAAGAACGTTGGACGTGGTACAAGAAAGCGTGCAAGAACTAAACACGCAGGAGGCGTTTTTCCCCCAAAAAAGTAGATCAATGAGATTTCACGAGTCGCGCATTTTTAATGGCAGCCCTCGCTTTCACGCCTAACTCACGGTGCCTGATTTCCCTTCAGGGGGAAGGTCTTCACTCCCAGCTAGCTTGTTTTATCACCCTTAGCTTGAGAATATTGAAGGAAGTGTGATTGGACGGGAACCGAGTACTGGGTGATTTTCAGGAATAGTTCCTTTCGAGCCCTTTTCGTTCTTATCTCTCTTGGTTATATATACCGGTTTCTTAAAATCTTTAAACTAAATAGTAGTACTCTATGGACACGGTTAAAATATTAATCATCGTAGTAACTCGGTAGAAAGCTTTAGATAAAAGACTCCGTAAGAAAAGGACGATAAAAAAAATCAATTTATTCTTTCACTTACCGACCACCATTGAAACGACACTTTTACGAGCGATGAACCACTGAGAGTCAAGCACCTCGATCGATCTCTCGAGCGATACTACGCACGTGCAAACTAGTGTACCAGTGCGCTTTCAATTTCAGTAAAAAAAAAAAAGAAGGGAGAGAGAGAGAGAGAGGGGGAGAGAATATTCCGAGAGTAGCTGGCAATCGTCACAAGGAAGAAAAATTCAATTAAGTCGTCCGAAGGGAAGAAAAGGAAGAAGAAACGAAAACCATGAAACGTTCAACGAATCCGGAAGTCGCTGAAGGTTCGACAGTCCACGATGTCCTCGAGGAGGACGGACGCCGCTTGTTCTCGCAGAAGCAATGATCCCACGAAATCTGGAGCCGTGGATGGAAGTCGCGCCTGGAGCAACCAGGAGCACCTCCGTTCACCGCAGACGTCGGAAATTCTTCGCGTTTTCCAGGACGAAAATCCGCGACTGCACGCACACCCGCCTGCACACCCTGCTCTTTCTGTTCACGTTCACGGGTACGAGGATCGATGTATTTTCAACCCCGTCACGAACCGCGCCAGTTGCACCACCCCTTCGCCGTTCGAGTCCACGAGGAGGAGAGTAATTTCGGGGGCGCTTGGAAATGTGAAAATCTCCGATCGACGAAACGGAACGATATCGTTCACCGCGCGGAATTCGATTTCGTCGACGCGTGACTTCGCGTACCCGCGGCGGAGATTTTTTTTTTCAATCTCGCGCCGGCCTGCCGGAATAAAAGGGCTGCGCGCCTCGACGATCTCCAGGGGCAACTGGCGCGGGTTCCGGGACTCTCGTTACTTCCGGCGATCCGCGTGCCGATCGAAAACTGTTTGGGAAAACGACCGTAGTCGCGAGATAGAACGGTCAATCGAGTTTCGTTCGCGTGGCCAACACGTGTAGAGCGCCACTTTCTCCGTTCCTTTACGATACTTGTGCTGTTCTTCTTGGTACGTTTCCAAGAACGCCGTCGTTCGGGGTTGGGGAGGGGGAGGGGGTATTCTTTTTTTTGCCACCGGAAGGACGTTCATTTCGCGGATCGAGAAATGAGAGAGCTTCCGAGTGGAAACGGCCGCGAGGAAAAGGATGATGTCGATTAGTTCTACGTTTTTGGCTACGGTCGTCGCGGATCATCGTGATACTTTGGATCGTGCGCGTTCCCCGATAGTTTTAAGGAAAAACGATTTTTAAGAAGTGTTCGCGCGACCGCGAAATTCGATCGATCCCTGAACGGCGCAGTTTCTTGCAAGGGGTCTCTTAATTAGCTAGGTTTAATTAAGAAAGCGATAAGGGTTGAAGGTACGCGAGGTTCGACTGGTGGATTAGTAAGGTAGGCGCGAGAGTAGTGTCGCAGAACGATTTGCGATGGAGCTCTTAAAATGGAAGAACGACGAAACGGGAGAAGATTTGGAGTGGAAACTACGTAGGATCGATCGTTCGAGACATTTTTCTTGTTAGAGGATACGAGAGTTCGACTCGAAGTACCCGCGTACCTAGCTACTCTAAATAAAGTAAGATGATGCCCTCGTTCTTTCAAAACTCCACGACGAGTCCAGTTTGCGTTCTCTTTTTCCCTAGCTAATAACTGTGTTCGATCGAACAGCCGATTCGGAACGGCGGATCGATCGTCGACCGTTGCGTTTCCTCCCCGATCGTTCTGAAAATATTGAAATGTTATCGATCGTTGTATTCGTTTTACTGGGATTCGAAGGAGGAAGGGACGGCTGGAGGAAAATGTTGTTGCGGGGAAGATCTATGGATCCACGATCGATTCGCGCTCGCCTCGAGGGGTTGAGAATCTGGTAGATTGTCGAAGGAATATTCACCCGGCCGACAATGGGATACGAGGTAATCGGTGTTTTAATTTCAACGACGCTGTAAATAATCGTGAAGGCATGGGGAGTCTCGTGTTGCCTGTAATTAACTTTGTAATTAATTGTAAAAGATCTAATGAGCTAAGATGAACAAAGGAAACCAAAAAGGGGGGATGGGACAAAAGAGATGAGAGAGGATATAAATATTATTATATAATTGCAAATAAGAAGAGGAATATATTATATATATTATATATATATATATACACTTAAAGATACAAGTATATTATACAGGTAAACGTACACACGTGGACACGTACACGCACACACGAAAGATGAGTACGTTGGATTGCAGTAAAAATAACAATGGAAAAGAACACTGGCATACACATTACTAATCATTCATACATACACACACTTGCAGCACCCTCGTGTCGCGCAATAAAACAGATTCTAAATCAACTTTTAAACTAGAATGCGTGCCTGAGTGCGTGGGAGACGAACAACCCGTGAGCCACGGAGCCAACCCCTTCTAGTACATACTTCCGTGGCACACTAACACCGGTGTCGAAGTTCTGCCGTTTCTCAACAACCGTGGAAATTTCAATGCCGTTGAATTGAAACTTACGATTAGTGTTTGCAAACGTGCGCCGCAGGATTTCAGAAAATCGGGAAAAAGTTCAATCTCTTCCTTTGGATTCGGAGATCGCGTGTTATTCAAACGTCGGTCGATTGGAACAGAAAATTTAAATATTGACCTGCTTTGAAACGATACATTCTCAGTGGAATGATGTTCCAGAGTGTTTGCAAAGTGCCGGGTGGCCCGATTCACTTTTAGAAATAGCTTCTTTTCAATTTCAAAGGTTCGATTTTATTTATTTTCCTTTCCCCGTGGAACCGAATGAAACGGATGCTTTATTGCCTCCAATGATCACAGAACGCGTTAAAAAAAAAAAAGCTGGTGCAAACGAAGCGCCGAATGTTCGCGACGGAAAATGCGAAAAATTGTCGCCGCCGAGGGGATTACCAGGTGAAAACTCGAAACTTCCATCGTTAGGGGGGCGGCTAGGTGGCTCGCGGGCAGAGAAAGACGTAAACGTGAATCTAAGTAAATAAAAAAATGAAGATTATTATATTATAGGATCGTAGAGATAATTGAGAATAATGTGTCGGGTCCTTTGTCGTCCAAAGAGCTGCAGTTGTATCGCGAGTTCGCGCATTAGTATCGAGCGAAAAATTTATGGATTATAGAGAACAAAGAAGAAAGGTAAAATAGAGAGAGAAGGAGAAAAAACAAGAGAAATCGAACAAGATTAAATCTGTCGCAAAATTAAACGTAGTCGCAAAAGAAGGAAAAAAAAACAATCTATGGCTCGAGCTTAATCCGAATTTACGAATAACATCTCTGTCCACCTTTAACTACTACATTTTTTATTCCCTCCTTCGAATGTTCCAATAGGCGAATAAATAAATAAATCAACAAAGCATAACTTTTCTCTGTTTGTTAATCGTGAAATATAGTTGTCCGGGTTAAGCTTCGACGCCATTTCGCTTTCTCCAACGCGAAGTGTGTCGATGGGTGAATTAAAAAAAAGAAAAAGGAAAAAGACAAAGGAGAAAGGTTGAATAAAAAGCATAGTTGAACGGACAAAGCGAATCCAATGAAAACGTAGCAACCCGCGCGAGTTACCTGGAGATTAGTTTGCCGAAACTAATTAATCTCCGGTTGTTGGCGAGTAGTCGTGCCTTTGCTTCCAGTTCGCGACGCGTCGTGGAAATTGTTCGCGAACCTTTCTCTCGGTCTTCGACTTCGATTGCGGATCGTCGAGAGTCCCCGTTCGTCGATTTCCTGTTCCAGAGCTTCTCGCGAAGGCGCCCGGAAATCGCGACGGCGTTGTGACGGCCGAGCAATTCATCGGCTAATCGATCGGTCGCGAGCCGAGCGTCGGGCAAACGATTTTCGATGGATAGAAGGAAATCGCGAGTGGCGAAACGGCGTCTCTCGTGGTGCGTGTGCACCGAGAAGCGGGCCCCTCGTTACTCCTCGCTTTGTTTAGAGAAAAATCACGAACCGCTTTCGGCAGTTGAAGCAGAATAATAGAGAGAAAGAAAGTTGTCGAAGTTTACATGGCGCAATTGTTCATCCCTAATTGTTCAATTGGGCATCTTCTTGGTGCACGAGAAATTAGAAGATCGAGGGAACACGCGATCTACGGAAGTGAAGAACATGAATAACGAGTCTTTCAATTCACTACCGTACTGCCAATTTTTCCGATGGGACGCGATAATAACTTTAGATAAGGGTCTCAATGCGAGACGGACGTGCGCGACGAGCGAAACGATAATCGTTAACACTTGCTCGTCCGATTTTTCGTTCGTTTTTCTTTCGTCCCTCCGATGTCCTGACGGGGGGCTCGACGGCGACGTTTCCGGGGGAACACGTCTCAGAGGGTTCAGCTTTTCGTTCGGAAATATACAACAATCTATCGCCACGACACAGACATTCTTTGACGCAATAATTGTCGTGCATTAAATGCACTTCTGTTTCCAATTCGCTTTGATCATTGCGCGTTCGGCAATTTCAACTAAACCATCCGTACAATTAGCGCACGCTACACCGTCCACGGTTCTCGTTCACTGAGTTAAATGAAAAAGAATTTTAGACAGACGCGAAATCGGGGCAATCCCTCCAGTCGAATCCGCGCGAGGCAAAGAACGGCAAAGAGAAACGATCGTTTGCCCTTTTTTTTTTCTTTGTCGTAGAAATAAAAGCCAAAACGAATTCGACGAGTGGCGGGACGAGCAACGCGCGAGTTTGAATTCGAGGGCCTCGATCGAACAGCTGGGCTCGTTCCGCTTTGTTTCGCGCCGATTAAAAGCGGCACCCTCTGTACTGTTCATCCGGTGCACTTGCTTTTGCAACGCGAAAAGGAACAGCGATCCTTTTGTAACCAGGACACCGTCCACAGGACCTACGAGCGTAGCAGGATCGGCCAATCTTCCTGACACGCTCGACCGTGATTACGAATCACGCCGTTCGACCGGGAGCCACTGAAATCGGACTTTTTTTTTAGGCGAAAATTTCCACGGCTGACTGAGGGGAGAATACGATTGCCTGGAGCACACGTGAACGTGCCGAGAAACGGACAGCGTGGACGAATTTTACAAACGAATATAAATGGTTGTGATTCTCCGTCAAAGCAGAAATAAACTCTCGAACCTAATTGGTCCACGAAACGCATTGGCGAACGTGTAGCTTACTAAATCATTCGCAACTCTGTGCTACGTATTTTTTATACAATTCCATTTAAAGTTATTAAAGCTACGACTATTGTTTCACGAACGATGTTCACGCCTGCGGTTTCTCCGCACATTCATGAACGAACTTTGACGCGTCCACTACCGGTCGCGACTAAACAATTATATAATCGAGCGACGATTAATCGAGCCGCAGTGGAAGCGAGTGCAGATTATCAGCTGCGTGGACAACAAGTAACGTCGTAATGCCCTCGCTGTTTGTATATTTTTCTGAAATCGATCGGGACGACGATCGCATTCCCATTGAACCTTTCCGCGTTCTCGAGATTCGTCGAATTTTATTCACCGCAAGACGGGATGAATTGTCGCGCGTTCACAGATTCAAACTGTTCATTCCTAAAGAGCGATCCGGTTGGGGATTTTTGAAATGTTCGACGGGAGAGCGATCGATTTGGCTGTTTTCGTAGCCCCGCGTAACAAAGTATCGCGGAACGGGGGATGAAAAGAAGTGAGAGCAAAAAGGATTCTTTAAGGGGGATGGGGCGCGGACGATGTTCGCCGAGTGTTGCCCCCCGAACGTTTAGTATCCGTTGCAAGTAACTTTGGTTCCGTAAGCGGACCCGAGGCCAATTGTCTCTCCGGCCATAGACTCGAGGTTACCACCGTGTTGTCGATCATACTTGGCAATAACGATATTTCGAATCGTACGGGGGTAAGGTGAAACGAGGAAACGAGGAAACAGAGAGTAAAGGAATACGGGAGAAATCTATATAAATAAATAACTAAATAAATAAGTAAATATACGTACGTAATATGTGTACGGTGATGAAGAAGAGGGAAAGGTAGTTGGAAAGGATGGTTCATCGAGGTCGGTTAAGTGCCGGCGCGTTGTAACGAGTACACCCGATAGATGTAACTAGGAAACAAAGGGGTGAAGATGTTTTAGACGATGGTGTTGTCCGTCTTTGGTAGCTTCCACGCCTTACTCAGAAGTGAAAAAAATAAATTAAAATTCATATTTGACACGCTGCCGATTCCCTTTATTTTCGTTCGTTATTTTCTCACGAGTTCATTATTCCGAAATCAATGTCAACACATTTCTAGCACGCCTCCCCGCTTTACACCCTCGACGTCAGCGAACTTCCTGCCACGAAATTGCGTGAAAAGTTTCCTCGAGCCCGTCAACGAATCGGATCACCCTGCGCCACGATACCGAATTCCATAATGGCGCGCGGAAAAGAAAACACGGAATTAATTGGTGTTTGGAGAACGACCGGCCGCAAAGGCGGCGGCCGTGCGCGTACGTTTACGCGAGAAATTGATTCGTGTTTGCACGTACAGGGCATGGACGTGCTCGTTAGCCACTGGATGGCTTAAATGGGAAGCCATGATGTTTGCAGGCCCGCAGCGTGAACGTCGCGTCGTTCCGTTGCGGAATTTATGGCTGGACCGTGAACACTGTCCGCGACGATTTTTCCGGGCACCGTGATCGGATACCCCGAAACGTAACAATTATTGGAGAGACGAGAAACGTATGCTGAGGTAGAACAATTGTACAGATCGGTCCGGGAACCGTTGTCCATCTCCTATGGTTGCGTTACTATAGAAGAACGATATTTGTTGGGGAGAGATTTCACGGAGCAGCAACAAAATTGTTTCAATCGAGGTATGCAAAAAGTGCGTGATGATAGACACGGTAACGAATCGTTATATTCCTCGTGTTCATTGATACAAACACTAACAGCAGTAATAATATACACGAATATAATTAATTTCAAGCGATCAATGCCTTTTCGAGGCAATCGTTCCGCGACATCGATCAATATTCATCGTCGAGGTGTCATATAGTTTCGTATCGTACCACTGTTCTCGAAACGCCCTGCATAATAATAGCCGAATCGCGATTCATCGCCTGTCTGTAAACAGTTTATCCCCGATAGCTCATCTGTATCCTAAATTTAATAGTCGTCTCGGAGAACAATTAGGTTCTCGCGAAGGTCGTGAACGAAAGGATCGGTCCGTTCGCCAATTTCGTCCGAGGGTTCGTGAAACGATCGCTCTAGGTAGGTACAAGTATACAGACGGGCCGGAATCTGGGTCACCGTGTCGAATAATATTTTTACGAAAGCGGTCCAAATTTCCCTTGGCGCAGCGTTGTCGATAATAGAAAGTCCTTTCTCGCCCGAGGCCCTGGACGCGATTTTAATTGAACCGCCACCCCCTCGATTATTTTTGACAGAGCCGAGTGAAACTTCGCCGAACTGCGGGCGAATCGGTGCAAAGACGCTAGTCCCGATTCGACGTCTGCTTCGACAACGATTTCCGCGATACTTTCGCTGCCGGGCCGGATGCCAGTGTGCCCGGAAGTATGGAACAATTATTCCGCCGTCCCTGGTCGTGCGTCCTCCTTGACTCCGCGGAATCCATTAAGGATCGACCGGCCCGTCGTTAGCAAGATCGTCGACGGAAAGTCGATAGTTAATTACGCAAACGAAGGGCGCTCGTTAAGGGACGATCGCGGCTCTGCGCTTGCACCCCGTGGAATCGCGGTGGATCGCGGCGTACCAATTTATTGCTCGTGCAAAGAAAACGTCCGAGCTGTTGTATTGGAAGATACGTTCGGCGCGGAAAGGCAGAGTGGGTAAATTGCAAAAGTTCCACGGGGAAAGAAAGAGAGATCGGTAAAGGGGCACAATAATTGTTGAACCGCCTCGGGTCGCCGGAAGGGATTAAGGGGCGAGGGTCGGAAGGAGGGTTAAATCGTCGAAACGCGCTGGAGCATAAAGGGGCGGTCTGAAAGCTTGTCCGCGTAAATAGAGACAACGATGAGAACGTGGATGAAACGGTGAGGAACGGCGATGGGGGTGGGCACAGACGAAAGTACTATCTTCGTCGCAGGTACAAAGGCTCTCCCGGGATAAAATGCCATGATTAAAAACTCCCGCCTCGCGCGGTGCCACGCGTGTTCGTACACACGTACTCGCGGCACTGCGACCGGTGTGCTCGAGATTGTGTGGGTGTTTGTGTGTGCCGCCTATTCATCGTTCCAGCCTCATCCCCGTTTTTCTCTCTAAATAAAAGCCAGGCACCGGATGGCTGGACGGAAACGCCGCGCCGTGAAAGAGGCAGAACGCCGGGCAGAGGGGATGTCGGATCGGTCCGCAAAAGCAGCCGTTTTCAAGGAGTGAAACGACCTCAAGTGGCGGCGCGTGCTGGACGAAAACAGATTGCTCCGGGGGATGACTTCTACGGGGTGGAAAATTATTTCGGTTGCCGAGCGAGATATTCTTCGAACGGATTATTAGGATTTGGAATTGGGAGGCAAAGCGGTGGAATGGCGCGTGTTTAGGTTACTGCAGCTGGGGTAGAATAACGGAAAGAACGAGGGGGAAGAATTTGTCGGAAGAACGGGAAAGGTCGCACGAGCAGGACACGAGCGACTGGACGGAAATTATGTGCGAACGGACCCTTTTAGCATTCAACCCTTTCGTACCTCCGATCGGACAATAATATTTGACGCACTTCAAATTGGAGGAAAATGATCCTCGAATTGCCTCCTTCGTATTGAAAGCGGGTAATCAAATTCGTAGAATTCTCGAATAAAATTTTAAATAGGATAAGATAAATCGCGGACGTGATCGCTGGGGAAGTGACTCGTTGGGTGGCAGTGAAAAGCCTATTAGAAGGGAGGGTTTCGCGGGTTTATTAAAACGGCACGAAGGAATGAGGGTAGGCGATAGAAGAGGTAGGTGTGCGAAGTGTCGACGATGCGTTGTTTTAATTAAGCGGCACCGCAGGTGGAGAAAAAGTGGAACATCTTTTCGCGGCGATGTTCCCTCCCTCGAAAGCGAGACACCTATTCGACCGCGTCACAATTACGCCACCTTGCGTGCTGATTTAATTATTCTTCGCGTGCAACCGGAGACCGGCCGCGTGTTCGTTCCAATTAATTACTGCTGGTCGTTTACGGCGGAGATTCTCGCCGCGGCTAAAAGTACCGCGATCCAAAGGGGACGCTCACTTTTGTATTCTTCTGTGAACTCATCCCCTTTCCTGCACCTACCACCCGGACATCTTGTCCGCTATAAGAGAATCCTTTCTCCACGAGATCTCGGTCGTTCCAGTTTAGTAGCACGCTGTGACCATTAACTCGTGCAAGGATGACGTAGAGAATGGGTGCTTCGCAAATGGGGACGGAGTGATCTAGGCAATTTACTTTCTCGATTTCGAGATCCAGGTATCTATATATATATTTTTTTTTTCTTTTCATATCTATGTTTGTATGATATCTGCCCTTTTTGTAATATTTTTTTTTCTGTACGCGGGAGGAATGGTAAGTTAAAATTTGCTCAAGAATTTTAAGTCGAGGTGTCGACCTAGAGATATTCAAATCCGCGAGGTTTGAAAGTTTGTCCTGGCGCGCAGATTCTCTTCGTTCATTGGCAGAGGAGAAGAGGACTGCAAGGGGAAACTGGGATCTATTTAAATATTTAACGAAACGAAAGCTGTATTAACTCGAGGAAGAATAAATACGCTACTTCGTAAAGTTCAATGATTCTTTCATTGCCCTTTCTCCAATCCCCTCTTGGTTGCAGTTTATTTCACGCCGATGGAAAGGATACTACGACGGGAGGATGTATTAGTACTCCTTTTATTATTCCTTAAAGACTGCGACCTCGCACAATGAGTAAACTGTTTCGCGAGCGATGCAAGCACGATGGAAAATTCAGGACCCGCGTTTCTATTCTTCTATTATTCTGTTCCATGTTTTTCGGTTGAGAAATTATTGAATATATGTATATTGAATCGCTATCGTACTCCGTGGATATTGTGTCATTTTACCTATTCCTGATTGCTTCCTTTCTCCTAGGATATTTTTTTCTTTCTTTTTTAATTTATCTCGTATTAGGCGTCAATGAGAAAAAGAATTTTTCAAAGCACCGCGAACTTGTAAGGAACGCCCAG
The DNA here is from genome assembly GCA_963969485.1 of Nomada goodeniana. NCBI lineage: Eukaryota > Metazoa > Arthropoda > Insecta > Hymenoptera > Apidae > Nomada > Nomada goodeniana. The sequence goes on from OZ018301.1 coordinate 22,643,422, forward strand.
GAAATTGTGAACGTCAATTAAAATCAGCGAAACGCGGGTTCGATCACAAAATTGTTTCGCGAAGAAGGAACATCATCGTAGCAAAACTCTAGGAGGCAAGAATAAGTATCCGGCTAAAGTAAACAGTCCATTTGCGATGAACGAACGGGTTGACGGAGGTTCTTCAACGTGATACAGAGATTTCGAACACTCTGGTATGTGAACATTCTACTTTTCATGAGGGGTGAGTATACAATCGTTCGATTCGATATACGCATTCGTGGAACCTTAACGCGACTTAGTTGCTACGATGCTCTTACAATTATTAATCGACCGTACTCGACGGTGCGTGTTTCTTATATTATATAAAAAGCACTGAAAATTCTAGCAGACTTTCTGTCGTAGAAAAATCGTCCGACTCGTTCGATTCTTTATTAATTGCTCGATGAATGCATCGAATTAAATAGAATTCCTTACAAAGAGAGTATTAAATGTTCCCACGCTAATTGGCCAAAGTGGCATTTCGTTATTTCATTATAAATTTCCTCGGGCATCAAAGTGGTTAATAAAGATCGAACGAGAGCCATAATTTCATAACTGTGAACAATTTTCGCATTTCATTATACCTCCCCGGTTTCTCGTCTTCGTTTCATTGAAGAGGACGATGAACCTCCTACAGAAAGGTGCTCCAGTAAACGACGTTCAGGATGAGGAAGGAGAACGGAAAGAAGAATCTGGAGAACTTGTCGATGTAAATTGCGGTCGCCCGACCCTGGCAGCAAGTGTCGTATTGCACGGTCACTGGTCTGACTGGACTCCTGCTCCTCTCGGACTCATTTCTCATTGGCGTCTGTCGAAGAAACTCAGTTGAATATCATCGTAAAACTCCGTCCACTCTTATATTACACCACCTCGTGAAAAGTGTTCATCGAACTTGCCCACTGTATAATTATTTCGGAAATAAAATGATTTATTTCGTTCATCTATCTTATTCGTTCACGAATGGAATAAATTATTAATGGAAATCGGGGTAAGCACGTGTACCCAATTTTCGTCGAATTGTCGATCTATGTCCAACGGCGGGACTCGAATGAAAGTTAAATTAATTTCGGGTACCTTCGGCTCATATAACATTCAAGTCGCGCGAAACAATTTTTCCAACGTGAGCCGCGCACGCGGTTCTTTAAAACGGAAAGTTTCTGCATGTTGTTCGCGAAACTTCACTCTCATCCACTTTTTTGTTTTGTTTTATCAAACGTCGGTTCAGTTCCTGTGCGAGTTGGAAAGTTAATGTTTAAAAGAGTCAAATTCGCAATTTAAAATTTTAAATTTTAAATTCGGTTATCCTAAAAAATTTCGCGCTGTCGAACGGTAAAATTCGCCGTCGAAAGGATTTAAAAGGGAGGGCCCCTGACGGTCCATCTCATTCGAACGAAGTTTTCACGAACTTCTTAGCCGTGGAAGTTTGAAAACTTTCCACTCCACTCGGCCGAACTAATTTCGCCTCGGGGTAATGTTTGTTCTCCTGTTTTGCCAGTGGCAGACGCATCTTCTCGCTATCGGCACTGCCGCTATTTTCACGCGCAACGAACGATAACCCTCTTTTTTTGGGGGGACTTTCGTTTCTTTCCTCATTTTCTTCCGTTCCCCCCTTTAACTTTATTTGCACGACCCTTTCCATTTCGACTCATTTCGAGCGAAGAGCGCCGCTGAACTTGTTGTTCCCTCTTCGGGAGAGCCTCGAAAGATTAACATTATTCACGATTGTCGAGAACCCTCCATTGTTCACAAAAATTACCTCACGTATTATTTTTTCCTCAATTTTGAAACAATTTAAATAATTGCTCCATTGATGCACAAAATAATCCAGGTCAGAATCGCGGAACGGTTCGATGAACTGCGCGCAACTCGACGTATAATAATGTGAATTCAATTTCATTCAACATTTCCGTTCAAACGCTTCTCATCAACCCCTTTCAAGCTTTCCCTTCCAAACACCATACTACCTCCATCCACTACTCGACGCCCGGTAATTAACGTTTAATTTGATGATATTAACACATTAATAATTACACACGGTCACAGAAACGTCCGTCTGGTATGAAAATTTATTATAGAAATATTTCCACTTTACCTATCAAATCTTGATTGATCACAATTGAAGATTTCATATGGTTTCGAAATATTATACATTTATCAGCCGATAGTTTTCTCATAATCTCTGGCCCTGTTTCGTTTTGAGTTTAATGAGTCTTTGTGCAAGTTTCCAGACTTCTGCTGAACAACCGTGTTAATTAAAGTCGCGGTACTTTCGACCTGCTGAAGTTGAAGTTCTAAGTGTGTCAGGTGTTACCGAACTGTCAGAATCGTGTACTGGGTGTTCCTAAATTTTTGTCCGCTCATTTCGCTGCAGTTCCTTGCTTTTCCGTGAACCTCCATTCTCGTTTACTTCGATGTCGTTCATATCCAATACGTCCAGCTTCGTTTTCTTCGTTCACCGTATTGCATTTCCCCAGCCGGACGGAATTTTGTCCGCTATTGCATCGAATTTTACCCGCAGTTTAGCCATGAAACGTCAGCTGTTTGTCGTTTAACTTTACTAATTGCAAGTCCGAGACGCACAATTCCCTGGTCGAATGCGAAACAAGGCCGAGCTACCGCAACATTTGCACGAATTATGTTTGCCACAGGCTGCAACAACCAATCAACTCTTCTGCCACACCTTTTCGTTGCTTTCCCACGAATTTTCGCCCCGGGCTCGACCGCGAACAGGACGCGGACAGTGTTTTATCGGCATCCACTGCCTCCTCCCGACTATGATAATTATCGGGCGCACGAATTTACAGCGGTCTGCGGGCGTATCAATATTTTCGTGCACCATCGGCTGGTGGTCGTGGAATTGTAATTTCTGATCCAGAAATAAATTTCTGAGCGAACTAGTAATTTGCCGGGCCGTATTAAAGGTAAACGGAGGCTTAAAAAAATCGATAGCGCCAGTGGAAAATAGTTGATTAACGGAATAAACAAATTTTTGATTAATCCACAGAGTTCAAGATATCTGTAATTATATTAAATAAATCGATACGCTCTATCATCTTTCTCCCTACCCGAAATTGGACCTTCTTCCCCTTTTTTGCCTATTGCATTGCACTGTTCCATGACTCCGTGAAACGCGAATACAGTTTGCTTATAAAGGGTTAAGTTCTCTGCAATATATATTGTTCATACTTTGAATTCGTCGATGGCTTCCCTGAGATCCTCGTCCGAGTAACCCTTCATCGCTTTGGTGGCCACCGGCCCCATATAATTGTTCACGACGGCGAACTCCATGAGAGATAGGAAGACGAACACGCTGCACGAGGACATCCACACGTCGATGGCCTTTACGTACGAGACTGGTGGCAGTGATTGCTGGGACTGCGTGTTCTGTGTCGCTGTGGGCAAACAGCAGAGCGTTTCTCGGTCACTAACAACTGGCCGAGTACAGTTGGCTTCTTCGATTCCGTATGTGAACACGATCGTACGCTAATATTGAATCGTCGTCGCATGCATCGCTGGACCACCGGTACCTGGCGCTACGTCACAGCCGCATCGCCGTACACTTAGCCCTTATGCTACTACCTACGTTCAATTGCTTCGAATTTAAACTGGAATTATTTCAATCTCGATTTTCGTACTCGTGAAGATATTTAGTAGTGTTGGAATTTGTAAGGAGAGACAAATATTGTATCACTAGGAACCAATAAAGTTCTTCAATGTAGAAATAGTACACTACCCTCTCGTTTCACCTAGCAATATGATAATTGAATTTTAAGATCATTTGAATACAGATAAATGCAAATCGAAAGGAGGTGTAGGTTTGGTGCAAACGAAGTTCCATAATCGCTCAGGAGATTCATCTCGCAACCGTTCTGAACTTTTCGCGGACTTGCCCCAACCCTTTCCGCGGAGCGTAAACCAAACGGGCCGCCTTTGAAACGAGCACGAACCGAAAACGTTACCCGTATCACGAACTTCAAGCCCACCGATTTAAACGCACCTCGTTATCCCAGGCGACATGTTCAAAAAACGTACACCGCAACCCCGTTTCCGCCCCTATCACCCGTCAGCAAGCCGATTCATCTCGGCTCCAAAACCGCCCCGGTTGAAACCCACGGTTGAAAAGCCCGGAAATTTTCCGCGTCGTGATTCAAATTTCAAACAATTGTACAAAGAACCGTCTCGAATTTCGTCGAAACGGAAGGAAAATGAAATACAAGGTAAAGAGATAAGGAAGAACGTAAAAGGTAAGAAGGGTCAAAGAAATGGAACACGATACACGGTGATTTCTGTAATTTGTGTCGGACGGTCGATCTGATTCATAGGAAATGTCGTTGAAACGCTGATGGAATCGGTCAATCAGCGTTCGTGATGCGCTCGCAGGTGCGACAGCCTTACCGAGGGTCAACAGTGACGTCACTCCCAGGGTGACCCGGGCTGGAATCGCCTCGGGTTTGATCCAGAACGCGATCCAGGACATGACCACGATCAGCGCGGACGGTATGTACGTGTGGAACAGGTGATAGCCCAGTCGCCGGCGTAGATTGAACACTATTTGGATGCACGTGAAGTTCCCGGTCGAGTACTCGATCGTGCAGTCGGTCGTGTAATTGTTCGAGATGTCTAGCTGCGGCAGCTCGATCTCTGGGTTCACCACCAGAGGGTCCGTCATGTTCCAGATGAAGACCAAATCTTGGGTGGTGTGTGACACTGGAAATTTGATTGCCAGGTGACAATTCGCATCGAGGGACTTTCCCTCGGCTAAATATGTAATTTTAGAATTGTGAGCGAATTTGTTTTTTCCGTTTTCTAGCATAAGATAACATTCGAAATTATCTATTTGTTCTGCACCGATAAGATTGCATTGAATCGGAATTTCAATTATGATACGTACGACTTTCAATCATCATTGAGCAAATTTGAGTGTCGTGCGGATAGGACTCGAACTTCATCGCGCAAGAAAGTACGAGTGTCAATCTACGGAGGCAGAGTAAGTAAATTAATTAATTTCCGTGTTGCAACAACGAAGGGGAATAATCGTTTGGTTTTACTTCGACATGTAGAGAAGGGTTTTGTCGTGATACAGCCAAAGATAATGATTCGGTATTGACATCTCGTGGAACGTGACTTTCTTCGCGTTCTTGAAGAAGCAGTCGGGCCTCCAAATATTGTGCAGCCAGTCTACGTCCAGTATTCTGTACTCCTCGGACATGTTCTCCGGTAGTCGCAGTCTAGAGTCTCGCCAACTTTGGGCCAGAAATATGTCCGCAACGTATGTCTGGAAAAAAGTTCAAGGAAATATTCCTCTGCGCATCAAAGCAAAGTCCACTAAAATCGCAACGGAGTAATGGAATTTCCATGACAGTCGAAATAAAACATTGCATCGTAACGAACGAAAGAAAATTGCATTTCATATTCACGTACATCTATCTTGTTCTCAATTATTCAATTTAATATCGCACTTGTTCATATTTATGAACGGTGTTTCTTAATTAATAGCAAATATTATAATTCAGCAATCTCTCTAGAATTTTTGGTACTGTCGCATTACATTCCGCTGAATATTTATTTTAATTATGCTGGTCTTGAATTTCAACTGAAATGCAAGCATCCGCAACTCGTGCACGCCTTTAAATCACCCCCTGAAAAACAACGACCGCACCGACTACGGCAAAGGTGTGAAGCGTCGCTTCCAGGCCAACCTGTCACCCATCATCCCCCACTCTGCCACCAGTTTGCTCGATTTCCCTCCCCTGTTCGAGGGTGTACCGTGCACGAGCAGGCTTCCCCTTGTCTGGGTTAGTTCTTAATTAAAGGAGAGCATCGGGACAAAATTACCATAGATTCCTCGTTTATGGAGTCAAGACTGAGCACCGTCACGTGGAAATAGACGATGGTGGGCTGGCCCAGGAACTTTGGCGCCCTGTGCTTGTCGTACTGCTTCGGGTTCAGGGGGAGGATGTCCCTCAGCGACAAAGAGGCCTCCTTCCTGCCGTACTCTTCAAGGTCCGACTCCCTGGAAGAAAGCAGAAGCGAGGAGAAGCGAGGCTGACGATTGAACTCGGCTAAATTCTGCCGTTCTTCTCGTCAATTAATTTTCCTGTCATTGCAATAATATTAATTGCGAAATACATTGACGCGGGAAGGCGTTACATGAATGATTCAATTCCCCTCGACGCTGTTTCCTTTGGCTATATCTTCATCCTCGTTTCGTGTTTGTTACGGGAGCAACGATGAACGCATTATTATTGTTACTATCATTATTGTATCATGATTATTGTGAATAGAGCACAGCGTTATTATTTTGCTGAATAAAGTTCTGCGAGAGGTGAACGCATCGGCGAGAAATCTTCGTTGATAAATAATATTATTTAACCATATTAGTAATTGTAAATCAGAGTAACATGTGTGTCTGTTGATACGTGGTACATGATGTCCAGCGAGATTAGAAGTGAAACAAAGAGTTTAGTTTCGTCCTGTCTGTGCCACGCGCCCTGCCCGCTTGCCACGGATTAGACGAATAGTACGAGGAGGACAATTCATATTAGCCGCTTGTGCATTTATGGAATATGGTAATCGAGGGATGCATCGTTGTCAAATGCGAGAGTGTTTCGCGCGGGGCGACCTCGACTTTATTTCGGTGCCACAGTTTCTCTGTTCCTCCGCGTTGAGACTTTTCCCTACATTATTTTGGACGGCACGTATTAGCTACTTGTTTATTTATGGAATATGGTAATTGAGGAGGAAGATCGCTGGCATACCATGCTTTCCACGTATTTTTAAGACCGATCACCTCTCCTTCCCCCATATTTTCATTTTCTTTTATTAACATCCGTCCACTTTCTTCCCCCTCGAATCGAACCTGACCATTTATTAGTATTATTATTTTTGTTCTCTGTTTTATTCGAAATCTAGAAAGATCATATTTTCGACCTCCCCGCGCGCAAATATCTGTACAATATCAACAGATCGGGATCGGCTTGCGAGGGAAGTCCACGAACGGTGCTCTAGCTGGACTCTAAAATATTGGAGCGATTCCGATGAAACAGCAATATCGCAGAAGCCATAATAGGTCTTCGTGCTTGGCACACCTTTAAGTCCGGCCGAGATACGTGTGTTCCTTACATACGGGCATTTTAATATGCTAACCTACGACCCCCGCATCCGGTTTCCCCGAGAATTTCCACTTTCCATCACCGCAATTCCCAACCCTTCCCCGTCGTCCCTCATCTAACCCTGTATTATTTACAGCCGGTTCACTCTCGTCGACGGCGACGTTCGATTTTCACCGAATGCTTGAAAAAACTAACTTCGTTATTTGCGCGACGCTATCTTTCCTTTATCGCCGACCGTGATTTATAACAGTATACATTTCTATGGAAATTTTATCACCTCCGATTGGCTATTTTAATCCCGCTTTAATGACGTTTTTTCGCCACCTCGTCGCTGAATTTCCGATGGAATTAATTCGAAGAAATTGTGAAACCGGCCGGGTCAGCGGCACGAGTTTTTCAAGACTGCACCACAGACAGGTGTATCAGGGAGTAAATTATTGAGTTCGTAAGTCGCGGTTGAAGGCGTTTCGCGCGATCGACGCCCGTTTATCCGTGTTCACCGCTCAAGCGGACTGCTGTCAAATAAGTCGCGACGCCTTGTAGCACCGCGAAACCTGCCAAGCGGATAATCCACGCCAAGAATTTCCGGAATCTTTGCCCGCGATATCCTTCTGATTCATCGTAGATCGCGACGCTCCAGCCTCCAGTCGCGAGGATCCGCTCGTTTCGGCATTAAGACGATTAATCACCTTTCCGTTCGCCAGGCAAACGTGCACGATCATTGAACCCGGCGAGACACGACACACGCGAGGGATGCGAAAGAAGATACGCACGAGAGTTTACGATTGCAGGATGGCAGATAAGATGGCACGAGAATCTTATGCACAGAAACAGCGGAGTGGTCGTAGAGAGATACATAGGAGACTGAGTTTGATGATTTCGATCAGTTTGGTGCGTTACCTTTCGATCTTCGGAAAAAACCGGTACCCGCGCTTTCTCGCCGAAAGTCGAAACGTACTGGACGATAGGCTATCGACTTTAATATGCCAGCCTTCGACCTCCGTGGAAAGTACCGGTTCGCATATTTCCTCGCTGAAACTCGACACAGTCGCGGGTGATGCTGGGGAACTTTTATCGTCGCCGCGTATTGCAACGAGAACGAATTTCCGTGTCAACACTTTCCTTCCACCCTTTCAATAGGTGTCGATTAATTATTCTTTCAAACTACGGGTTTCGTAAAACCGAATGGACGCCCGGCGCGCCACGAACAGTAATAATAATGGTAATAATTTACACGAATGTAAGTCGAAACGAGAAACGTTCGAGCGCATCTGCAGCAAACGATTTGCCGTGGCGAAAGGGTTAACATCGGATGAAGCCGGCCCTGAAGCGAGCACACAGTGTCTGTCCTTAGCGCATTCGTTCTCCCTGCAACCGGGCTACGATATCGTCCTCGAGATCGCGTTATCAAACGATGAAACGAGTGAGACAGAGCAAAGCGACAGAAGGCTCGAGAGATTTCTCTAGGCCAGTGATTTGTTTCTGTATCCATTAATCGGGAATCGTAATCTACTCGAAGGCCAGTTAACCGCGTGGAATCTCTCCGCCTTCGATCAAGCCTAATCTCGACTGTCTGCTCTGATCGCGATTTCTAGCTTCGAAACATGTTCGCCTACTCACGGAAAGTGTAGGGCCGCCATGTCAAAGAGCGTGTACAGGTAGCAGCATAGGATCACCAGACAGTGCCTCGTCATTCCTGAAACAGACGTTCCCCGGCGAAACAATGTGCAATGAGGATCACGAGCAGATTAAGACGAACGCGTGAAGAAAAATCGCTCCGGCCGGGACCGACGGCGAAGATAAAATTGCACGGCTCGCGAAACGAACACCCATGGTTCGACGTAGAATCTCCCGTGTACGGGATTCTCCCGATGCTGGCCAGGGAATTTAGGTCGAGCTTTCAGGCTCGTTCGCCGACGTTGCTTAAACTTCAACGTTCCCCACCGGCGCGCCACCATTAGGACGTCACCCCTTCTCATTTTTCGTACAGGGAGGTATAAGAGCGCGGAAAATTGTAGTGGAGGGTTCCCGTTTGATTCTTACGCGAGGCGGAGCATCGAGCGAAGCCCGATGATAAATATTGAAATAACGATTACGCGCGTGGGGGCCTGGATACAATACGAGAGCCGGCAACTGCGCGAAAACTATTTCTACGGGATTGTTGTCCGGCAAACGATCTCGGGGATGAAATATCGTAACTGTGACAGGAACAAAAGTTCTCCCATTTAAGTAACGTTATCGATCAACGATACGGACTCACCGATCAGCTGCACATTCTACTGTGCCGATCCTCTTTGTCCAATCGAGCAACCGGCGCACTCTGACCCCCCCTCGGACCACTCGACAATCCCTTATCGCGACAGTCCAGCCAGCTTATCAGCCCACCAGCCACGTCCGCCGGAAGGTCTCTAGAATATCCATCAAAGTTGATAGCTCGTACGCGCGTTGATCTGCGACGACCACTTCGATCCCCGAATGATCATCAGGTTCTCGACCGCACGAATACGAATTCCGAATGCCTCGTATCTTTTTACCCGCGTAATATACCTGTGTAACTGTACGACTGCATATAGATATATATACGTGTGTGTATGTGTATGCACGTGTGCGTGTCTATGTATTTACGTCCTACGAGGCCTGAAGACAGTAACGAGGACACCAGATGCTGGATAACACGAGATATCACATTTCCCGTGCAATTTCACCGGTTGGCAATTTCGGGCCACGATTCGTCGGGGAAACCCCAGCAAGGATCGGGGACACGGCGCGGCTCTTATCGGCGAAGGGTTGATTCGCCACTCGGCCACTGGCCACTGGCGGGGCTTGCTGGTTCTGTAAACCACCCTGTCGGTCGCTGCCTCTAAGCCAATTTGCCTATCGACTAACTGATTAAGCCCTACTCTCTTTCATCGTTGTGGACATGGACACTGGACCTACCTACCTAACCGACACTGTGTGCCTTTTCCTGTGTCCGTTTTAGTGAATATCCCTACGTGTACAGACTCATGTGTGCTCTGCGCGGAGTCTGTGTGAACGTGTTCCGGCACGAGATACGATTATAGGCCGGGGGCACGGTGCAACCGATCCCCGCGTGTTTCCCTATCCTCTGCATCGCCGAGCGTCCACCTTCTCCGCTCTTTATTTATCTTTCCATTTTTTTGTTTCTATTTTTTTGGGGGGTGGGGACACCCATTCGCAGGGAATATTCGCGGACTTCTTTTCAGCGCTGATCTGCGCATCGTTCGGCACATCGAATCCCGTAATTACGCAACGATGGGCGATTTACGGTCGGGTGCACGTCGGGTGGCTTTTCCGTGCTATTTTCCGGGAAGACTGGTGAGAATTTTATCGGCGAGTTTAACGCGACGGGGTGAATGTCTCAATGTTAACCCACATACGCAGTCCACCATTGATAAATAGATCGATTATATTGCACACTGGTGGCACGTGAATGAGCCATCAGCGTTGAAGCCACTGATTAACGCTTTCAGCGTTGCGTCGACCGGTTCGCCGCAAATGGAACGTACCTAGCGGCGGAAAAGAATACAGCCGGGTGCTCCATTTCCAGGGAAATACGCTGCACAGTAATGGCGGTGTTCAGTGTTGTTCACGGTTCCATGAAGTTCCAAGAAGACGACCCGGCAGAGTCTCCGGGTTAATCGAGCTTCGCAAGCACCATACCCTCGGTCACGGGATATTACAATAAAATTCGCGTCGTCTTTCCGCGCTCGGCGAATTTCAAACGAATGCCTCGTATCGGTCGTAACGGGAGCCGCGAGATTTTAATACAATCTGCATATATTTTCTGAACGAAAATTTGCGAATAGGAACTGGTTCATTTACTCCGCATCGAATGGAATGTTTGCACTTGTATTCTACTGGCATTGTGTGGGGGCACGCGCTTGTTATTGGATATACATATCCGTACGTGGCCAGTTATGGCACACACGCGACTGCATCGAGTGTACATGAGAGTATCGATACCCTCCTGGCTCCGTTCTAATGAGATTCACCTGAGGCGCAGGCACAAACGAAGAAGCTTTTCCTCGGTTATTCGCGATTAATTGGAGCGTTTGTTTGGAATATTCGAATAAATCGGCACCGAGGAGTCACGCTGCGTTCACGAATTTCACGAAACTTTCCTTTAAAGACCGGTGCAGAGCGAACAAAATTTAAGCAGCTGTGCGGCGATCCGTCAGGAGTTCGTAACGAAGATAGCTTGTCCATTCCCACTGATTCGATCGTGCCAAAAATAACCGGCACTCTCTAGTTGACTCACCGATTCCTGTGCTGAATCGAAAAAATATATTTCCAACTCATCACCGCGGCGGGTTTCGGCCGCGTTGTCCAGTTACTCGGAGCCACCACGGCTTTGCTTCCGTTCGTCGTGTGCTCTATTTGCCGCGGCGAGCAAACACACGGCAGCCTTCCGTGCTTCTTTGTGAGTAATTATAAAATATGCCAGCGCTGCGGTCGAGGTGCACGACACCAACGTAAAAAACACCGATCTATTTTGATGGTAAACGCCTTTCCTCTCGAACGAGGAATCTGGACCGCGCAATTTACGTGGCCGTTGAACTCGCAAACATCTCGATTAGTTACCCTTCGATCGCTTTTTACACCAGACCACTTGACCCACCCTTCTTTCTTACCAATTTACCAATTGTTATTGTTATTATTCCGAATATAATTGTATTGTATAATTGTACTCATAATAATTAATACTATTATTGGAAATAAAGGAACACGTGCCCTTTGAATTTACTTCTTCTAAATAACTTATCGCGCTCGCGCTTCACCCCAGACGAAGGAATAATTCTTTCGTAAGTGCGAACCGCGAGGGTGTGGTGAAAGAAATCCGCGGGACAGGTATGCCAGCCTAACCAGCTCGAATCCAATTATCAGACGAGCGAGTGTTTTGACAGTTCGCACGGTTAAATGTGCTCGGTACCAGCAGCCGATGTTCGCAGCCTGATATATACCTTTAAAGCCTCTCTCCGCTCGGCGCGCAGCCGAGGGGTAAGTGGGGTTAAGCTGGCCTAGCCGTGAGGTCGCGTCAAACCGCAATCGTAAGAGGGATGTTATGCGTGTACCGGGCGTTTCATAAATTCCATAACTCCGTTCTAAACAAACCGATACTGTTTGCGTGGTCGCGCTGGCCAGTTCGAACTGGTCGTCCAAAACTGTATAATATTTCCAATGTGTCACGGTTACGCGTTTCAATCAGGTGTCAGGGCGTACCGATTCGCGATTGCGTCTGACCTACATACAGGGTGCGCCGTTCAACCGGAAACGTTAGGGAATGTCGCACGAGGGATGAAAGTTATCAGCAATCGCAGCGAAGTTAATTTTTTTTAAACGCCCAGGTCTTTCATAGGGAACAATTGTTGCAAGAAATTTTCTTCGACAACTTTCGTCTCTCCCGCGCTGTTCCACCGCTCTCGGCTTACACGGTTCACCTTGTACATGCGTTTGCGGTTTGCGACGATGCACGCGTGGACGCACGTCCGAATTGGACGATCGATCCGCGGCCGACGCAGACAAACGATATCGATATCGTGGCCTGGCCGACAGTTCAATTTCACCGTGTCACTGTTTTCGCCGGAGTGTTTTGCCAAGGCACTATAACAGGGCTAACGCGAATAGACCGCCGCGTGTGGGCTCGGCAAACAGCTCGACGATTTAATTAATGCCCGCGACAAAGTTTCGTCGGTAAGACACGATCGCTCGCCGGCAACCGGTTGCTTTATGGGCCTATCGTTCGACTGAGGAAGATATGGTACAGCAAGGAGCAAGCGAGCCAGGTTAATAGGTCGTTATTTGCGAGGAAAGTAATTAGAAGCGTCGTGTTCGTTCGACGTCTCGATTGCCAACGATGCCGTGATTGGTTCACAATTTTGATCGTCGACAAATATGTAAAAGATTACTCTGATTCCGGATAAAATGAAACTCGTGCAAGGTGTACGAATAAGTAGCGCGATACTTTACTTTTCGATCAATATCGAGCGAAAGTCCCGGTCGAAAATGTACGGAAATGTTCGGTCTTATTCTAGTTATTTGTACATCGAACGGGAGGTGTTCACGATTGGCTTGAGGAGGGTGAGAAATTTGATCGTTATTATAATTCCAGAGGCCCTAGAGGGCCCGTTCGTATTTATTTACCAACGCCTCGGCAGCTCGTTAGTCGTCCGTATAATAATATTGTAACAAGTATTCGCGCTCATATTCGCATCGACCACTCGCACGCTCACGCATCCCCCACTTGAATATTCCATTTTCATTTTTATTATTATTTCTCTATCGTACACGCTCACCATACGCACCGGTGTGTCGTTTATATTCGCTCCTCTAGTCGTCGCCGCATCGTTTACCTTTTATTCCCATATCCCGACGGTCCGCTGAAATTTTTTCTGATCGGCCTCGCCGTTTCCCTAGCCAGCCATCGTTCTGGAATTCACTAGAAGTCATGGACGATGGCTGCTCGAGGAGCTCCGTCGATCGTTTAGGTGATGTAGGTACGTGTACCTTTGTGTATATGCATATGTATATTATGTATATTCATATATATATATACATATATGTATATGTATACTTATGTATAGGTATATACAATCAAGGTTACATCAGTATCGCACTAGGGGGTTGGTTAGTCGAGAAGGGGTTGGTTAGTGTTGTTTCAAGAAACTAAGGGGTGCCTTTTGTTGTTCTATTTTCACCATCGTTTTATTTTTCTTCTTCCTCCTTTTTTTTTATCTCTGTTCATTCGCGGAACGAGAGGCTCGAACAGACCCGACGAATATATTCACGAAACGTACACCCCTTCCCCGTTCTAGCTACAGAGTTCCAATTATCTAAGATGGACCTTCGCCTTCCGTTTCTACCCGAATCGTCCGACATTACGGAGGGATCGCTGATGAGACCGTGTCCTTCCCTTATTATCAAGCTATTTACAAGCGCATATTATCTCCGGGACACCTCCAATCAGTGCGAACCACGTTTGACATTCCTTGTTCGGCTACGCAGGTGTTCAATCTTCGTTTTGGCCAGCAATTTGGTAAAACGAAACATATTCGACGCCGCTATTTTTCTTCTCCCTTATATCGTCCCGAATAAACGAGGATGCGAGGTCGGAATATCAATCGCGACAGGGCTCACTTATTCCACTATTAATTCACCTTCCGGTGTCTCATTGGATCGAAGCAGAAAGCAGCCATGCACAGAGTTTCCGGACAGTCGCGCGCTCGTCTGTATACACACAAATTCACGAGTTCACCTACACACACCTACACACACAGAGAAAGGGCGAGAGAGAGAGAGAGAGAGAGAGAGAGAGAGAGAGAGAGAGAAAAGAGAGATAGTTAGAAGCACACACGAATTGAAACATTACAAGACTTTCATTCGTACACGATTACATTCGTCGAGTATTTGCGGGGAGTCGGAACGCGTCCCCTTAGTTTTATTATCCTCTCCCTCTTCTTTCTGTTTTCCGTTTTGCGTTGCGAACCGAGGGAGATCTACTGAAAGCAACGTCCCACTTTCGCGTCTTCTAAAGTGACCTCCTAAAAAGTAGTCTCCTAAGCAACCCGTTCGTTAAATATTCAATGGCCGGGGAAAAAGCGGCGCCGTTGCGCCTCAACCACCCGTGTCAGGCTGGCGGCGAACAAACTGGCCCCCGTGAGTTGGAGAAACGATTCTCCGGAGCCTCGAACGTAAAGATCCCGCCGACGATTTCGCTATTGGAATTACGTGAAACGGATTCGCCGATATGTTCGATAAGAGATACGCGAAGGTTTGGTGCGATTTCTTTTTTTTTTTTTTTATAATTTTGTCCCGACCAGGCTGCTTAAGAGACTCGAGGTTCCCTAAAACTTGGCGAACGTTCGAGGATTGGCGTGTGTCGTTTAGGAAGGATCAAGCATCTTGGAGTGGTGCGCTACTTAAGTCTACATTACGTAACCTTACGTTTTTATATTACACGCGTGGCCGGGGTCAGAGTGCGTTTCAAGTAATAAAATATATATGTATATATGTATATATATATAATATGTATATTCTGTATATGTATAAGCGCGCACGGGCATATGTATAGTTGCGCGCGTTTAGTTACGTGTTAACTGTGTAGTCGGAGAGGTTGAGCTTTCGTTCTGATTTACCGACAGAAAATTCCGGGGAATTACCGCACCCCTTGTAAAGCTTACGCGTATTGATACCACTATTTCACATCGAAATAAGATAATATTCCAGCCGCCTTTGAGATCACAGTGGCGATGGAAATCAAGTTATTTTAAGCCAAGATGTATCTACTCGCAACTTAGTGGCGGAGTAACAGAAAATTGCTAATCAAATCAATGCAAATAATGCGGAATGCACAGTGTATCCTCCCGTCAGTGCAACGACTGGTGGACGGTAGAAAACGTTTTCAAAAGATTGACATAGCCTTGTCGGTACCAGGAACTCTGCCACGGCACCAAGAATGAGGTAGTTCTCCACGAAACGGGTTACTGAAACAGGATAAGCGCCGGGCGACGATAAATTTCTCGCTATCGGTAAAGCAGAAACGCTTTCTGTGAGCTTACTTACTAGCTAGGGAATCGAATACGAGAGGCCAACGCGATATGCCGCGCGGAAAATCGATTTCTGACCCCAGCCACAGTTGCGGCGTTCCCCGTATCGCGTCGATACGTTCGCGACTAGTCTTTAAACGTAACGATTGGCGTCGGAATGCCGGTGCCGCGTTGCCATGTTCAGGGATTTTCTTTATCGTACAGTTTTTCCTAGACGTCCTAGAGAATTGTTCGAGCGAACCTGGTCGGTAAAACCGTGAGGGGTGCTAGCGAGAAAACGAACCGAACGAGATTCGGTTCGACTGAACGAGTGAATAGGCAACAGAGGGGGTGCTCTTTTTATTCTGGGAAATTCTTTCGTCTATCGTGGAAAACTCCTTGGAACAATGGCAACGGAGTGCGAACGGGCCGCGTGGGGTGTTCTCTACGACCCCGTCACGTTCGAAAAAAGCATCGAAAAAACTGAAGCTACGTGAAACCAGAGTAAAACCGCATATTGGCTGGCCACTTCCAAGAGGCCTTGATATGTTCGATTGGAACCACCGTGTGTTACGCGAATTGTTCTTTCGTCCATCTCGCGTTTGAGGCGACGCGACGTGCTAATAATTTCTTTCAAACAACGCTCGATCTATCCCGCGCTTTCCTCGCCTTATTTTTCTGCATCTCGTTCGCATTGGAAATTATTGCCAGCGCGTGGCCTTCGCGCGAACCTCATCGAAACTTCAAAGTAACAGCGTCGCACGTAGCGACAGATCCCGTACGGATCTTCATAGTTGCCCTCGAGTATCGGTTAACAGAAAACGTGAACACTTTCGCGAAGTGCTGACAAAACGAGTAACTTTTGTATACGGATACGTTTAAACGTCGAGACCCGATTGGGAGCCGCGGTTAAGTAGAATCGGACAGCCACGCACAGACTCGCCGGCCGCAACTCATTTGGAAGAAACAACTTATTCCCCGTCTCGTTTCCCCGCGCTTAAATTCCCGGCACTCGCACTGGTCACATCGTAAGTTGGCTCCTGTTCGCCGTGGGCTCTCGATTATCGCCGCAGGATCATTCTGAATGTCATAGTTCCCTTCCGCGAAGCACCGAAGTGTGCGTAACGACAAAAGTAAACTGGAAAGCAATGCGAGAACGAAGGTGCACATGCCTGTATGTACAACCGCAATAAAGGTACGAAGTTAGGCCACACGAGATTCTCACGAGTATACGCTACGATTTATGTACACCTGTGCCGAACTTAAAGTCGCGTCGTAAACCGAAGAACGATCAGAAATGTGTGCGTGCCTGGCGCAGCTTGTCGATCCTCGTGCCAACGTGCATGCAACGAAAATTTGTGCACTTGTTCCGTAACACCCAAGGACTTTAGAATACATTCTTATCGGAACGGCAGGCACTCAAGCGGCCGTCTATCGTCGACAAAGTCTTCCGTGCTTCGCGAGAGAAGGGAAACACGCTTCGATTCTCCGTATTGATTTGCTTTCTCGTGTTATTCGAATCGTTTCAGACCGAAAAGGATTGTTCCTGCTCGCGGGAGAGATCATTCCGTTCGCGACAAAACGCTTCCGTCGTTCGTTCTCCGGTAGGGCTGTGATCTTCGACGCGAATTAACATATATACTCATTACATATATAATACGATTTCTCCTACGTGCGTGTTATGTATAACGTGACATTTACACATTTCGCCCTGGCTATGTAACCTCGTCAACCACCACCACCACCTCCATCCTTTTTTTTTTTTTGTGTGACGTGTCCGTGGATCATAAACTTTATACATTATTGCTTTGCCGATAGCCACGTCACGTACGTTCGATCTGGCCCGCGTTCGTTCCATTCCTCTTTCGAATTTCAGTAATCGCGCATACATATTGTCACGTCTCTTCTGGCGACCGTAGTGTCTTAAATCTATCGGGGTTCGATGTATGGAAGGAGTTATCAAACAAATTTTTCAATTCTTTTTCTCGAGCCGAAAGGTAGTTGGGAAAAGTCGCGAGACATAATTATAAATAATTGTGATATTCGTAGACAAGTCTTCGATTTCGAACGACCACAAGCCAGACTCGACTTCAACCTTCCCTGTCTCTCCTTTTTACACAGACTGATACGTAGATACGCACGCACAATTAATTCTGCTAAATTGACGAGTGTCTCCACCTTCTTTTCGTCCCCGTTCCAACGTCTCGTCGTCCTCCGTTTCGTTCCACCCCCTGGCCACGTTTTGTCCGCGCTTCATCTACCGTGTAACACGTGTTCACTGTGTCACACACGAGGATGGTGCGTCTCCGTTTCACCCTCGTCGTGCGATAGCTCTCGTGCTCCACGCCCACGAAATTAATAATATTCCCCTCTATCGCCTCGAAGAGGGCCGAGATTCGTGTTACGTTTCAATGACAAAATGTTGTCGCACGCTTTCGTTCAATTTTTCCCGTCGAGATATTAAAGCGGACACTGCATTATTGTCCCCGTTCCTCCAAGGAAGAGAGGCGGGGAGCGGAATTCCGAAACACGTCGTACAGACCAGAGTCACGTAGCCCTGGTTCGCCAGTGGAGATTATAATCGGGCCGACGAGAGCGGAACGAGGTGTTACCGCTGAATAATTTGAGGTCGTGTATTTCTGCGTCGTTTGTAAACGTCACGCGCCTCGGGAAGCTGTTTAGAAGTTTCCCCGGTTTTCCGCTTCTTTTCTCTTCCCTCCGCTGACAAATCGACCGTTTTAAAGCCGCTGCCTCTCGCGCACGTACGCGCGTGCCCTCCGCGAAACGGCCGAATTATTACCGCTTCCCGGCAACGATAACACTCTGTCTGCCGCCGGTCTGTATTATCGTGTCAGAGGTTGGGTCGCAATTAAACGCGCGATTGAGTCGTTCCTCGACGGGGAGGGATTAATTTCGCAAATTTTCGTCGCAGGCGAGAGACAGCCGGCCCTCGGCATTCGACATACGAAGCGCCCGAATTTTTCCCAGGTTTCTATTACATCGTTTCGTTACACTTCTATTTAACAATCTACAATTATCTACACGGTCCGGCCACTCGCGACACGCCCGAAACGCCCGTTAGACTCAGCTCTGAACAACGTTAACAATCACCTAATGGTCCGATACAAGAGGAGCGTTCGCGTTTTCTGCCAGCTTACTTTAATTACACGATAAATTAGCGGTTGCCGTTCGCAGACCCGTCTACGGTGCTTCATTCTTTTTATACATTCGCCACCGTTGCCCACGATCGAGAATCCGATGCCGAGCGAAGGCCCGGGGGCTGAAGCTGGTAACGACAATAAAATTCGTTCTAACGAATCGTGAAAATTTTTCTAATTTCCACCGTCGTCGGTGAACTCGCGACGAAACGTCGGACAAGGGGGAGAGGGCAAACGGGGGAGGAGGGACGGGGGGAGGGGTGAAAGTTAATCGAAAAAATGTAAAAGCTCGAATCGAACAGCGAGTTGGAGCCGAGCTCGCGACGAGATCTAGCAAAACTATTTCCGATACGTTCCTCCCGCAAAACTGGGCCACGGTTATCGAGTAGCGCGATGGGAAAAGGTCGCGAGCCATTCTAATGACCGAGATCGTTTTGACTGTAATATCGTCGCTGATCCAGCAGCGAGGGGACCACGTGTTTGGATCCGCGCCCATTTTCCCCATATGGGATTCATTTTATTATTGGCCACGTAGCTGGCCCAGAGAGCTGTCTCGTTGCTATTACATAATACCGTGCCGCGTTAGGAAGAAAAATCCTCATTTCGTCGTGCAATATACGTTTCGCGAGCAATCGAGAGAAACAAGTCGCCGGATATTTCGTCGATGTTGATAGAAACGATTCCGATTCGCGGTTCGCGGAGAATGAATATTTATAATAAGGGACAACAACAAAAATGGGAGAATACAGAGGCACGAAGGATTCGATTGAACGTTTCTGGGAAACAGAATGTTAAATTAAATGAGACTTAACGGGAACCTGGAAAATGTTCGCAAGAACGGCGGTAAACGATCCTCGATCGTGGCAACGATCAATAATTTTTCTATTCGCACAGATCCACGAGGCACGAAGATTAGAGCCCCGTTTCTTAAACTTCGACATCGACGTTCGTTGATGAATCAACAGCCCCACAGGCTATTGGTGACTTCCGTTGCCTCACCGAGAGGTTCGTGCCGCTTTTCCGAGATTTTTCAGAAGTTCCATTGGTCTCGATTGGAGATGAGGACGGTACGCTCGTGTCACGAGGCAACCAGACACGTCGTCGTCGTTCGGGATAGGTTGAGCAGCAGGAGGATCACGACCAGCAGGAAGCTCGACGACCTCGATAAACACCCGACCTCGTTACTGTAGGGTAGCTTAACCTCGACCTCGGCCATCTTGAAGATCGACAGCAAAGGGTGCGTGTGGACCTCGTGGTGTTTGTTGTTTATCTTGTCGCTGAGATCCTGCAGCGCCGAGGCGCACTCCTCCTAAAATTTCATTGAATTTGTTAGAGTGCTTCTTGTTTGTGAAACTGTTGGGATCTTGAGTATGAAAGTTCGGGGATTGTAAATGCGAACACGTTAGAATGTGAAAGAAGACAGGAACAGTGTCGGCGATGGAATTCATCTGACACGGGGAGTAATGACATAAATATTGAATTTCGATCGAGATAAAACATTTCCTTTCAGTGAAATTCATTTTACTTCGTCTCACAGAAAATTCATGTCACTGTTGATATTTCGCCGCGGGAATAATTTTACGTGAATTACAATACGAACGCGTACCATTCAAGTACTATCCCGTCATTATAGTAACGACTTAATTCAGCGGAATGATAACGCACGCCAAGAGAAACGCAGGATTTCCTTTGTAATCAGGAATTAAATCACGCCGCGTAATACGACGGGGGCCAGAAAATTTTCCTGCCTTTTGTTTCGGCCATTCCTATTGTGCGACCGCGGTCTAACGTCGTTCTCCGCGCGGCTATTTCAGATAACAAGTGCTAATTTTTCCGCGGGCGTCGCCGCGTTTAAGCCGCGGCGAGGGAAATTATACTAAATTAACAATAACAGAATACCTTTATCCCGTCGACGTGGACCGCTCCCTCGCGCGTTATAAAACATCCACCCTGCGGTTTATTGCCTCAAGAAACTCGTTTCCCAACCCTTAACAAACCCGCGGCCGTTTTTTCGTTGGAAAGAAAAATTCGACTCGTGGCAATTATTGTAAGGCTTCGTATTAAAAATCGCTCCAAACGGAAAGAAGCTTTTTATTAACGCCGGCTGAAATAGTAACGGTACTATAACAGTAATGAGTTTACAGCGGCATTACCATAATATTCCAATGGATTTAAAGTACCGCAGCAGCGCAGAGGAACGAAAAGACAAGAGCGGGCCGGATGATAGCGCATCGTACTTTACAAGGGTTAAATTTAGAACTGAATAAAGTTGCCATTAGAGGAAAGAGCCTGCTTGCAGCTCGAAATCTGCTTGTCCACCAGCCATTCCGGCCGCGGTAACCAAAATTATTCCTGACCCAATTTCTCCACCCTCTATCCTACGTCTGCAGTAAACACTGAAGAGAAATAAAAGGCGGACGAAGAATTAACATTGCACCGTTTCTGCGGAAAGGGAGCATCTTTAACGCGATCTTAATTCGCTCTCGCTTCGAGTGTCTGGGAATAATTAAATCCGTTCCAAGGTCATGGCCGTGTTAAGGGTGCGTTCCCCTTGCCTGGCCCGTCAAATTTTTCCATCGTTCGGAGAGGGGTAGGAGAGTATTACACCGCTCCTCGCCAAGGATCCTCTAGGTTTCGACTTAAGGACACCCAAATGTCGTTTCGACGTTCTTCAGGCTTATGGCGCGCCGTGGCGCATCGATTTCCATTTTCATCCACCGTATCACTTTCCCTCCGCACCCCCTCCCGCTCCCTTCTGCCACGTTCCATCGTTTTTCCTGCCGGTGCTCCGCCTCTTCTTCTTCTTGTTCCACGTCTACGAAATTACCCCCGGCTCGTTGAATCTTTAATTTCCGGCGGAGGCGAGACCGAGGCCAGAGCGATTTTTGGCGATATTTTCCAGAGGGCCAGGCTGTGCGCCACGTGGCCCGACTAGCTCGTCCCGACGGCCACGACGTCACCGTCGTGTCTCTCCCCGTCCTCGTCCAGCCAGCAGGGGCCTGGTTCGTTCATTCGTTCGCTCGTTTCGCCGTGGCATCGACGTCGGATTTTCAATGAAATTAAATTCCACCTGAAAGGGGAGAACCGGCAACCCACCGTTCCACCCTCTCTCTCTCTCTCTCTCTCTCTCTGTATCCCGCCATAGTTTCAACCAACCCGCGTGCACCCCTTCGAATAACTATTCGCGGATAGATATAGGCCCGTTAATCCCTTAAGTTATCGATGCACCGGGAATTCGTTTTTTGAAGTAGCCTCGTCCCACCGTGCAGATATCCAGGATCCATATCGATTCGTTCTACTGTCCGTTGCGAGGGCAGAAATTTCTATCGCGTCTCTGCGATACCCTGCAGAATTTTCCTCTTTGTAACTTTTCTGTTAACCCCTCCCCCATCCCGGAATATATTTTTCGCAGAACTGTTTACTCTTTTGTCGCGGCTTTTTTGGGGTATCCGCGTTTCACTCGGCATCGCTGTCCAACTATCGGATTTCTGGGGCAAAAATTTGATATTTCGAACGTTTTAGCGTAACCGAAAACCCCCGGTCTGAACGGGGAAACGGGAAGCAAGTAAGTGCTTTGAGAGAAAGTAGCGGCCTGGTTTTTTTCTCCGGGCAAGGTAATGTAATAATTTCGACGTCTAATTCGAAGCGGTGCCAGTGGTTCTCTGCGTGGAGAGCAGGGGTAAATCGGTCGATCCGGCTCGATTCTCGATGTAATCGAATAGAATGCGGTAGAGTAATAATGAACTGTTCGGCCAGCGAGTCAAAGACTAGCTATAACTCATTTTACACATCGCCCGGTGCTAATTGTAGGGCGTTGCGGCTTCATTATCGAATAACCCAGCCGACCACGAATTTCGTTGCGCCCGTTTTATCACCAGGCCCTCGAATACCTTCGAAACATTTCCCCTTTGTTGACCAAAAAGTGTATCGCAATAATTAAACCGCGCGTCTCGCCGATCTGTTTGCAGGGATCGTGATTACGCGACCCCTCCGAACACATAGCGGCGTTCAATGGCAAATATCAAAGTATTCGACACAGACGATTATTTATATTAGACGGCAGAGGGGTGAGAAAACGAAAGGTGCGAAAGACGCAAAGACAAATCGTGAACGATTAAAGTGCACAAGGGGGGGGGGGGAGAAGAAGAAGGAAGGAACACGCAGAGAGGAAGGCGAAAAATAAGATTAAAGCAATCTATATAAGACAATGGCGGTCGTAATAGGGAAGAAAGATTGATTTCAGATAAGAATAGAGTGGGCAGAGAAGGGGGAGGGAATGACGTGTAAGCGAATTGGGAGCGCAGCAAGACATAATGAAGAACAGACAGGGATCCATCTGGTAATTACGATTCCCAGCGGCCCTTCTATCTCCGAGAGAAAGCCCTTTCATCGAGCAAATGCATCCGATATCAGGAACGATTGTTCCCACGGATTTGCCTTCCCCTATTCGTCCTATCCGATGTGATCTTTATACACCCTGTTCGCGCCGCCTAAACGACGGTGTCAATTTATAATGGCGATATAATAGGATTTGACGCCTAGCCGTGGGAGCACGGATCAACGGATGACGACGCTAATTATCTCGTATCTCGCGTCACAAATGATAGAGCCAGAGCAGAAACGAACATCCCGGGTCTCGGGGCAATAAATGGAAATCTATCGAGCTGAGTACAGCGCCGCGGGGAAGCACAGGGGAATCGTCTGTTCGCTGAGCCGGTCTCCGCTTCGAAATAACGTCCGACGGTGAAATTCGAAAATTCTTCTACCGTTCGCGATGGAGATGCTTGCTGCACGGAAGGGTACAGTTTCGCGGACAGAACGAAGGGAAAAAAGAGGACTGAAAAATGGAAATTCCGGTATGCAAGACGTCGCGTCGGTGCGCCTTCACGTGCTCGCTTAATCAATAACGACGTCGAGTCTGCTCGACGTTAGTCGTTCAAACGGAGGGGAAAAAAAGGGAAGTGCAACAAGCAACACACAGGGGGTGGTGGTCGAATAGAGCGAGCGAAAGGCAAGGGGGATGGAAGGGGGGA
This sequence comes from Nomada goodeniana, assembly GCA_963969485.1. NCBI lineage: Eukaryota > Metazoa > Arthropoda > Insecta > Hymenoptera > Apidae > Nomada > Nomada goodeniana. The sequence goes on from OZ018301.1 coordinate 22,667,289, forward strand.
GCGGGTTAAAATAAAAATCAGTCGACCGGTTGAGGGGCGAAAGGCAAGGAAATAGCGACATGCAACGCATGCCGGCTTTATAACACGTAAAGGGTTGCCGGTCGCGGAAAACAGCCCCGTCACGCAATGCAAATGAGCATTCGAGTCGCAGGACAAGGAACTCCGGCAACCCCTCGGACCGACGTCCGCCTCGCGCGATATTTTTGTCCACCATTTCGGGTAGCTGGAGAGCGATCCCCCCTCTGTTCGAGACGTTAAGTGATTTGTTTGATTCTGGAACAAGGGTGGCCGACCCCCGGCAATTTTTATGCACTCTTGGTGACGCATAATTGACGGGCGCAGCCACTAACACGAAATCAATTGTTGAGTGGTCATTTATTCATGGAGATTTACCGGGCACGTTCAGATATATATCAGACGGTGTTATTACTAGTTTAATATTATACAGATCGGTTTGGTTCATTTATTTGATGAATTCGGCTATCGTAAATTATTCTAAGCATGCTTTATTTCAGAGTTTCGATCCCCTGTCATTTTCGAAACCGGGTATCCATAACGGGGTTTCGCGCTCCATGGTGTCTAAGTGTTACGGCGGCGAATGTTCTGGACGCCTTAAATTTCATCGTCCAGAGATTCCAGCGCGCCATTGTCGCAGAAGATTCGAATTTCCAAAATCCCGGTATCCACTCCAACTATCATGCAATCTCGACAACAATCTTCCATCTTCCAGAACCCCCGTCGTTGTCTCGAAATTCTGCAATTCTACCAATTCTGCAACGCCGTCGCGATTCCAGGTGTCCCGCAGAAACCGTCGAATTACAGATTCTCAGGTAGAAATCCGCATTGCCTCCGTAAAATCGTGGACGAATCTCTCTCAAATCTGATCATTTCGAGCGAAACAGAAAATTCCGGGAGTGTTATTCATTGATGCGAAAATTTGCAATGTTGCTGCTGAGTAAAAAGACGGGTAAATGATCCACGGGGCGCACACGAATTGTCTGGCGAAAGGGGTTGAAGACACGCGACTGTCTGGTTGCCTTTAAAAGCCTCCTCGGATAAACGGGTCGCGTGTTAGAGGGTTTTTTGGCTACTATTTCTCAAATATTTTTTAAGTCCTTAAGAAAGCCTTTCTAAGCCTTATCAGTGTTTAAAAAACGAAAGACCATTCTCCTTTTACGAATTTAGATACTAGTTCGTCGCGCTTGTTACCGGACCAGTACGAGTTCGACTGTCAAAGCTTCGATTTTCATTGCATCACAGAAACAACCCCAGCGTCGATTAAAATTAATGACTTGGCTGGCTTCATTCCGCGATGAAACCTCGGCGTTAAGGAACCGTTAAAGGAAAACATCTCGTTTCGCCTGCTTCAGCCTCCCCGCTCTTAAATCCTAAAGATAGCGTGTGTGAGGGAGCGAGCGTGGCCGGCCGTCCACGCCTTTGGACTGTTTTAAAAAATGAAAGACCCCTTTCTCTCGAGTCCGCTTCTTTCAAGAATCGCTCGTAGCTATGTCGCGTTCCCTCGCGAAACTGTGTCGAGATACGGTCCACCTCCGGTGGAGCCCTTTAACCTGCTCCCTTAACGATTTCCCGCACGAACCGTGTGCCACTTCCGCCATCGCGATTAACCAATATTCGCCCGCTGCCTTGAGCGGCTGCACTCGCGCGGAAACCGGTCCACCGGGGACCTTTATTTGCGAGGAAAATAAAGCCCCTTTCAGCATTCTTTCGAGAGATGAGAAACACAGTTCGCCGAGTTACGCGAATTTGAATAATCAGAGAATCGAATCACCGGTTGGACTTAAGGGTCTCGAAATTTGGAATTCAGGAAAATTTGTCTGCACTCCTCCGAATGGAACGAGGAAAGGAATCTATAAGTCGACGTTGAAAATCGACGAATTTTCCACTTCGATTTTAATATTCGTTGACGACGAGCCGCTCGTCAAGGCGCTCTCCCGAGGAACTCGGCAAGTGACGTGGCTTAAAAATGAAGAGCCCCCGCTGTCTTTCGACGGTCGTGAAGGGACGTGCGTCGAGTATCGAAACGATCCACGTAGGTCGCACGCGTGTCTAGGAACGGGGAAAACCGAGACAGAGAACGGTTCATTCCGGCTTCGTCAAATTGGCAAACGTCGCGGGAACGACGTCGCGAGACGGCGTCGTAAATTTCCGCGCGCAATTTCGTCGCCGCGGCCTCACGCCGCCGGCGAGCTGCAGGGTGTGGCTTACTCGTAAACTCGCGAAAGCTACTTTCTCCGCCGTCGAACGTACTTTCGGCACTCGCTGATACTTTTCCACAAGGAGGTTTCCTTCGTTTTTTTTTTTCTTTTCTTACTTCTACTTTGTTTCTCGGCTTCTGAAGTTGCGTGGTTTCGCGAGAGTAGCTGCCACGAAATTTCTGCAGCTCGAAACGGTGATAATACGAAGCCGTTTATGACACTTTCGGGCTGTCGGAGGTTTTGAAGGGCGAGGAGGAATTTGTTCGCTGGGAATTCACGAACGAGCTGCGAAAGGGAACGCGCGATTTGCGGAGCTATTTATTTTTCGTGGATATCGCCACGCTTTTTATTTTTGCGCAGTGCAATTTTAATTTAGGTATCGCTTTAAAGCAATGCTGCATTATTGCTGCCCGATTTGAAAACAAGAAAGGGCCACCGCTGTCGTTAACAGTAAATATTGAGAATGACAAATGCAACGTCCGTTTCTCGTTCTGCCACCGAAGAAATTTAATGACACGCCATAGCAGCTCGCTGCAACCTTCCGACATTCCTGCCCTTTAAACCCACACGAGCACTCCAATTCCGTTTTAAAGCCGCCCCACCGACCAATTAGTCTAGCAAATCGAGCCACGATTCATCCATCCAGCCCCCGTAATCCTCCGAACGAAATGCGCCAGCCGTTCCTGCCGTCTTACAGAAACGCCGATGCTCCTATCAAATCGCCCCCCGCTCAAATTCCAACGCGGCTATCGTTCAAATCGCGGCGGCGAATTTATAGCGAGGGGTCGAGTGAGTTATTCGGGTACCGCGGTGGGCCCCGATGGGCACCTTGCCGCGAAAGGGAAAACGAAGGGAGAACGAAGGGTTGAGAAGCGCGAGAACACGGTCGAGGGCTCGTTTGTTCTGGCGCGGCTTTCTTTAAAGAAAAAACAAAAAAATCTCCACCCCTTCTTTACGCCTCGGGCGAAATTAATCGAGGGTAGCTCGATCCGTCTGTTTGGCGTTCAAAGGCGCGGGCGAATCATTTCTCGCGGGGATGGAGCACGCTCGTGCCACACGCCAACGTGTCCCCCGAGAGAATGCAACCCCTTTCGTTGCTGGAGCAACCCCTTTCCCGCGCTATGTTTTTTTTTTTTCCCTCCACCGCCGCGGCGCGTTCGGTAAAGTTGCCAGCCGAGTTTCGACACGCGGTCGCTTCCAGGCGGTGAAATTAGCTCCGCCTTTGACACCGATCCGGATACGGAATAAATCGTCGCCGCGGGAAGCTGACGGAATTTTGCGTTAACGCGGTCGTCAAAGTGTACCCCGTGGGAGATAGTTGCGGCGGCGGTACTCTTTGGTGTTTTGGTAATGAAATTCTACCCCCTACAAACCCCCCCCCCGCGGATCCTTCGGTGTTTTGTAATTCAATTTCGTTATTGGTTTCACAGGTTTGCCGAATCTCTCGACACTTTGTAATGCTATTGAACGCGGGCAGATGGATTCTTGACCATCTGCTTTCACCTAGATTATTCCGAGAGTTAATTGGAAAATTGCGCCGCGCGCAACCTCGATTGCCAAGTATTGTATCAAGCTCGAACCTCGCTGCCGCATTATAATTCCGCGGCTGTAAATATCGACCGTAAAGTTTATTTAGCTGGCCGCCGCGCCAATAGCGAGTTCACCGTTGAAACAACGGCCGGGGTTGTTCTTTGCTCCGGGGCAATTATACAACAGGCATCCGGCATACCTTCTTCCGCTAACCCCTTTTCGCCCCATTGTAGCGCGACGAGCGTCGAACGTTTCCTTGACATTTTCGCGTTCGCGTTTCCATTTGACGGGGCGAATCGCACGTACCGGGAACGTCTCCGCAACGGTGCCCGCGAATAGTCCCGGGTCGAAGAGAATCGCTCCTTTGTCGCCGCGATGACGTTCGTTGTCGTGCGCGATTGTCGATCGACTACCAGCCACGATGGAACTCGAAATGGTGGCGTTCGTGCGATATCGGCGTCTTCATTCAGATAAGGCCTCAATGCCTTAATGGGTCGGCCTATCTGACCCGGCCACCGAACATCCTCGCGTCCTCCTGACGCATTGTCTGGCCGGCGTTGCACGACGACGACAGAGGGTCGACCGTCTGCGATAGTCGATTTCGATATCTGTCCCCGTTGTCTCGCGTTGGATTTAAGACGGAAAATCAGGGTCGAGCGCGCACCGTAACAAGGTAATAAAGTTTCCAGTTAAAATGCCGGTTCGCGCGGTTTCATTTTTTTCTCCCCCCGTTCGTTAAGCAGCCGAGCGAGGAAGGTGGATTCGTCGTGGTGATTTATACTCCTCGTATTTCCTTTGGTCTTTAGGCCGAGTTTTAATGAAACGTTATTATGAGGGAACGATAATGCCCCCGCTGCGCCACCGCGGCCCGCAGCGGTTCAACTTAAGTTGTCCGGGGGAGTAACCTCGGGGGCAACGTAACTTTGAACTCTTTATAAAATCGTCCCGGTTTCGTTCCCCTGCGCGAAGATCTCGCGGCCGGCCGCGCGATCGTTGCCTGGCGAAACAGAACGGTTCGCCGGCGATCGTTGCTGCTCGAAAACTTTACCGAAAACAGTGGATCGTCGGAGCATCGACGCGGAACCGTAGAAACTTCCGCCCCTTTCCCTGTCTACTGCGCCACCTATTATTCCGCGAGAAGCCAAGAGGGACAAAAAGAGTTTCGATAGAGAGCTGGAGATGTAACGCGAGGCAGTTCCAACATTTTTTCCTGCCATGGAGACTTAATGGAGCGGCAAAGCGCTTTATCTGTGCATTTAAGAGGAGAATGAGTCGAGATGCTCCCTATCGGAGGAATTGAAAGAGAAAATAGAAAGGGGCTTGGTCGTTGTCGTCGTCGTCGACGTCGTCGTGACGCCCAACCCCGGATAATTCAGGGTCGTGGATACGAGAACGGTATTTGCCTATAATTCGACGCTCTGCTTAACAATGCGAATTGGTTCCCGTTCGATTCATCGATCCTTTCCTTTCTAAATGTTAAATGGAACGAGACGCGACTCGACGATGCGAGAATCAAGCGCAGCTACGAGAGACCGCGTTTCCGGTCGCTCTGTCGCCGACAAATTCCTTCCACTATTCCATGAAACTTTCATTCGGGCTTGAATTAAAAATTTCCCATGACCCAGCGCCGCGATCTTTGGACTTTGCTCTTAGTCGTGTGAATCCTCCCCACGAATATTGCATCGAATGAAATAATTTGCGATTAAATGGCCAAGTATTGTGAAATGTATATCCACTTTTCAAAACGAACCTTCGGTAACTATATATTTCAGATTCCACTGAAATCCAGGTAGAGAAGCGTCCAACTATCAGAAGTTGAAGGAACTACCGGAGTGTTCCAGACCTCAGAGGGTCCGGCATTCATAAGCAATATCAGCCAGTGGAGGCAGAACAGGAGAGTTCTGAAGTATAGCGGACGTTTCCAACTTGCAGCCTCGAATACAGACGCAGCCTGAATCGATCGTTTAAATCGCGATCCACGGATCGTTCTCTGTCTGTGATTCAACCAACAGGATCGACCTAACATTGTATAAATCCCTCGTCCTCGTATTTGTCGCCGATTCTCTTGTTCGTTGCTGTCGTCGTCATCGTCGTCGTCGTCGTCGTCGTCGTCGTCGCCGTCGTCGTAGTCGTCGTTGTCGTCGATGGGCGAAGTTTATTGAAACGTGCTTAATTAACTTTCCATCGGTGACTTGGCTGGCCGACGTTGGCGCCGCCGCGATTAACCGTAAGCCAACGGGAAACGGCTGGAAATCCAGCTCGTCGAACAACCTACGTCTATAAATTCCAGCAGTTTCGCCGGAGCTAACGCGGGGAACCTAATCGGCCCACCGACTTTACAACTGCCTTCGATCTTTGTTATAATACTCTCCGCACTTTACCGTTCATTGGGTGTATTGATTCCCTTTGAGAGACGAAGGTATTGTTTTACCCGTTCGATTAGCGGGGGACTTTGGAGCAAGATGATTTCAGATCTTCGTTCTTCCTTGGCAATTTACTACGCTGTGGTGTCGTTGACGAAGAACGTTTAAAATAATAATAATAATAATATTGTTAGTCCTAGTGTATTTAGGAATTTCGCGACACTCGAACGTTACAGGGCACGCCACGATTCCCAGAACGCCGTGCCGGGTGTGCGCCGCAACCTCTTTATCTCAGAGAGGAAACGGAAGAACGCGGGTAGGAAAAGGCACCGCGAAGGAAGAACGAAGCAGCCACTTAAGTGGCGCATGGAAATTCAATGAAAAGTCACGAGGGTACTGAGATCGATACTTGGACGAGGGGTAAAAGAGCACGGGGTGACCGTGGGTCGAGGAGGCATAGGTGCCTCTGTTGGCCGTTTGCCAATGCTTGGCTATCTATGTGGAACACCTGTGCTTGCTCGACGTTACCTCGATATTTCGAACGAGCAACAAAAAAATCCGCGACTGTAACACCCCCACCCCGGCGCAGCTAATTTCGCAAATGAATTCCACGACCGTGTCTGCATATATACGTCCGTTTTAAAACGTCCCCGTTCGGGCACGGAGTCGCGAATAAATTACCCAATTGTCGATTATAAAACGGAAAGGGGTGGGACGATTGTTTTTCATCCGGTTCAAGATTTACCGCGGTCGAGACGAAGAGCAAAGAAACAGGGGAGGGGACAAAAATGCACCAGAAACTGGAGCGTGGGGTAATTTCGACTTCGTAGCATTCCTCTCTTATATTAGCAAAGTTTTATGACGTATGTACCCCGGCCGAGCTATCGAGGGAAAAATGCAAGTTTCTTCGCGGCCATTTTTATCACGACACCCCCGGGAATACACTCCGGGGGATGAAACCCGACGAGGCTATGTCAAAATTGAAATAAAAAAAAAAAAAAGAAAAGAAAGACCACACCTGATTGCCATAGTGGAAAAAATGGAACGCTGACGGCGCAAAATTCTAGGCCTTGGTTTCACGAAAGTCAAGTTACTCGCCGCCACAATTGGTGATTCCGCGAAAATCTAATCTCACGAATTCCTCTGTCGCTCGGCAAATCCTTCTCGCAATTTGCCCCTGGTTGGCCTCCAGCGACGGCGCTCGCAAGACTGTTCGTACGAAGGGGGGGGGGGGGGAATTTCTATCCGGGTAACTGGCCCCCTTTAAAGTTATTAAATTATATTTTCTTCTCCTTTTGGATGATCGAGCAAAGGGGGTGGACACCGAAGGGTTATATCGCCACGAGGTGGCCTTCCATCGGCGATAATGGTCATCCGGAGAGCAATAAGTCCATTCAATTCTCTAAACTCGTT